>JAEVGP010000007.1:0-600000 GCA_017309295.1 Nakaseomyces nivariensis | reverse complement strand
ACAGTGGCCTGGATGGATGCACAAACGCAGTGTCCAATTGGCTGACACCAATCGCCCTCTCGACTTCCTTTAGCCCATCAAGTTGCAACTTGTCCACAATATCGAATTTATCTGGATTAGAGAAGTAGTACTGGATCACATTTATGAAATCAGTAGTGGTCAATAGACCCGCAAATCTAGAGGTCTTCGAATCCCATAATGGTGCAGAGACAATACTGTTCTGAAGTAAAACATTCAGAGATTTCTTGACCAGCAAAGCAGTGTCCAGAACAACAAGACGGTACGACACTGGAAGCACATCATAAGATGTCTTCGACTGTAAAAATGATCGTATAGACTGAACTGCAAGTTTCTGCTCGATGGCAATCTTTTCCTTCTGATCCGTAGTTAGCTCTCTCATTTGTTCAAAAGAAAAACGTAAATCCTTTAATTGTCACCAATTTTCCTGTTATGTAATTCTTTCAGTTTGGTTTTTTTTTAACCTTAGATCTTGGCCAAACTTTTATAAGTAACAACCTTTTTTATTTATTACTACTTAGAACCTGATTACTTGGGTTCGAGCAATGTCTCCTTCTCTTCCCCCTCCCTCCTGCTTCTTTGCCCTTCCTTTAAAAAAGGAATCCCTCCTCTCTTTTTTCGATGATTTTTTTTCTCCTTCTTCTTCCCCGAAGTCGAAGTGGTGTGCATCACCAATGTAGAAGATACAACAAAAACCCAAAACGATACAATGACACTGCACAACCATTCCTTGAGATACCAAGACAATGTGTAGAATCATATTAAATCAAGACATCTCTATCACTTCTTGATTAGTGACGTCGATGTGTAGGATTTTCCACAGATTACTATACGAGGAGTCCGAGGGATTCCTTGATCGAACCATGATACCTTCAATACATTCGTGCTAGTTGTGTTAAACTGGAACGTTATTTGGTAGTGAAATATAACAACGATGTCTTTCCACAGTTACGGGCACTTGTCCTGCCGTCCGAATCTTCTGCGTCGTGATGTGCGTTCTGTACCAAATGGCACTATAATGCCTTCTAATACAACACTACATACAATACCATACCTCAAGAACTATGTAATGGCACAATGAGGTAATGCTTTATTGATTATTTATTAGTTTTTGTTTTTGGATTAAATTTGAATGCAGGATTAATAAAAGTGATTATATACATAAATATGCATGTTTTTCTTATTCTATCTGATTAGGAAGTCTGTTGCTTTTGCAGCAGATGATGGAGATTTGGAGTTGTGTGTAGATCTTCTAGGGTAGTCTTCTGTGTCGGAATCATCTGTGGTTCTGGTGGATTCTCTCTCACGGTAATAGGGAGTTCCGTTTGTTAGAAGATCTTCCACTGCGCTTCCCTTTGACTTGTTTTTATACTTCCTCTTTGGCTCAAAGATCTTGTAGAACTTCAGGTTCTCGTCTCCTCCAATGGTTGCTAGTACGGTACCGTCCGGCGATAACTTCGAGCAACAGATTCTTGAATCGTGGGCGTGGATCACTTCGGCAACTTTGTATTTGGTCTCAAAGTTGTAAATAGAGATGGAGTTGTCGGGAGCACCACCTGTGGCAACAATCTCTGTATTCATACTTCCTTTGCTATCATAGCTCTGACCCCAATGCAATGAGCTAACTTGGGATCCTGTGTTTATGGAGCCCATTTTACCACCTGTAGTAGTGTTCCAAAAGTATATTTGTTGGTCAGTTTGACCACCACCGCTTGCCAGCATGTTTGGATTGGTTGGAGACCAACTCAAAGCCTTCACTGCTGCAGTGTGGTCCTTTTTGATATATTGAGGCATTGATACCCTAGTGTCCCAGATCATCATCATGTTGTCATTACCACCTGAGGCTAATTGTAATCCATCAGCCTTGTAGCTCAGGCCACATACTTCACCAGTATGCTTCTCCCATGTGCTTACAATATGTTCTTTGATCCGTACATCGTTGATTTGTATCTCACCACTTCTTGACCCTGTGGCCACAAGCGTTTCAAGCCAGGACTGAGACCCTATTCTGACATTGAGTCCCGACCTCATGGTTCTTATCAACGATGAAGTTTCGACATCCCATATTTCAGTGTTACCATCTGATTTACCAATAGATATATGATAATCGTCATCAGACCAGTGAACACTTGTAATTTGTGCATCGTTGTACTCGGTTAGAAGACTAGCATCACCTGTGTTACCATTCCATAAGTACAAGGCATCGTTAAGGGCGATTGCAAGTACATTCTTCTTAGACCAATCTATTAGGTTTAGATAAAAATCATCTTGAAAGCCCGGTGCGTCCAAGATACGTTCTGGATTTGTATTGATTTTTCTTAGTCTCATCAATTCTCTGTTTTTCTTCTGCAATTGCATTTGACTGTTCTTGTTCTGGTAATGATATTGTCTTCTCCTCATTAGTACTGCTGGTCTCTCACGAGAATAGCTAGGAGGTGGTGGTAAGTACTGCAGAATTCTGTTATCCATCTCAAGACCGCAGGCTTCAGCGACATTCTGTTTGAATACCAATTTGGTCTGCGCCCTCAGATGAGTAATGGGTGAGGCATTGGGTGGTGGTAGTTCTTCATTGACAGAAATTGGTTGTACTTTTGTTTGTGAACCTGTCTGTATTGTTGGCATAAATCTATCAGTCAACGTAATGCTTTCTTCATTTGAAGAAAATGCTGGCTGTGAAGCAGACATTACATCCTGTGATGAAGAAGGCGAACTGAAATCCAACTCAGACTTTGTGCGTTTCGTATTGTTATTTTCTTTGAAGAATGAGGAGTTTCTTCTCAGTAATGGCGGAGCCTGTAATGAAATTTTAGGTCTTGAAAATTTACCAAATGTATCAGTACTTCCAGCCTTTACATTCAACGAATGTGATCTCTCCAACGGACGTTTGATAATCTTGCTAGGCTTCATTCCTCCGGATGCCATTATATTTAGTTTTGTAGGAGACGTAATAGATAGTGCAGATCTCTTTGCACTATTCGCCAGACTAGTTTTCTCATTTTTATTAAGCATTTGTAGGTATACTTTTTGATCTAATGGTACTTTTTATCTTTTTTTCTTAACCTGGTATTGGATACAGTTCCACAAAAATGAATTTTATTTATTTATATAAATGTTAAAACTTCAATTTCTCCTTAAGAGCAGGAAAATCCTTATTTTTACTTCTATTATTATCTACTGGCCTCTGTCTCTCGAGAGAGCAAAAAAGAAATTAATAATTTGACCCAATTCGGCAGTACAATTACTTGTTGTCTTTTTTTTCTTCTATATTGTTCCTTCCTTCCTTTGATCAATATTATTACCGATAATGGTAATATGTTGTGGTCCCATAGCAATGCCATATTGTGTCCCCAGGAGGCTTCTCCCTCTCTCCCTACCTTTGTGATTTCGATGAGCTTGAACAAAAAAAAAAAATTTTGGATATTTCTTTGGTTTGTTTACACTTTACCTAAAAGGGCAAGAATATTGAAAAAATTGGAATAATGTAATACGAGAAAATGTGATTGTTCGTAATATCGTACTATTGTAATTAATATTTGATGTTATTATAAAACTATACAAGTTATCAGAACAATTTCCTAGCAGATATCTTCAATTTATCTGTACGGTCCTTGTAGAATTGTAGAAACTCTGTATTGCTTGATAGATCGATGAGTTCATCTTCTGCATCTGCATCTTCAATTCCGTCAATAGTAGCCATGTATTCTTTGTAGCATGGAGAGTTCCGTACCATGCTGTCCGTGACCATATTCAGTTCAATGTTGTAGTTTTTGAGTGAGTTAAGCAAAGCTGCAGGAGAGGACTTCTTCTTGTTGGTAGTTTCTACAACGTTGATGTATTTCTGTACCAGTTGCATCATTGTATGGAAATGTTGTTTCTGGGAGGAAAGTATGAACCCATAAAACTCCTCATACAAATGCACCTTCATGTGTTCCTTGAACTCATTGTAGATGCTCAACATCAGCGAGTGGATCTCCTGCAGGGTCTCAACAAGTGACGTGGTCCTGCCTTCACCCACAAGTTTATTTAGTCTCTGAACTCTGCTCCTCAGGTAAATTATCTCCAGCATCTTTGGATGGCCCAGCTGCAAAGCTTGATCTAGAGCTAGGTAATCCACCACCAGTTTTTCACTCTTACTCACATTATGCACCAAAAACTTTTGATTAGGATACATCAAAGCCTCGATAAGACCGTTACAGAAGTACTCTAGGGGCTCACATAGATGCACCGTCTCTAGTTTCAGCAAATCATCAGTGCTTACCTTCTCAACACTCAAAACACGCTCGATCTTCTTCAAGTAGGTCTCTTCACGAGCCTTAACGACTGGACTATAAGCATTAAATTGCATCATCTTGTGTGATTGGTATTGGGGGGGTGCGGTGCTGTATATTTGTTTCTTCTGACTTTCAAAGAAATCCCTAGAATTTAAAAAAGAGATGTCTCCTCGAGGTGTCAATAGCTCTTATATATATTAGTCAGTGTTTGAAAATAAAAAAAATTTTTTTCTCCAGCTTCCTTTTTGACAAAATGAGTCAAGTTTCTTTTTTTTTTTCTCTGTGTCAGCCAATGGCCCTGGATGTAGTTTCTACGCAGGTTTCTAAGTAAATTTGGGATTGTCCTCTTCGTTTCTGGGTGTGTCGTGGGGCTAGAACCACTTTTGTCTGAGAAGCTGCCGTAGCAAAATACAAAAGAATTTAGTGGTAGGGTAAGTTGCGTTAGTGGTGATATTTTATGATATATATATATCATATATATCATATATATATAGAGTAAACGTAGTCTTTTGATGATACTAATATCTATCTTTTTTATATAATACATTTTATATGATATGTTTATGTTTTCTTTAGTTTTCACCGAAGAACACTGCTGCTATTAGTTCTTTTGCGTCAGGACGGGCTAGGATGTAGTGTGATATGGTTACACCACATTTAGCTACCAGTCTTGATTTGTCCTCGTCTGTCACTTGGTCGCCTTTGCCCTCGTAGATGTCTGGTAGGTCCTTCTTCAGCACTAGCAATGCGCTTATTACTGCTTGGACCAAGTACTCGACCTCGTCATTGGAGAATTTGGTCCACTGGTAAGTGATCTTGCCTTCCTCGTTCTTGGAGGAATCGAGTTTCTCAAGACTCAAGTCTTGCTCTTCAAAGACTAGGTGGGACCAGTTGCCCAAATTTCCCAGAAAGAATCTGATGGATTCGGATTCTAGCACTGAAACACCTCGTAGACAACCGTAGTATGTACCGAAGGTACGGTTTGTGTCCAAAAAGGTCTTTAGTAATGTTCTTGTGACACGAGGTTTCAAGGATTTGTAAACTTGTGGGAACTTCTTTAAGATGTGGTCTAGCAAAGAGGCGGCAAAATCTCTCACAGCATTTGTCTTCTCGTGGAATTCGTGGATGCTTTCTTCGTCAGTTAGGTTACCACCTAGTCTCTTTGCCAGCAAAAGTGTCAGGATGGAAGGCATTAGGGAATGGATATATGGGTCTAGAAAGATGGAAACGTTACTCAAGAGAGAGTACATCATTTCTAGAATTGTGCTTAACAGTTCTAAGTCTGATAGATTATGTGTGATTTGTTCGGCGATAAACTGGATAAAGTATGGTACTAATTGGTGAAGACCGGTGTCTGTCTTCAATGACATCAATGCAGCGCTCTTCAGATGTTGTGTATCCAAATCATCAGAGTCAGACTTCTTAGTCAAGGTAGATATAATTTGGTTGAAATAAATTTGTAGTTCTTTTGATAGCACGTGCTTGACAAGTGGTTTGACATCGATATTTTGACCTGGTTGTACAGAACTAGCCAATTGTTGACCACTTCCTGCACCATTGTTAAGATTAGTCTGGCTGTTTGCAGTGGAGGCACTTGGAGCACCCAATTGGGATGTGTTTTCATTCAATGCAGTCACTATGGCACCTCTAACTATAGGTGGTTGCGACAGACGGATATCATTCAGATTTGGATTTTGTACAATTGCAGGCTGCACACCTTCAACAGCCAGCCAGTGTGTAGTAAAAGTAGGCACCCGGGGTACTTGCGGTAGTGGTTCATTTATCAGTTTATCAAAATCAACTTCCTCTTCATCCAGATAATATACACTTTGCCCACCAGCGGTGTTAACCTTCGCAAACGATACTTCTCTGTTCAAGGCAGATCCATCGTGGTAGCCATACAACGGCTCGACATTCAACACTCTTAACGCTTTGCTGACATCATCAGTGGTCAATGTATCACGCTTAGAGTGTCTCTTGAACTTAACGGCCTGCTCAATTATCTCCAGTATACGATATTCTACATCCATCGCCAATGCCTTCAATACATCATCGTTAATATTCTCCAAACCTAGGGACTCTGCTACATCTTTAACTGTATCCTGTGGAGACCATATAGTAAACGATTGCTGCTGTGGGGGTTGGGTGTTCCCAGTGGCACCTGTATTCTGAGCACTACCATTAGTCGTCATCTTTCAGGATCTTTGATGTTATCTTGCTTTGTCCTGGCGAGCTGGATAAAACTATCAACTTCTTTGAGACTCTCTTTTCTTCACATTCAAAAAGCCCAAGAAAAAAAAAAATTGGGAAAAGATCGACGTACATGGTTATTTCGATTTTCTTCAATAAAGATAAATTACGATATATAATAGATGAAGATTGTCTCTTATAAATACATATTCTTCTTTGTTCAAAATATAAAATCGAATTGGGACAACTAGTTTTGGTATAGTATTCCATAATATAGATATTTATATATACTGTCACATGATTTTGTTTTATTAGTCTAGTACCTATTTTGCAACTTACCTATCATAACAAATAGATGAAGCGGTGGCTCAATGGTAGAGCTTTCGACTCCAGTTAAAATCTGGGATTTTCCTCGGAAATCAACAATTGCAATCGAAGGGTTGCAGGTTCAATTCCTGTCCGTTTCATTCTATATTTTTTTTTTGGCTTTTTTTTAAATATTTTTTCCAGGGGTCTTAAGGTATCGTTATATGTGACATGTACGGCTATATTTTATTTGAGTTTCCCTTTGCATTGTTCTCTTTATTTGCGGAGGGGTGGTTATAAAAATATTGATGATTTATTATTATGGTTTGATAGTATATTTATTATAGATATTAATAGTTATTATTACATAAATGAATGTATTTGTCCGATATATTAATTTTATTCTTTTGATATAAATTGTATTTTGATTGAAAAACAATCAATTATTTTTTTCCGGTTGTTATTTGCATCCGATAGAAAGTAATGTGGTTTTTATTTGCAAACAATTTTTATCCTCCTCATTTTTTGTCATGTGGTTCCGTAGTTTTTTAAAAATATAATCCGTTTTTTATATTTTATTCTGTTTTGTTTTTTGAGTTAGAAATTAAATTCTAAATACTGACGACTGGAGGTTTGGTTGGAATGACCCGGTATCATTCCATAATTGTTTGTTTTTAATTCCGAATATTCAATAATACAAAGTTTTCCGTTTTAATACAACTCTTAACTAATCAAGTTAAGAACAGGGAGTCTCTCATTGTTGTTGTACAAAAAAATATTACTCTATAATCGGATGAAAACTCCCTGTTAGATATAAATTTCTTTCAAATAATAAGACCAAACTCGAAACAAGAGATTAATGAAGGAGATTAGTGCCTTTATATATATATATGTTTTTTGTCTTTTTCTCTGCTCCTCCTTTTTTTTTTTGTGATTTCCTATCAACTTATTTAAACTTCTATAGGACCCTGAATCATTGTACATGATTCCACTTTTTGTTTTCCGTCTCACCGTTCTTAATTCCATCCAGGGTCCAGGTCCAGTATGCTGGTTTAGCCTTTGATTTACCTGCGTATATTTTTTATACTACGGCAGTTTCTGAGTTCTGGCTTAGCTGTGATCTACGGAAATACATCAGCATATCACAATCCGAGAAAAAAGTGAAAAGGCCAAGGGTTCACCGCAGCAAGTGCGAGAGGGTGGGTAGCGGGAAAAGGTGGAACGGGTGGTAAAACCTTTGTTATTAACAAATTATTAACAGATCCCCTCCCCCATGTCGAGGACTTGATTATTCATTTACAGTTCTTCGTTGTTCTTGTGCTTCCTGTGAGGGATAAGGTGATGAGGCAAAAAAACTAAATACATAAAAAAAACAGGTAAATCACTATATATCTCAATAATACCAGCCGACATATGCTGATGTATAAAGTAATCTGCTGATGTATATCCTTTATACGCTGATATCGTAATTATAATTCGTATCTTTCGGTTTTTAAAACTTGTTTTTGAGCTGTTTTTTTTTTATTACTGTTGCATTTTTTTTTTTAATGTTTAGTCCCCTCATTCTCGTAAGGGTATTTGAGATGTAGAAAATAAAATAAACACAAAATACAGATTAAATGTAATACATAATTTTATCTACAGATACAACTAAACAAAAAAAGTAAAAAAAAATATCTACATAGTTCAAGGAAAAAAAGATCAAAAAATAGGGGAAAATACTGCTTAATCTAGAGCGAAGTATTTAGCAAAAAGATTTGCGCAATGTACTGATGCGCCCATCCTTGCACATAGTAGGAAAATACCACTGAATTTCCTGTGTAGGGAATAAGTCTCTTCTGGAGGTGGAACTAATCTCTCATTGACCATAAGGCCGATGTTCCCTCTGATTCTGTCAGAGACTGTTTGGTTTGCGAAATCAAAAGCTTTGTCCTTAGCACCGCGGAATGGCTCGCCAAGAGTCATAACACTATCTACATGCGCGTCCTTCATAGCCTGCGACTCTAAGCCGGTCAGGTACCCTAATTCCTTGGACATTTCGTATGCTCCATTACGATCATCCCTTGTAGCATGAGTTAGCAGTTTTCTATATTTCTTGATGAAATCAGATGGGAAAGGTCTAGAAGCACCGAAGTCCAACAGTTCAATTTTGTTAGTCTTGGAGTTATACAGGAAATTGGCCCAGTTAGGATCTGTCTGCATGTATTCAAACACAGCAATCTCCTCAAGGCAAAGCCTCATGATGTTTTCGGAGATGAAGTTCTTGATATCTTGAGTATTTTGCTCCTTTTCGAGTTTCATAATCTCCGTTCCTTCCATGCGGGACATAGTCAAGATATTAGAAGTACTCAACTCTTCGAACACATGTGGAACAACAAACACGGGATCATCTTTTAAGAGCACTTCAAACTTTTGTAATGCTTTGGCTTCACGCAAATAGTCGCACTCCCATTTCAACTCAGTTCTAGCGTTTGCAACAGTCTTGTCAAGAAACAAACCCTTTGGCAAGAGACTGGAGGCTGTTAAAAGTAACAACAGGTTATTTAAATCCGAGTCAATTGATTCTTTAACTCCAGGATATTGCACTTTCACGACAATCTTGGTACCATCATGTAACTCAGCGTTATGGACTTGTCCTATACTGGCTGCAGCCATCGGGATTTTGTCAAATGATTTGAACTTGGACTCCCATTGATCACCCAACTCCTTCGCCATTACCTTATCCAATTGCCTACGTGGCATAAAATTAGCATTATTCTGAACTCTGGATAGAATTTCATACAGCTCCTTGGGTAAAATTTTCTCATCCTGGAAGGACATCATCTGGCCTATCTTTAAAGCAGCACCCCTCATTTGCGAGAATTTCCTGGTAATACGATCAATATTACTGTCAGAGAGTATCAGTGACTTCCAAGATGGTGATTGGCCCTTTGAGACCTGGGCTAACCCTTCAGCAGCAGCATTCATACCTACCCCAGCTGCCAATGTCCCGTAATGAAACAATCTAGATATTCTAGATGACGGCACCTGAGAACTTCTCTCCTTCGCAATCCTTATCCTTTCCTCTTCCTCCTCTTCTTTAGTCTTTCTAGTCTGTAATAAAAAAAATAAAATTATATCGTTAGTCAAAAAATTGGCCCTTTTTGAATTTAAGAAAAGAAAATGTATTCATATCATTATAAAATGAAGTATAATTATTGTTTCATTTTTTATTTCCAACATACATTAGTCGAGTACTGTCTCCGCGATCCCATCCGCACAGACCGCGAAAGCCTCTTAGAATCCTCCAGCGAGGAGCCACGGTCCACACCACACCCTAGTCCACGCTGAACACCAGATATCATGGGTCTCATAACACCAGATGTCCTGGCATATGACTCGGCAGACTGCACACCAAACCGCACGCTCTGCTTCAACGTCTCACCAACAGAACTCCCAACACAGTACGCATAGTAAAGAGACCTCCTTGTAGACATGTTTTGTCGCTTAATTCCCTTAGTTGTCACTAGCTAGTAATCCTCTTGTGTAATTAAACATTCTTGTACCTGGGAGGGCTCCCTTATAAACAACAATTTTTACCATTTTGCCAAAATTACCCGGATTGAAAATTTTTCTGTGAAAAAAAAAAAAATTTTTAAAAAAAAAAATGCGATGAGCATCACCTTTAATTTTGAGCTGATACATACAAAAGTCATTTTTTGAGAATCAAGTACCATTCTTTTGGGATATCAATTTAACAGAACAGAACAACAAAAAAATGGGTAAGAGAAGGTTTTCGTCGTCGTCGCATGCTGATCCAGTAGAGACGTCTATTCCAGAACATGCAGCTGAGATTGCCGAGGAGTTGACCAAGCAGCATGGTATTCCTAGTCCAGAGCCGCTGGTGCACCACGATGCCGGTGAGTTCAGTGGGTTGGTTCGTCATAAGACCACTGTTGATCAGGCTTCCTCTCTTGAGGACGGTCCTGTTAATCCATTCACTGGTAAGCAGTTCAGTGACAAGTATTTTGGTATTTTGAAAGTGAGGCGAGATTTGCCAGTGCATGCCCAGCGTGCCGAGTTCTTGAAGTTGTACCAGGAGCACCAGATTATGGTTTTTGTCGGTGAGACTGGTTCCGGTAAGACCACACAGATCCCACAATTCGTATTGTTTGATGAGATGCCGCACTTGGAAAATACTCAAGTCGCCTGTACCCAGCCTCGTCGTGTTGCCGCAATGTCTGTTGCGCAGAGAGTTGCGGAAGAAATGGATGTGAAGCTAGGTGAAGAAGTTGGTTACTCTATCAGATTTGAGAACAAGACCTCGAACAAGACGATATTGAAGTATATGACCGATGGTATGCTGTTGAGAGAAGCTATGGAAGACCACGACCTGAAGCGTTACTCCTGTATCATTTTAGATGAAGCGCATGAACGTACTTTAGCCACTGATATTCTAATGGGTCTATTGAAACAAGTTGTGCTGAGAAGACCAGACTTGAAGATCATTGTCATGTCCGCTACTCTGGATGCCGAGAAGTTTCAAAACTACTTTCACAACGCTCCATTGTTGGCCGTTCCAGGTAGAACCTACCCAGTCGAGCTATACTACACTCCAGAATTCCAAAGAGACTACTTGGACTCCGCTATCCGTACAGTACTACAGATCCATGCTACCGAAGAAGCAGGTGATATCCTATTATTCTTGACAGGTGAAGATGAAATTGAAGATGCCGTAAGGAAGCTCTCACTAGAAGGTGATCAATTGGTAAGAGACGAAGGTTGTGGTCCACTATCTGTGTACCCATTATACGGTTCTTTACCACCCCATCAACAACAGAAAATTTTTGATCCAGCTCCAGAATCTCATAATGGTAGACCAGGTAGAAAGGTTGTTGTATCCACTAATATCGCTGAAACTTCTTTGACTATTGATGGTATTGTGTATGTGGTTGACCCAGGTTTCTCCAAGCAAAAGGTTTACAACCCAAGAATCAGAGTGGAGTCTCTTCTAGTCTCTCCTATTTCCAAGGCCTCTGCACAACAGAGAGCTGGTAGAGCTGGTCGTACCAGACCTGGTAAATGTTTCAGACTATACACTGAAGAAGCTTTCCAAAAGGAATTGATTGAGCAATCCTATCCAGAAATTTTACGTTCTAACTTGGCATCCACTGTGTTAGAACTGAAGAAGTTGGGTATCGATGACTTGGTCCACTTTGACTTCATGGATCCTCCCGCTCCGGAAACTATGATGAGAGCCCTAGAAGAATTAAACTACTTGGCCTGTCTTGATGACGATGGTAACCTGACAGCACTAGGTAGACTTGCATCTCAGTTCCCATTGGACCCAATGCTTGCAGTGATGTTGATTGGTTCCTTTGAATTCAAGTGTTCCCAGGATATCTTAACTATTGTCGCCATGCTTTCTGTTCCAAACGTTTTCATTCGTCCTACAAAGGACAAGAAGCGTGCTGATGATGCGAAGAACATCTTCGCACACCCAGATGGTGACCACATCACTTTGTTAAACGTATACCATGCATTCAAGTCCGATGAGGCTTACGAGTACGGTATTAACAAGTGGTGCCGTGACCACTACTTGAACTACAGATCCCTATCTGCCGCAGACAACATCAGATCCCAACTGGAGAGACTAATGATCCGTTACAATTTGGAACTAAACACCACAGACTACGAAAGCCCACAATATTTCGACAACATCAGAAAGGCCTTAGCCGCAGGTTTCTTCATGCAGGTAGCAAAGAAGAGATCAGGTGGCAAGGGCTACATCACAGTGAAGGACAACCAGGATGTCCTGATACACCCAAGCACAGTACTGGGCCACGATGCCGAGTGGGTCATCTACAATGAATTTGTGCTGACATCCAAAAACTATATCAGAACTGTGACATCTGTAAGACCCGAGTGGCTGATAGAGCTTGCACCTGCATACTACGACCTAGACAACTTCCAGAAGGGTGATGTCAAAATGTCGCTAGAGAGAATCAAAGAGAAGGTCGACAGAATGACAGAACTGAAGAAAGACAAGAAGAGAAGCAAAAGATAGAGCATCAAACATATAAATACTTTGTAAATTAGAATTGAATTGGATAGAAAATAACAAATATATTAATTACATTTTTAATATATCATATTGTATAATAAAAAACCACACCTCGTACGAATCATCGAGGTGGAGCGTGTGGGGGGATGTGGGGTTACGTGACGACTCATCCCATTTGATAAAAACTAATAAAAAAAAGGAGACAACGTCTGTAACTCCCAATTCACTTAATCACAAATAACATCAGAAAGCAAAAGAAATGTCTTACCGTACTACTTACGTTGAATATACCGAGTCCACGAGGGGTAACCGAACCGAAGGGAGCGGGCTCATCTACCGTGCTGAGTGTGAGGAGCAAGGTGTCTCCGAGTTGGTGCTGTTCACAAGGACACAGCAAAGACTGATGGACAGTACCCGAGAACTACGTGAGTTGACTGATCAGATCACCAAGTATAGGGAGTCTCCAGAGACTATTGAGCACACAAGGTCGGAATTGCCAAGTCTCATGGCGTTAATGATGGAGCGCCGTGAACAGGCTAGGAGACAATACAAAGACGTCCTAATGACCAAGTTTTCAGAACACCATTGGGACCTTGAAGATACAGTTAAAGAACTGGAGGCGGAGATTGCCCGTACGGATCAGCTATTGTCCTTGTACCCACACAGAGGATCCCTACGTTAAAGTATTTTTTTCCCTTCCAAAATAATGCTCTTATGAATACAACTTTTAATGAATCCAAATATTTAAAATAGAATTAGCGAATATAGTACAAATTTCAACCATTAATATAAACTATATAAAATAAATGATATTGATTTACAATGACTACACAAAATATCACTATATACAACATTACACATGTTAATCGTTACAAACTACATGAAATATTTGAAATTTCAAAAAAAATAAAAAAAGAACGAAAGGAAATAAAAAAAAAGTTGCAATGAATGGAAAGCTTGCCACTTAATAAAACTCAACCAATAAAATCAAATAACAAACCAAACAAACACAGATTAACAATGTCACAAGAACAATTTTCAGAGAATTTGAAGATTATCGTTGCCGAGAGGTTGAAAGGTGTTCCTAATTTTAACGAGGACATCACATATGTTGCCGAATACATCGTCTTACTGATCGTCAACGGTGGCACTGTCGAGTCAGTTGTGCAGGAACTATCATCTTTATTTGATTCTGTATCTACTGAAGCTCTGCAGGATGTTGTACAAACTACATTCTTTGCTCTCGAGGCTTTACAGCAGGGTGAAAGTGCAGAAAATATTGTTGAGAAGATCAGAATGATGAATGCGCAAATGCAAGATCCAAATCAACAGCAACAACCTGATCAACAACAACAACAACAGCAACAGCAACAGCAACAACAGGAACAACAGCAACAGCAATCTATGTTGGTTTCTCAGCATGCTCCTCAACCAGGTGAGCAGCAGCAGCAACAACAGCCGGTATCTGCATTCGGTAATGTCATTAACAATAACGATAACAATAACAACAACTCTAATGATCAACCACAATCCGCCTTTTCTGCTGTTTCATTCCAACCAAAATTCCAAGCTAGAGGTGGAGGTATTAACAAGGGCCGTAGGGGTGGCCGTGGCGGTGCTAGAGGTGGTTACCGTAACAACAATGGACGTGATAACACCGGTAATGGTAGATTCAACCCACTAGCTCGTGCACTAGGTATGACTGATGGCGATGACCAGAATGTCAACTTTGTCCGTACTAAGAAAGAGGGTCGTTGTAAGGTTTTCCCACACTGTCCTTTGGGTAGATCATGTCCACACGCTCATCCAACTAAGGTTTGTAGTGAGTATCCTAACTGTCCAAAGGCTCCAGGCACTTGTGAATTCCTGCATCCAAACGAAGATGAAGAGTTGATGAAGGAAATCGAAAGAACTCGTGAAGAGTTTCAACAAAGAAAATTGGCTCTTTTGGCTGCTAAGAAGAAGCCAGTCCAAACCGGTATTGTCCTATGTAAATTTGGTGCACTATGTTCAAACCCAATGTGTCCATTTGGTCACCCAACTCCAGCTAATGAAGATGCCAAGGTTATTGACTTGATGTGGTGTCCAAACAATTTGACATGTACCGATCCTCAATGTACAAAGGCACACTCCTCCTTATCTAAAATCAAGGAAGTAAAACCAATGAGTGTCAAGAAGGTGGTTGCTCCAAGTGCTCCTCGTGGTCCAGTAGAAAAGTCGCTAGAACAATGTAAGTATGGTACCCACTGTACTAACAAACGTTGTAAGTTCAGACACGCCAAGTCTCACGTTATGTGCCGTGATGGAGCCAACTGTACCAGAATAGACTGTTTCTTTGGTCACCCAATCAATGAAGACTGTAGATTCGGTGTTGAGTGTAAAAATCCTAACTGTCTATTTAGACACCCAGAGGGTCGTATTATTCCATCAAAGAAGGGTCCTGAAGGTAACGAACAAGAACAGCAAAACTTGCAACAACAACAGGAACAACAACAGCAGTTTGCATTCCCAGCACAAGGTATTCAGACTACCAATAGAATGTTTGCTCTTCCTGAAGGTTCCAACATTGAAGCTGCACCTCAACAGGACATGGATATGAACTAAATATTCAAATAAAATGATTTATTTCTCTTTATTCGAGAAATTCCTTTTCTTTCTTGAACAATGAATCAATGGATAGGGAACACTTTCATTAGTTTTATTCTTCTCACCATTAACTTTGTTCAATAATGTCATGTATTATAGTTTTTAAAAAAAATTTTGTTTTGATTTAAGCAAAAAAAAAATAATAATAAAAAATTAAAATAAAAAATAAAAATAAAAATAATATTTATTAAATAATTATACAAAAATCATTTGCAATAAATGATTGTTACTCTTGCATCATATAAATATAACTTCTCTTTGTCCGGATAAGAGTGGATTCGTAGATTGTACCACTGTAGTATTGCACTTGCACTTTGTAAAAATATATTGTAATTTTTTGTAACTGTAGTTATAGAAGAGTTATTTTCAAATTAAGCACAATTTAACCCTTATAGTAGAATGATTACGCCTGAATCCTTAATTCTCGCAGGTAAAATTTATTGAAATAACATTAACTGTATTTCTTTATGTTGAAAGGGGTTGAAAAAGTATTATTAAAAAATTGTACAAATTAGAAAGTTTTTATAGAAATGACTATACAATAATTTCGATGATTTTAAAGAGAAAAAGAGAAAATGAATTCCTTAATTTCGATAAAAATCAGTTTAGTACTTCTTCTTTTGAGCAGAGGCTTCATCGGAGTAGACGTCCAATGGAGACAATGGCAATGGTTGTTCGGCCCACAAGTCTGGGGTCAAGAAACCGTAAGTGTTACCGATGGCAACGAAAGCAGCCTTCAAGGTGTTTTCCAAAGTTCTAGTCTTACCGTTAGATTGGGTGTAGACATCTTCAACACCAGCCAATTGCATCAACTTCTTGACAGCTGGGGAAGCGACGATACCGGAACCTCTTGGGGCTGGGATCAATCTAACAGTGACGGAACCACACTTACCAGTGGTCTTGGTAGCCAAAGAGTGAGGTTGACCCAAGTTGGTACCCCAGTAACCTCTTCTGATTGGAATAACAGACAACTTAGCAATGATGATACCAGCTCTGATGGCACCAGCGACTTCCTTAGCAGTCTTGATACCTAGACCAACGTGACCGTTGGAGTCACCGACAACAACGACAGCCTTGAATCTGGTTCTTTGACCGGCACGGGTTTGCTTTTGAACTGGCTTGATGTTCATAACTTCATCTTGCAAGTTTGGCAACAAAGTGTCGATGATTTGGAACTCCTTAACTGGCAAAGAGTGCAAGAAGATTTCTTCAATGGTGGTGATCTTACCAGCCTTGACCAATCTACCTAGCTTGGTAACTGGAACCCAACCCTTTTCTTCGGATTGTCTACCACCTCTTCTGTTACCACCTCTTCTGTTTCTGTTACCGAAACCACCTCTTCTTTGTTGACCTTCTGGAGCAGCAGCTGGAGCGGACATTGTTAGTTTATTGTTATATGTAGTTGTATTTCTTAAAAAATGTCGGAATGGAACACGGAAAGTTGATGTTGGTAACTTTCAATCGACAAATATTAGCAAAAAACACACACTGGTACGGTTTAGATTGCGAATGTTAGAAAGAAAGAGAGTAAGAACTTGCAACTTCCAGAACAATAACCAACTTTGTTCAAAGGTGAAAAATTTTGAAGCTTTTGCCAATGTCATTGAATATTTTTTTTTTTTCCTGCAGAAAATGGATTACCCGGTGTTGAGTCTCTAGTTCTTTTTTTTCAAATTTTTTAAATTTATTTTTCAACAAAAGTTATAATGAGTAAAAATTACCTTAATAGGAAAATATAGGCCTGTATATGTGGTGAGAGGATGTTATAAAACAGTCACAAAAATTGATCAGAAATAATTCTATACGTATATATAAATGTGACAATTTCACGTCCATAGGTACTTTGATCAACAGGGTAACACAATGTACCAATTAATCATTATACTAAAAACATGTGAATAGGTATATATTCACTAAATAAATATTAGCATAGTCTTAAACAATCTATTATCCCATATATTCTAAAAACAGCTGCTAATTATTGTTAAAGAGAGATAGAAAGATAAAGAGGATTAGAAGAGGAAGAAGAACAAGGATATGGAGGTGGATTCAACATTGATGAAGTTAAGGGTACCGCAGCAATCGCAACCCACTACCTCTTTAAATCTGGCTAGTCCCGAGGTGAGCACTCAGGTATCGCCTTTAGAAACAAGTTCTTATAGTAATCCAGTATCGGAAGATAATGATACAATTGCGACGGGATCATTAACATCGAGGTCTAGGTCAGTACTAAGTTTGAGACCTGGGATCGGCGAGAATAACAGCAATAATGATGCGGAGTTTGATCTTATAAGAACTCTCAACGAGAGTTTATACTCGGTTGATGGTTCAATAACGAAGAGTTATGTTAGTAATGAGATACCTGATATATTTGACACTGAAAATGATAGCGATGAGTTGAACAAGAACTTTTTCATATTTACTTCTGCAGGCAAACCTGTGTTTACAATGAATGAAAATGACAGTGAGTCTACTTCCTATGTTGGGTTATTAACAACTATAATAAGTTACTTTCAAGTTTCTGCTGATGACGATATAAAATCCTTTACAACAACGAAATCAAAGGCGAAATTTGTGTTTCTGAATAAGAATCCTATATTTTACGTGGCTTTTTCCAAAGGAAGGAATGAAACACAACTAGAATTAACTGAGCAGTTAGAATTTTTGCATTCATATATACTTTCCACTTTGACTAGGAAACAATTGATGAGATATTTTCAAAAGAGACATAATTTTGATCTACGTAGTCATCTCGAATCAACTGATTTTGATTCACTTGCTGAAATTTGTGCCAAATTTACTAATAAATTGTATCCTGAACTATATCTGAATGCACTACAATGTCTTGATATGAGGAAATCAATGAGATCCAAACTACACAAAATCATGACAAGGGAACTGGAAAACATGGAAGATCTGCCGAGAGGAACTTTGTTATACTCTTTCATTATTGCACCCAAAAACCGAATCTGTAGTGTTCTTAGACCCAAGAGTCATACTCTGCATCCTACCGATCTACAGATCCTTTTCTTAGTAATATCAACACAATTTCAGAATCTGGAGGCGCAAAAAGAGCTGTGGATTCCTCTATGCTTCCCAAAATTCAACTCCAATGGTTACTTATATTGTTATATCAAAAACTTAACTAAACCAATGGATACAAATATTACCGGTGAGGGAAATCATCCATCGGTGATAGTAGCTATTAGTGGACAAAAAGATGCATTTTTCAAAATGAAGACATATTGTGACAATCTAACTACAGAATTAGAAGGAAACAAGAACCTTTTACAGCAGTTAAAGGCTAATATTTTAAAACCGTATTCGATTGCTGATATACCTGCTCCGTTCGTCCATCACTTCATCTTCAAATCAAAAAGACATATCCAATATACTATGCCACAATTGGTCAGTGATTCTACAGACTCTCACCAGAAGTTTATATATGAAAGGAAGTTGAAATTCTACTATCAGTGTATTGCAAATTCAATCACTGAGGAAATGAGTAAGAATCCGAACAAAGTAGCCATTGTGTTCCTCCAATGGAGAAAAGAATCACCAATAGAGAGCGATTCTATAAAAGCCTCTTCATTTGTAAAAGAACCTATAAACATGCTGGGAATGGCATGGGTTACACCAAAATTTGAACTTTACATGATTTGTAATAATGGAATACAAGACAAGAGTGTTGCGCTAACCAGTGCCCGCAGGATCGTGCACTGGTGTACTAAGCACGAGTCTCGCCTATTCATAAATGAAGGAGCAATATTCTGAGAAATGATGACAATATCAGAAAACCTATTTATTAATCTGTTTCGGACATGGGAATGTAACCGTTAGTTTATAGATCATAAATAATTTTTTTTTTAGTCAAAGAAAAACCGAGAACAGTTTTATTAAAGTTTGGCTATACAAGAGATCAATATAAAAACAAATAATAGAACAAATCAATGTTCATTTAAAAATTAGAAAATAGTAATATGCAATGTTGAATGTAGAAATGCAGAATAAAAAATACTTTTTATAAGAGTGTCACAATATGTTGAAATTATGACCTCATGAAAATAACAAGAAGGAAAATTGGCAAGAAAAAACTGAATAGGCGAGAAAAGAAGCAATTATAACTCACTCAAAACGTTGTAAATTTGGTCTTCTGAAGAAATGTAATCATTATCCACAATGTTAACCAACATGTAATTATCAATCAGATGCTGAATGAATTGAGCACTACTTTCCTCATTGTTTTCTTGGAAGTTCCACTTCCATTCTTCCAAAATTCTGAAGAACTCTTCCTTCCATGCCAAAAATGAAATCTTTTCGACGATGGTAGGTTGTAATACTTCTCTTCCCGGGAATATACCCCACGTCACAGCGTTAGCCTTTGAACCATCTGGATGATTACTAACTAGATTGTCTTGGTTGTCTACCGCAAAGTAGGTTAGCATCTCGTTACCAGCCAAACGCTCTTCTAGTTTGGAGACTTTCTCTTTAGGTAGTAGGAACTCTAGATATTGTTTTTGGTAAACATAACCGTCCTTAGGACCCCATCCATGAACCGCATCGTTTGACCTGATGCCGTTGATTTGAGGTTGAGAGTTGATGGTAATTATCATGTTCCTATTCAAATCAAGTAGATTCTCCAGGATAGGATCAATTTCCGCATCCAATGGAGTATCACTCCATGGCAGACATTTCAAGTTACCGGTCAAGTAGTTAATAACTAGTTGAGAAACTTCTTGGATAGAGGTCGGAGTAGACCACAGCTCCAATGACTTCTTGCCAGATTGTCTAATCAAAGTCGACCCACACAAGTCGAGGTCACCAAAAGCAGGCGAAGAAGAGTCACCAAATCTACCGTTAGGGAATTCATCCACAGCCCATTGAGAAGTTCTAGCAACGTAGGAATAAGGTCTACGCTTCCAAAAGATAGGTCTAACTTCTTCGTTTTTCCTCTTTGGATTCAGAGATTTTCTCCATGGTAGACCATTGTTTGCAGCGTTACCATTCACTTCACGCTCACTAGGCAATAATCCCAATTTTTCAAGTATAATCAAGGGAGCTTTTTCCAGGTTCATGGTATAGATGTGTAAATGCTTCACATACCCGCTATCGATGATCTGTTGGCACATATTCACAACAAGCTCAGAACCAAGGTCTCTGACCAATTGATCATCGTCCTTAACAGGCTCCAATGCGTCCAGAAACTTCTGTGGAATGACTACTTTACCCCACTGTGCTCTTCTCAAAAATGCAGCGTATGTGGTGATGGGCATAATACCAGGGATGATAGGCACATCGATGCCAATGGCCCTGACGTCATGGCACCACTGTATGAAATTATCCACGTCGTAAAACATCTGCGTAATTATGAAATCACCACCGGCATCGATCTTCTCCTTCAAATACACTAGGTCCTTTGATCTGTCCTTCTCCTCGGGGTGTCCCTCTGGATAACCAGCGACACCGATATCGAAATGGTCGCCGTACTTGCTCTTGATGTACTTGATCAGGTCCTTAGCGTAGTTAAACCCTCCTTCGACGGGCTGCCAACCATTAGGAGCGTTTAGCGGCGGGTCACCACGCAAAGCAAGGATATTCTGACAACCGGAGTTGTAAGCGTCCTCCAGGGCCTCATCTATCTCCGAGACAGGCATATTCGTGCACGTCAGGTGCATACACGTCTCGAGACCCAGCACACTCTGTGCCGTGGAGACAAGCTCGGTAGACAACTGGGAAAACCTCCCACCACCGGCGTTCCACGTAATATCGATAAATTCCGGCATAGACGCCTCGTACATCCGATCCATACGATCGTACAGGTTCTGTACACCCTGCGTGGTCTTAGGAACGAAATATTCAAATGAAAATGTAGCTTTATCACTCTTCTGATGCTGCTGTTGCAGCTTATCTGTGATCTTCATAGTGATATAATGATCTTGATTCCTTGTAATACAGTACAAAGAAGTATTATTAATTCATGAAATATTTACATAGCTATATATATACGAGAGAGAAACATCCTCGATGCCCTTCGTTTCTCGAGGAATAAAGTTTCCCCCCCTTCCCTTCCCTTACACAAACCATCCCCTTCCCTTACACAAACCATCCCCTTTGTCTCTGTGACTAACAACGATCACACATAAATTCTTAAACACAAGAAAACACACAACTTTTTTCGTTCAAAATACACAGATTGCAAGACAGTACTATGAACTGTGAAAAAAAGGTAACAAACTTACACACACAGATACACACACACACAGATACACACACAGATACACACAAAACATGTGATCTACATACATGGAGTTATGCGCCCCCCCTCTCCTCTTAAACCGCAGTACAAAATCACAGTTTTTTCTCATCCTCATTGGATAGCGCGGGGGGAATCGTACTGTGGTAAAAAAAAACACAAACAGTCAGCCCGGAGACTTTCTTCTCCGGGCTTTCTTTTTGGTCTTACCCGGCTGTAAAAGGTAGAGAGTGAAAAAAGACGAGTCATATGTCACGTGATAGTACTATAATAACTGTACTTGTGATCACGTGCACTTTATGAGAAGAAAAAACTTTTTTCGTATCACAAAGCACGTGCACAACTGTGGGATGAGGGAAGCTGTGGTGACTCATTTTAACGTTGGACGTGATATTGCAAAACAAAACTAATCACATGTAGATTGGTATAACATGTGATGTGCGTATATTGGTATATTACTCGTAGTTTCTTTTTTTTGGTATTAAAATGTATATATATATAAATGCAAATGTGGTTATTAAACTCTGTCTAGTTGTAGTTCTTTTGTGTGTTTCATTAGATTTCCCAATTTCAATACAGTGTCTGTGCCGAATCCGTGGATTGAGTGCAAGGTTAGGTCACCGTTCCAGTATTCCGCATACACTTTGCACATGGCTAGCCCAATGCCGAGCTTATACCTGAATGATCTCTGCAAAAGTTTGAGTAACGGCACTTCGTAACCCAGGACCACGTTTTTCAAGTTGCTATGAGCCATGGGTTCTAGTGAGGTGTTCATGTATGGTTTGTTAACTGGTCCGTCTCTTAATTTACCACTGTATAGGTGGTCATATAGTGACACGGTTTGGAGTCCCGGTAACTTGTGGAAATTCGAAAGTGATTGTGCAGCTTGTTCCTTGGTCTTCCCGAATGACCATATGTTCCTGTCAGCGTCATGATTTACTAATCCTCCAGCTTTGTCACATATACGGAATAGATAAGACTCCTCATTCTTAATTATTGTCACTACTATAGGCTCGGGTTTATCCAGCCCCTTTCTAATGTAATCCTTTATTGTGGCCTCGTATGTGTTCCTTAATATTTCACCTAGCAAGTACTTGAGATGGTACGGCAGAAAATAGAATTTCAACTCAGTTTCACCATTAATAATTAACTCTGGCATTGGCATCCCTTCAAAGTACATGTCCTTGATAAACTTCTCGGAGGTCTTGCTCGCCTCTAGTAAATAATCCTTAGCGTAGCATTCTTGGAAGATATCACCAAGAACCAATGTATTGCTCTTCTTCCCACTGAAATAGTTGTTCGCAATACTGATATGCTCTTCTACAATTAATCTTCTAGAGATACGTGCTCGGAGAAGTTCAGATAATAGCTCATCCATCTTATCTGTTGGGTATAAGTCCAATGTCGTGCATTCCAGAGCACCCATGATCAAATGAGGTAAATTTAACGTATTAAAATCCTTCAAAATCTCCCTAGTAAATTTCGTAAACCTTATGCTATCTTCCAATGTACTTATACGTGGGAATTTCCTGAACCGTTCAAAGATGTTATAATATGACTCATATACCTGTACAAAATGGAAATTGTTCACAACATTGAATGGTAGCATCTGTAAAGAGTGGATCTTATGTGCCATCCTTATTGCCAACTCTTCCTTAACAAACTTAGCCGAAGTAATAACTTTCTGTTTAGTCAGAGTGGTAGAATCGTCGTAATATTGCGCTAACTGTGTAAGCGACACCGGTGTGGGCTTCTTCTTCAAATAATCATTGATCAACACTATGTCATTGTGGTAATAATGCTGCTGGTTGATATAGTGTGATTTTGACGGGAACGCTTTCATAGTTTCGTGTATATATGGAGCCAGCTCTTCATTGATCGGCCGTATTGGAGAGTATTTCGTGAAATCTGGAATCTGCGTAATCGTAGGGGTACGCACAGACTGCAGGAACTGTGAACTTTGAAACCTTAACATCTTTGGCGTACTATTATTGTTATTTGTCACTGTTGGATTACCAGGTCCCCTAGAATTTTAATATTGATGATCTTAAAGAACTGTAAAACCGTCTTTACTTTTTTTTTTTACTTTCCTTTTTCCTGTGATAATCGCGCATCGGACCGAACCAATTAAACTTATTCAATAGTAAATTATTTAATTTTTTTATTAAATATATAATCAATATAAATTATATAAAGAACATCTGTCCCTTTTGCAGATTATACGTCTGTGTTTTTCATTCCAAGCATTGTGCTAGTGTCGCGTTGGTGATTCTTAGAAACTCAATCTCAGGGAATTCATCATTCGTACGGTTATTAAACTGTTTCTCTATATCCTCGTTGATCTCTTTTAACAAGACTGTATCCCATTGTTTGTGTAGCGTTATCAACAGGTTCATAAAGTATTGTAGCAGGATCAGATTTCCTTGTGTCTTATTATTCGTAGGTTTGTTTGTGTCCTCGATACACATTTTGACTAAAGTATGGATACTGGCAATTCTATGTTCATCAACTGGTATCGGTGGTCTATCTGGCAGTGGTGGTGGTGCCTTTTCATCTGAAAGGGTTTCTTTACTTCCTAACTTGAACTCACTACTGTTCTTTGACATAAGATCTTTCAGTAGGCCAGCTACTGCAATTTTAGCCTCCAAATATGGGCATGATAATAAAGTGTCGAGAATGAAATCAAATGCAAGACTGTCGTTACAGAATGCCAGGATATGTGAAATCAAAGAGAAGTTCATCCTCTTTTGAGAATTGTTACTCTCGGTACAAGTCTTGAGCAACAGCAGTTGCAAGAAAATCTTCAACATATAAGTTGGAACCAATCCAATAGTTTTCTTAAACAGCAATGTGTTGTCATTACTTTTGATAATTCCATTCCAGAGGTAAAACCTACAGAGTCCCTCAATAAAAGTGTTATGGAATGAGGAAGAATATAGAGAAGCACTTGCAAATCTTATGTAAAGCAAGATAGCATCATTTATTCCGAACGATATTTGTGGAGGTAGTTCATCATTTGAAATATAATATATTGAGGTCAATCCTAATGCACCAATAGGATCTATCATTAATTTGGTCTGTCTTGTTTCCATCATTGTAAGGCCGTTAATATACGACATTTGGTATACTTCCTCAGTCAATTCATTGGTGACTTTCCCGTCGGTTTCTCTCGGTAGATTAATATAAATATTGGATGTCTCATAGATGCATTCATGGAATTGCTTAACCAGGTCTATTTTTAATTTCTTCTCTGAGATATCAATGATTTTCTTACATTTCTCAACATAGCGACTATCGATAGTGTCAATTCCCTCGACCAACCTTGCTAGTTTCTGTACTTTTGATAATTGATGTATCTCAGTAAAGCATTGTTTATTCTTCAAACAAAGATTAATTGCATAGGTCCAGAAACTTACTAGGATCTTATCTATCATATACCTTTCGTCTGCTTTTTGATCACCTGTATTACTATCAGAGAAGCTGTAGTTATCATAAAAAAAGGCAACGATTTCCAGTAGTGTGTCAGAGACATCATAATCCTGATTATTTAAGTTATTCACTAGTAGCTGCATCAATGATGATACTGTGGTAGCAAGAAATCTAGAAGTGTTACCGATATTTTCTAATCCCGGGATGATATATAATGATAACAACAACTTAACTTTCTCCTCAAAGACCTTCAAAGCTAATACATTACCTTCTTCTTCCTCTTCTGCATAGATATCAATTTCTGAAACTTTACATTTCTGCAATAACTCTGTAGCAAATAGTAAAATTTCATCGTTATCACCTAGCTGAGCAATCGTAGCTAGACATTTCTTGATCGCATCCATGAACTCAACATCAGATACACACGTTTCCCTGATTTCACCTAGCAAAACTTTTGGCAGACCCCAGACAAGCTCTTCTTTGCCTCCATTCAGTTCCAATTTGGAAACAATGTCATCACTCAACCCCTGATAGTATTGGATTAGAACGTCTCTCGGTTTCTCTCTAACATCATCGCAACATTCCTCGAGTAACACTAAAAAAGTCAATGCATCAAAGTCTGATTGATTGATGAAACTGGCCAACCGATCTAGTTCCTCAGCCATTACGTTGATCTGCGTATATGATTTCTTGTGAGGTTACAGGAAAAGTTGGTTATCGCATCGCATTTTCTGAAAAAGGGCACTTCATTTTAAGAAGCGAAAGTTATTTGAAAACAAAAACAAACACACTTACAACTACAACAATAATAAAGAACAATAAGAAGCATAACAAGACAATGGATAATTCTGCTATTAACCAGCTGATACCGCAGATATTTGACCAAATGAGGTCCAATGTTAGCACCAGGGAAGACAAACCGAGGCCAAGTGCGTTGATTGATGAAGGGATAACAACTCAGAGTTTGTTGAAAGAGCTGGAGACGCTGGACAAGATCATAGATACCATCAAGAGAGTTGATACTGTTGTTAAGGGTGCACTCCCGAGTCATATGAACAAGATACATCATGTGTGTAAGTCTACAAACAGGATGTTGGATAACTGGATCGATATCCAATCGCAGGCTGGGTACGCGTACCAGATCATGGAGGATCGTGTTAATGACAGTTTGAGTGGTGAAGAGCTGGTGAAGAGATATTCTGAGGAAGTAGACGAGTTGAAAAAGGAGTTGATGCAGGAACAAGACAGGATCGATGAAAGGAAGAAGAAGAAGCCCTCGGTTCTTGGTAGTAAAATACCAGTACATTCGAGACAAACTATGGGTAGAGTTACTAAGGCTACTAGTCTAAGAAATGCTAGGAATAGACAAGGTGTGCAAGTGTCAAACAGGTTAACTAGACCCACAGCCAGTAGTCAAATGAAAAGGCAAAGGTAATTTTTTAGTGTATTATGTATTAATATTATACATAAGTTGTAATAAAAGAAGGTAAGAAACAAATGGTAATTAAAAAAATTGAATATGATGATTAATTTATAAGGAATAATATTATTAAAATAACAAATGTTGGGGAAATATAAATAAAACAAACTCAAGGATACATAAATGCTTTTCTTTTTTAGTTATGTTTAATAACAAAAATTTGTCATAAGCAGAACTTTTGTAGAGTCCACAATTTATAACAACAGTAGAACGAAAGACATGACTTCTTCATATCTATACTTACAAGGAAAATGACCATTGTTGAAAAAAAAAAAAAAGAAATATAGGATCGTCACAAAGATTGCCTTACTCGGCTGGTGGTTCAGCATCTTCTAATAGTACAAGCAAGTCGGAAGCGTCAACGTTTTCGCTATCCTTTACAAAGACATCCTTGACTTGACCGTCAGCAGGAGAAGAGACCACCATTTCCATCTTCATGGCACTCAAGACAGCAACTGGTTGACCCTTCTTGACCAAAGAGCCCTTGTGAACTTTAACTTCAACGATGACACCGGCCATTGGAGCACCAATTTGGAATGGGTCATGGCCATCAGCCTTTGGCTTAGAAACAGTCTCGACCTTTTGAGATTTGTCAGCTACACGAATCTTTCTCATTTCACCATTCAATTCGAAATAAACATCTCTCATACCAGTTTCTTTGTGTAAATCACCAACAGCTTGTAGTCTGATAATTAAAGTCTTACCTTGTTCGATATGAACTTCAATTTCTTCACCTACATCTGGAGGAGCCAAAAAGTTCTTAGTTGGGAGAACGGATAGATCACCATATTGTTCTCTCATCTTTTGGAAGTCCTCGTAAACCTTTGGATACATGTTGTAAGAAGCAACATCACATTCATCGATTTCACCGAATCTGTTCTCTAAATCTTCTTTAATACCTTCCAAATCAAATGGTTCCAATTCCAAACCTGGACGAACAGTTAACTTTCTTCTCTTTTCTCTTAAAATATCAGATCTTAAAGGTTCTGGGAAACCACCGTATGGTTGACCCATCAAACCTTCGAAGAAGTCCATAACGGAATCTGGGAAATCCAAGGAGCTAGCCAGACGCTTGACATCTTCTGGAGTCAATTGGTTGCTGACCATGAATTGGGCCAAATCACCAACAACCTTGGAGGTTGGTGTGACCTTGACGATATCACCTAGCAGCATGTTTGCTTGCTTGTAAGCTTTCTTAGTTTCAATCCACTTCTCACCAAGACCCAATTGTTGGGCTTGGAACAATAAGTTAGTCAATTGACCACCTGGAATTTCGTGATCGTAGACTTCTGGATCAGGACCCTTCAGATCAGCTTCGAAACAAGAGTACAAAAGTCTCATTTCGGCCCAATAGGCATCTAATTCACGAGCATGCTTGACATTGACACCACAGTCAATATCACCATCCAAAGAAGCCAAAAGAGCGTTGATAGATGGTTGAGCGGTCATACCGGACATAGAGTTAATGGCAACATCAACTACATCTGCACCAGCAAATGCAGCAGCGGCCATAGAGGCAACTGCAGTACCAGCAGAGTCATGAGTGTGGACGTGGATTGGCAAGTCTGGGAATTTAGCTCTAATAGAGCCAATCAACAGCTTAGCAGCGGCTGGCTTCATAGTACCAGCCATATCTTTGATACCTAGAATATGGGTACCCATGTTAACGATACGTTCAGTAACCTCTAGGTAGTAGTCTAGGTTGTATTTCTTTCCAGGTTGCAACATGTCACCAGAGTAACAGACAGTTGCTTCGACAACACCACCAGCCTTCTTAACAGCGTCTACACCAACCTTCAATTGCTCAAGATCGTTAAGTGCATCAAAGACTCTAAAGATATCGACACCGTTGTCCTTGGCTTGCTTGACAAAGTGGTCAATAGCGTTATCTGGAAGAGAAGAGTAAGCAACACCATTTGCACCACGCAACAACATTTGGAATGGAATGTTTGGAACTAATTTTCTCAAGGTTCTTAGACGTTCCCATGGGTCTTCGTGTAAGAATCTCATAGCAACATCAAAGGTGGCACCACCCCAACACTCCAATGCGAAGGCACCAGCCAATGCATGAGCAGTAGTAGGAGCAATGGCAGCTAAATCATGGGTTCTGACTCTGGTGGCCAATAAGGATTGGTGTGCGTCTCTCCAAGTGGTATCCATTAATAAAGTACCCTTAAAGGCTCTAACTTCCTTGGCAAAAGCTTCTGGGCCTTTCTCCAACAACACCTGTCTCCATCCGTTTGGTGGAGGAGTACTCTTAACGTTAATAATTTCACCCTTGTCATCGTACAAGTGAGGGATATTAGGCTTAGTGGTCAATTTTGGCAAACCAATTTGACCCTTAATGGATGAACCGTTAACAGCCAAGTCAGCCAAGTAGTGCAATAGCTTCTGGGCTCTGTTTTGAGAAGATACCATGTGGAACAATTGTGGAGTATCATCAATGAAAGTGGTCCAGTATTGACCGTTAATAAAAACAGGATGGGTCAATAGAGTCAACAAGAATGGAATGTTAGTTTTGACACCTCTAATCCTGAATTCGATCAAGGAACGGATCATCTTACGACGAACAATTTCATAAGTAGAACCAGAACAGGAGCATTTCACCAACATGGAATCGTAATGTGGGGAGATAACAGCACCTGCGTAAGCGTTACCACCATCCAGTCTTACACCGTTACCACCTGCTGAGCTGTAAACCTCGATTCTACCGGTATCTGGTTGGAAGTTCTTTGAAGGATCCTCGGTGGTGATACGGCATTGGATAGCGAAACCGCGGGTAGTGATTCTGTCCTGCAGCAGACCCAGGTCATTTAGCGTAGCGCCAGCTGCGATCTGGATTTGTGCAGCGACGATATCGATACCAGTAATCTCCTCGGTGATTGTGTGCTCGACCTGAATTCTTGGGTTAATTTCGATAAAGTAGTGTCTGTTTTGGTCGTCGACTAAGAACTCAGCGGTACCGGCGTTTCTATAGCCGGCTTCCTTTGCCAACTTAACTGCATCAGTCAGAATAGCGTCTCTGACTTCACGAGGCAGGGTTTTAGCTGGGGCAACTTCGACCACCTTCTGGTGTCTACGTTGCACAGAACAATCTCTTTCGAACAGATGCACCACGTTACCATGGTTATCTGCCAGCAGCTGCACCTCGATGTGTTTAGGCTTGTTCAAGAATCTTTCAACGAAACAGGTACCGTTACCGAAAGCGGTCTTGGCCTCTGAGGTGGCACGCTGGAATGCGTCACCGATGTCCTCACCTTCTCTAACGACTCTCATACCTCTACCACCACCACCGAAGGCGGCCTTGATGATGACAGGGTACCCGTACTTCTCAACGAAGGCCTCGGCCTCCTCGACGGTTTCAATTGGCCCTGGGGTACCAGGCACGGTTGGCACCTGCGCGCGAGCCGCTAGGTTTCTAGCGGAGACTTTATCACCCACGGAGTCAATCACCTCTGCGGGTGGGCCCACCCAGGTGATCCCTGCCTGCTGCACCTTCGCAGCGAACTCTGAGTTTTCAGACAAGAACCCGTAGCCCGGGTGGATGAAATCCACACCGTGCTTCTTTGCAATCTCGATAATCTCGTCAATGGCCAGGTAAGCGCCCACAGGGGTGTATTGCCCTTCTTCACCGATAACATACGCCTCGTCTGCCTTCAACCTGTGCGTAGACAACCTATCCTCGTGCGAGTATATAGCCACGGTACGCATAGACAACTCATGCGCAGTTCTAAAGATCCTAATGGGAATTTCACCTCTATTAGCTACCAATATCTTATCCTTCTCACCCAACACATTGAAATTGGCCCTTAACCCAGCCAACTTCTTCTTCTGAGCAGGAGCGGGCATTCTTTCTTTAATTGTTTAATTTTCTTTGTATTCTCTTTGTATTTGTCTCTATTAAAGCTTCCAAATCCAAATAAAGAATCCTTGGTGTTCTTTTTATAGATCTTCAATTCAACCCCCCCCTTCCAAAATGATTCAATCCTCGACATATAGCGTCATGGTAAAAGTGATAAGAAAAGTGTGGGAAACGATGACCATGATTTACCCGAATAATACAGATAACCACTCTCTGACGCTCGACACAGACTTACCCACAGAGATATACGCAGAGACACACTCTCCCACGCAGACAGAGACACTCTCCCACGCAGAGACACAGACACGGCATCCACCAAGACAACGCACACACAACGCACACAGCCGGTGGGGGGTCACTTTTTTCAAAAGAAAGTGGCCAGCGCTGTTCAAAGTGCGCGCACTCACCCAGAGAGAAGAAAAAAAAATAGGGAGGTTACGTTATACTGTACGTGTGATCACGTTATGGCGTGTTGTACGATTGATATTATCTTGTACGTATGTCACGTTTATATAATACAGTACGTGTATCACGTTCTATTATCTTGTACGTGTATCACGTTTTATATAATACAATACGTATGTCACATTATATTATCTTATACGAAATATATACATACGTACATATATATATATATAAGTACAAGTACTAACTTAATTAGCCCATCTTTCTACCATTTCATTCATCCATTGGCCACCTTGGAGTTGTATTATCTTTGGGAGGTCGTCGAGACCGTCGAGGAGGCCGTCCTCGTTGACTGTGGCGTGTTCCATGAATCCGTTCAACAGTTTGAGCACAAATAGTGCGTTAGGGTACACTATGCACTGTGCGTACGGTGGTTCACACCAGTACTCGAGGTACTTCAAGTAGTTCTTGAACTTGGGGTCCTTCCACAGTAGCTGCTGCTGCGTCAGGAGGTACGTTACGTACGGTATGTTCGCCAGCGATTGTACAAACTCGAGCTCTACCTCGAATCTTGTCGGAAGTACCGTTTCCTCTTCTTGTTGTTCGTGACTCATCTTATGTGTTGTGCTTCTAGTTTAATGTTTTATGTCACAACTCAATGTTTCTTTCTTTTTTTAAAAACTTTTGCTTTCTTTTTTCTGTAATACAAAAAAGCTCATCAAAAAAAAATTAAAATTTAAGGATGAGAAGGGGGATCAAAAATTTAAAGCAATATTTCTTTCCTTGGTCATCTTTCTTCTCGATCAACAACCACTCGAGAAACTACATTGCAACAAATGAACTCTGTGTATAAATGGTCGTTGCTTGGGCTGTGCCCTGCAATTCTGGTTTTAGGGAACATCATATCGTTATTTGTGTTGAGACATCCCTTACAGGTGAATAAAGATGGGTTGGTAAATCGTATATTTGTTAAGAAAGGTTGGTTCTGGACTACACTGGTAGGATGGCTGTGTATAGTGCGGTATGATACGAGGCAGCAGTGGAAGACCAGTCTGAAACGGTACCTGATCCTGACGCTGTGGTGGTATGTGTTCACACAGGGGATACTCTGGTTCGATATCCCGCCTATTATGGACCTGATCTTCCAAGTCAGCGGCGGGTCGTGTAATTTTGACCTCTACGACGCAGACGGTAACGTGAACCTCGAGTTCCAGGACTCATGGAGGCGAAGACTGAGCTCCTGGCGTAAGATCTACAACAAGGTCAAGGAGTACCAGGTTAACGGTAAGAACCCGCTGGGCGTCGACTCGAAACTCATGGAGTTTGTCACCGGCAGTATCGAGAAAGCGCTCGATCATTACGGTAGTCAGATACGCAACAGCGCCGTGATCCGCGAGGTTAACAGGTTCCTGCTGCAGAACAATCTGGACTATACCAACGAGCAAATCAACCAGTTCATAAAGGACTTTATCGGAAACCTAACACTTAATGGTGGTGCTGGTACAAACTCTACCCTGGACAACTCCTCGGCATGCAGAATTAATGGCGGGTATTGGAAAGGTGGCCACGACCCTTCGGGCCACATCTTCCTGCTAACACTAATGATTCTTTTCTTGGTTGGAGAGTCCCGCCAATTCTTCGTCAGTGCCATACAACGTTGTGTGTCCTCCAAGAACTACTTCATCGATCAATGTAAGAAGATTATGAACACTCAGGATAATAGAATACCCGCATGGGAACAGAGACTACAAAAGACTGTTAAATTGGTATCTTTCACAGCAAGATTTGTCATGTGGGAGAACCCGGTGATACTACTGGTCCTGTTCCTCGCAATGTGGCTGTGGAACCTCATAGTCACAGTAATAGTGTTCCACACACTCTCGGAACAATTAAGTGGTCTCTTCTTCGCATATATAGTGGCAGCAGCACTGTACTACTTTGATTAGGTAATATATTCATATAATTATATAACATTAATGAATTAATAGCATTATAATATTATCTATTTCAACGAAATCATGGCGTGACTTTGCTTTTCGCGCAGTGGCAAAAAAAAAAAATATTAAAAGGTGGAGATGTTGAATGGTTTAAAGAAGATTTACAAATTCAATATTGGCGTCAAAAAGAGCACAGATAGTAAACTATACTAGAAGCTGGTTTTCTTCTCTGTTCTTCTTTATTGCATTTTTCAATACAGTGTATTTTTTGAACTTACTAATAGCATTTTATTAATTTTAATTGGTTTTTTTGGAAGAGATCATAAAAAAAATTTGAAAGAACTTATACAGTAAACATTAGAATTAAGAAACGATAATAAATGTCTACGGCAGCTAGAAGAAGATTGATGAGAGATTTTAAGAGGATGAAGGCAGACTCGCCACCGGGTGTCTCTGCCTCTCCACTTCCGGACAACGTGATGGTATGGAACGCCATGATCATCGGTCCTGCAGATACGCCATATGAGGACGGTACGTTCCGTCTCTTACTCGAGTTCGACGAGGAATACCCAAACAAGCCACCACATGTCAAGTTCCTGAGCGAAATGTTTCACCCTAACGTATATGCCAATGGTGAGATATGTCTAGATATCTTGCAGAACAGGTGGACGCCTACATACGATGTCGCCTCGATATTAACATCCATCCAGAGTCTGTTCAACGACCCGAACCCTGCGTCGCCGGCAAATGTCGAGGCCGCGACGCTATTCAAAGACCACAAGTCCCAATACGTGAAAAGAGTCAAGGAAACAGTAGAGAAATCCTGGGAAGACAACATGGACGACATGGACGATTCCGAGGATGATGACGAGTAATGAATAAGTAAAAAAAAAAACAATAATAATAAAAAAAACAATAAAAAATAGATATATATGGATAGAATATTAGTAAATCATTTAATTTGAAATTTATTTACATCAGCCCCAGTACACTTAGCACGGACCCGTACAACACTACAGATAAGGTAAGCGGTTCCATCCAGCGCGAGGTGCACGTAACGGTCTCGTTTAGAGCCAGCTGTTTCGAGCGACGGGGCCCGTAAGCGCCGTAACCATGCAGGTACATCAGCCTGGCCACACCTGCTGGAACGTCCTTCCAGTCTGTGGTGCTGTACACCGCCGCTATGTCCTCCACGGTGGCCCACTCCCTCCTCATGGCACCATACCGCTTATCAAACACCTCTCCCATTGTGCTCGTGGCAGATGAAACAAACTGCCTCACATCACCCCCATACTCCAGCGTCTCGGCGCTGGAGAACAATGGCACAGCGGCTGGCTCGCTCTTCGTAGAGACACTGAACACATCCGCAATAGCCGAGGCGATGAGCCCGTTACCCTTCTGCACGGTGGCCCTTTCCAACCGCTTCCGCTGTTTCAGCAGCAAAGATCGAGGCACCTGTCTGATCATATTTTTTTTGTGTGTATGTGTGGTGGGTTATTTTTAAGGGGAATGATATTTTTTTTTTTTTTCAACAAAATAGTGTTCCCTTAAAATACGCAGCGTGAAGTGAAATTCAAAATTCAACAATAAAGGAAATTAAGGGGAGAGGAAGGGAGGATATAGTATTGTTAAACCCGATACTCTCTCTGTGTGTCTCTCGAGGCAGCTTTTTTTTTTTGGGAATAAAAACTCCGGGAACCATAACAACTCCCAACGGGCTAGAAATGACGTAGCCGATTACAGAAGACGCTCAACCCAACTCAACAAGCCAAAAACTGTTTCAATTTTTGTTTTTTTTTGTTGTTTTTTTTTATCCCGCAAGCATTTTTGAAAAGAAGGCGCGCGTGCTTCTCTGAGAACTACAAAGAAAATTTTGTCTGTAAATACATATTATGTACGTACTACATTATATTTCCACGTGATCTCAACAAAAAAAAATCAAAGAGATTATGAGCGGGTTCTTGGTCTAGAACTGTTTTCTTGCATTGTTTTTTGTTTAAAGAAAGAAAAAATTGTTGGGATTGTGATTGCGATTTGCCGAAAAAAGAAACGTAAGCCCAAAAACAACAAAAATGATAACATTTGATCTTTTTTTTTTTGATTCTTGATATTTTTAATTATAATTTTAAAATAAATTTTTAGGACCCTACCCGATGCAGATTTCGGTTTGGGTTTTATTGTTGAATTTGATCTTGTTGAGAGTCATCCCAAATTTTTTTTTACATATATAAACCTGATATAAATCTATATCTTAATCTGTAACTATTCTCTCATACATAGAAAAAGTAAAATAAGTATCCACTCCACAAAAAAAAAAAACATAATACAACAAAAAATGTCCAGAGTAGAGACTAACACTACTACATCTTTTGAAAAGGATGGCCTGTCCGAAGTGGACTTGGTCCAGGCCAACATCCTAGCCGCTGGTCTAGACAAGAAATCCGTGCGTGTTGTCAACGGTCTCGGTAAGTTGATGGGTACAAAGGAAGTTACCCAAGTCGATTTCGCTAATGATGACAAAGCACGTGCTAATATAAAGGATGGTAATGTCTCTTCGAGGATTAGTGCCTCTACGCCACATATCTCTGAGCAGCCATGGACGCTGAATAACTGGCACGAGCACTTGAATTGGTTGAACTTAGCGCTGGTCTGCGGTTTGCCAATGATCGGGTGGTCCTTCGTGCTGTCTGGTAAAGCTCCTTTGAACTGGAAGTTGGCTCTTTTCGCTACCGTGTACTATGCTCTGGGTGGTGTCTCCGTTACCGCTGGTTACCACAGACTATGGTCCCACAGGGCCTACAGCGCTCGTTTGCCATTGAAGATGTTCTTTGCATTCTTCGGTGCCGCCTCCGTCCAGGGTTCCATCAAGTGGTGGGGTCACTCTCACAGAATTCACCACAGATACACCGATACCTTGAGAGACCCTTATGACGCTAGACAAGGTCTATGGTACTCCCACATGGGTTGGATGTTGTTGAAGCCAAACCCAAAGTACAAGGCCCGTGCTGATATCTCTGACTTGACCGACGAATGGGTTGTCAGATTCCAACACAAGCACTACATCCCAATCATGTTGATCTCCGGTTTCATCTTGCCATGTCTATTGGGTGGTTACTTCTTCAATGACTACTTGGGAGGTTTGATCTGGGGTGGTTTCATTCGTGTCTTCGTTATTCAACAAGCTACTTTCTGTATTAACTCCATGGCCCACTACTTGGGTACCCAACCATTCGATGACAAGAGAACTCCTCGTGATAACTGGGTTACCGCTATTGTTACCTTCGGTGAAGGTTACCACAACTTCCACCACGAGTTTCCAAATGACTACAGAAATGCCATCAAGTGGTACCAATACGACCCAACCAAGGTTTTTATCTACATGTGTTCTTTGGTCGGTTTGTCTTACAACTTGAAGACCTTCTCCCAAAATGCTATTCAACAAGCCTTGATTCAACAACAACAAAAGAAGATTGACCAAGACAGTAAGAAGGTCAACTGGGGTCCAAAGCTGGTTGACTTGCCAACTTGGACCAAGGAGGAATTCTTGGAAAAGAACAAGCAAAACGACGGTCTGGTCATCGTCGGTGGTATCGTTCACGATGTTGCTGGCTACGTTACTGAACATCCAGGTGGTGAGAAGTTGTTGAAGGGTGCTTTGGGTAAGGATGCCACTAAGGCCTTCAGCGGCGGTGTTTACCGTCACTCTAACGCCGCTCAAAATGTATTGGCCACTATGAGAGTTGCTGTTCTGAAGGAAGACCAGGAAACTGCTATCCGTTTCGCTGGTAAGAGAGGTGAACGTGTTGAGAGAGCTCATCTAAACTGAGCTACCAAAAAAAAATTAAAAATATAAAAATAAAAAAAAAAAATTTATGAGGGAAATATCATATAGGGTGGTACCCCTAGTTTTCTCTTTAATCCCACCTTTATTTTATTAAAAGAAGGGAATTAATAGATTTTATTTGTTTTATGACTTTATCTTTAAATGAGTATCCAAGTTTTTGTTTCTTTTTTTATGTATTTGAGAACTGCAATTATTTTTTTTTATTTTTTCAGTCACTTAATTTATTTCAGAGAATGCAGTATAAGCTCTTGTTTCTTTATTTATTTATGTATATCTTTTTCAATTCAATATCAATTACAAAAGTTTTTACAAAGTATTTGAAATTTCGTTATTATGACATTGTTGTAATTTATTTTTTAATGTTTTGTAATGTTAAAGGTAAAATGTCATTCATGTAACATATTAATCCGAGCCTACAAAAAAAATATGAAGAAATCAACATAACAATTAATTTTAATAAGAACTTTTTTTTATAGTTGTTTTTGTTTTATTTTTAAATATTTAAATTTACATATTATAATATAACTATCTTTTTTTGTTTACTTAAAATCTTTTAAGCTAGTCATGTTTTGAATAAGAATTAGATATATGTTATTATTATTTTTTTTTTTCCTTTGTAAAATGAAGAACAAAAAGTATACACAGTTTTTGCGTTAATTTTAATACAATCATTCCTCACTGTCAGCAATCAAAGCCATGATCATTCTGTACAAGTAGAAGAAGAACATCACTAGGTAGAAACCCAATTTTAGGAAACTTTCTCTCTTATGCTTACCCAATGTTCTGAAAATCTCAGTAGCGTCCAACAATTGGACCTTCTTGTAAAACTTATTCACATTGTATGCAAATACAGGCAAGTTCAGTAGGAAAACAAACCAGTAACCATTTAACAGCATCAACACGGACAAAATTGCATGCAAGGCAGCTTCAGGGACAATCAATTTGTTAACCTTGGAACATAGCTCAATTGGGTTGATGTAGTCAGCTTCCAAATCAGCATACAAAATAGTGAAATGAACTTGACCAAATAAGTTGATACAGTTAACAATTACAGCTAGAATGAATAAGTAAGAACCCATTGTTTTAATTTAATTTCTATTTTTCTGTATGCTTTCTTTCTCTTTCCTTAAGACCCCAAAAAAATAACAAAAGCAAGTCTATCTTCTAAGCAATTGAATAATTCACTAAAAAATTCTCAAATCAGATGATCAAGATTGTTATTTCATTTAAAGTTAAAAAAGAAAATGCTTGTATTTATCGAGTAAAATTATCCCTCTTATTTTATTTTCCCAACAACCCGGATGGAGGGGGAAACATAAAAAGCAAAAATTAAAAAAAAAATTTTTCTTCGTACTGAGTGAAAGCATGTGATATGTTAGTGTTACACCCATTTCTTTTCTTTACTGAAGCTATCAGCCGAATTTGTATTCCGATATGGTGTAACGGCTATCACATCACGCTTTCACCGTGGGGACCGGGGTTCGACTCCCCGTATCGGAGTATTCTTTTTTTGAACAATTTATTATTCTTTTATATTTTTTTATTTAATTTAAAAGAATAATGTAACAAAATCATTGCTTAGATCATCTATATTATTTTTAATAAATTTTTTTCTACGTACAAATCATCATTAATTTAGGCCTCGATTACATCCCATTTCAAACCGTTGACTGCAACATTCGATCCAACGGAAATTGAGGACAACTCGGTTGGGAACTTATTGGCATCAGCGCCAAATTGAGTGTAAACTTTGCTTGCCTTATCATTTTCAATGTAGTATCTGATGAAGTTTAAACCTTCAACGGAATTGACACCTTCCTTGGCGATGTAGCCTTGGGCCCAGTTTCCAACAATAACAATCAAACCCTCGTAACCTTGACCAGCAGATACCTTTAGTACTACTGATCTCACAGATGCTGGAGCAGAGTTACCATCACCTGCATTAATCATCACTAAATCCTTGACACTTGGATTAACGGGTTGCCACAATTCCATGAATGGAACACCTTCTTTATCCTTACCAAAGGGGAAAACTTTACCGGTTTCTTCAAGACAACCAGAGTTCCAGGTCTTCCAGAAGGTATTGATAACACCTCTATGAGTGTTCTCCACACCTAGGTAAACATTAGTGTCAAATTGCATATCAAAGTCCTGTTGTAAAACAGCATTACCTTCACTGTCAGTGGTTGGAGTCACCTTAACGTGTTCATTCGTACCTGCAAAAACCCACTCAAATGGAAACCCCTCCTGTTCGTTGGTTGGCTTAGTAAAAGGTCTCAAGGATATGAAATGCCCTTGCTTAGAGACAGATGACAAAGTAAAAGTGTTCTCAGAAATACTTGGACCTACTTGAAAAGCCAATCTCTTGAATAATACAGCACTCATAATTTTCTTGTTTGTTTGGTTATAGATTCTTTTTCTTTAGAGTCTATTTCAATTGAGTGGGATTGAGAGTCTAATTATATATACAAATGACTTACCCTAGAATATCTTTGCTTTCATAAGAATCCTCGAGAACATTTAATTTTTTTCTTGTTGCTATAGAACAGCGATCACCCGATACCAAGCCGGCACAGTAAGAAAAGAGGTAGAGACGGGATAGCGTCGGCTAGCATTCTTCCCGTATTCGGCTTCGAGGGCTTATGTAAGTTTACATTTGTAACAAACATGCAATGCTTGCATATTTGGAATGTAGAAGTAGTTATAGTTAGAGCAGATCTAATATATCATTTTTTAGAGAATCTATAAGTAACAATATGATTATATAGAAGTGAAAAAAATAGAGAAAAAAAAGGAAGATACAACTAACAAGATTATAACTTGTTGTGATGATATTTTTGTTATTTTACCAAAACTGTTGTGTTTAAAATAAACCAATGAGGGATAAAATAATTTTTTTTTTATTTTAAATTCAAATGACAATATTCCTTGTTAAAAGAAAATTTATAAGTTGTTCTCATCCGTTTGAAGTTAACCCAAAAGTTCCTTAGAAAATAAGTATGCAGAAAATGGAATTGTCGAAAAAGAGAAAAAAAAAATAAATTATTACAATGTGTAATAATAACCTGATAATTTAACAGATGAACGAACCATGAATTTTTTTTAGAAAACCAAATAAAAACCGGGGGAAAAAGAATTAAAAGTGAGTGAAAGAAAGTAAAAAAACAACTATAGTTTTTTCATTTAATGTGGACATTGACCTGGGAATTGTCTGTCAGTCAATGGTTGTGGGAACATACCATATTCGATCAATCTGGAAGCATCCCATTCAATACTGGTTTCGGTCTTGTAACACCAGTAGATCCAGCCACCTCTCATTTCAAAGGCGTCCAATTGAGCTTCTAGGTATCTTCTAGTGTTTTGCTTTCTTTCCTCACTCCAGGAGTTAATGTCTTCGTTGTTAGCACAAGAACCAATGTAGAAAGAACCTTGGCCGTTCTTGTTGAAGGAGCCATCGTATCTGGCACCGACACCGACACCGTTCAACCACTTGGTACAATCGGTCAAAGCAGCACTCCATTCACCAGCGACAGTCCAGTGGGATTCGTCCAACACACCGGTACCCCATTCACAGGCGACCTTAACGTGCTCATCGATGGAACGTTGACACTCACCTGGGGAGAAGACTTGGTAGTGGTGGTGGTCTAGCAAGACACCCCAGTAGCCGTTGTCAACAGTCATGAAACCGTCCCAGTAGTGGTATGGTTGGAAAGCATCGTGGATGATAATATCTTGGATACCCTTCAACTCGTTTCTCAAGTATTCGTAAGCTGGCAAGTAGTATTGATCTTTCATCTTCTCCATATCCAAGACAGGACCCAAAGGTTCGTTGATCAATTCAACACCAATAACAGTGTACAGGTATTCTTGTTGAGTGTACTTTTGCAAGATGTATTGTAGGACATCCTTAGTGATAGCCAAGTTTTCGTCAACCAAGAAATCGAACGAGTCTCTTAGACCAGAGTTATCGAAACCGTTTTGGGAACCAACGGCACCGTGCAAGTCAACCCAGACCTTTAGATCGTTGTTCTTGGCCCATTGGATAGCTTGGTCCAAGTAGTATTCTTGGGAGCCCTTGACGTATGGATCAGAGTCCAAGTCAACGAAGGCCCAGTAACCAATTGGGATTCTAACCATGTTGAAGCCCTTGGCCTTGATGTCAGCGAAATCTTGTTCAGTGTAGAAAGTAGACCAGTGTTGTTCTAGACGGGTTCTAGCTTCATCCTGGCCCAGGTATTGACAGTAGTGGTACTCATCGACTGGAATACCGTCGTCATTGTTTGGGTTAGTTCTGAAAGCCTCGAACAAAGAAGGAGTAATGTAAGGTTCTAGAACAAACCAACCACCGATGTTAACACCTCTAATTGGCTCACCGATAGCTTGAGAGTCGTAGTCGTAATATCTCTTCTCGTTAACGAAATGAACAGAAGTATCCTTGTTCTTTGGAGCGATAGCAGGAGCAGCCAAACTACTAACAGAAAGAGCTGCTACAATTGTAGCGAAAGAAAAAGAAACCATTATTTAATTTCTTTTAATGTTTTATTTTTATGTTTGTTATTTTTTTTATCCTTCCTTCAAGAAATAAGAAAGCTTGCTTTTAAAGACAGTTCAAGGAAATAGAATGTAAGAAATATTCTCGATTTTCAAAAAATAATATGGAATATATATGACTGAAAGATAAAAAAAAAAATACACAAGTCAAAAAAAAATTTTTTTTTTGGTATCTTTCTTTTAATCGTTAAATGATTTTCTTTTTTTTTATAGAGTTGTGCACTAGAAGTCAGAAGGCCTTATTAAAAACACGTAATTTTTATTTGATCTGGACAATAACACAGTGAGAGTAAAGTTAAAAATGGTAGTGGTGTGTGAACACTAAGAAAGAACACCAAAAAAAGAAGTAAAGTTTCAACTTTTGTTGAGTTCCACACAGAACCTTCCGTAGCACCAGCCGGTAGACCCATTGTTGTTTATTTTTTCATTTTATTTCATTGCTTTTTTTTCTTCTATCTTTGTACCATAGAGAGAAAATTGACAGGGATAGAGTTGTACGGCAGTTTCTTAACGAGATGAAGAAAAAAATATACGGGACCCTGGAAATTCTCTCGCTTTCTCGAGGTGGAAAAATTAGAAGATCCTGGATGCAGGAAAACAAAAACATAGAAAACTCCGCAGTCGCGAAAAAGAAGAAAAATTAAAAAAGACATGGTAAACATAAACAAGTGGAAAGAGGGGTAGTAAAAGTGCCGTACATATATCTTCTATTTTCAGAACTGAAAAACAAAAAGAAAGAAATGGAGGAATTAATGGGTACGGCTAACTCATCGCAGAGGAGAACCAGGGTAAACAGGAAGCTAAAAAAAAAACGCGGTTACCTCTGTATGTACACCGTGTTGTGTTTATTTTAGAAGACAGTTAATGCACATCACAAAGGAAAATTCAGACACGTCAATAGTCATATTCCAACTATTATAAATAAACAAACAGGCAAGTCGTAAAGGTCTTTTTTTATTTATGAAAAGAAAAGAAAATTGCGTGGCCTTCTTATTTTCCTTTGTGTAAACAAAGACGTCATTTTTATGTTATTATGGTTTTTTTCTTAGTATACTGCTGATATGCCTCTTTTGCGCCAGTAGTCACTAACTGCGTGCCATTCGCCAACTACGCGATGGATAGCATTGACCACACTCTTAGGGGTTCTCTCCACGACTTTGTGGCCCATGTCTTTTAAATTTTGAATAGTCTCCGTACCTATCATTGTGGCATTCTCCACTTCCAATTGGTCTGGTAATAGTTGATGGTGCACTCTAGGGTACGCAATCGCTTCTAACAGGGGCATCTGGTACCAGTAGACCCTGATGATAGTGTGCAAAATGCTTGTTGTTATTCTTGAGCCACCTGAAGCCCCCACAACTAATTCGGGATAGCCCAATTCGTTTAGGATAACTGTTGGTGCTGTTGATGACAGGGGTCTCTTACCTGGCTCAATGTAATTGTACACAGATGCGGCGAGTTCGAAACTGTTGGATCTGTTTGGTTGTGCAAAATCGTCCATCTCATTGTTGAAGATGACACCTGTGACTGGGTCGTGCACTAAAGAGCCGAAAAGAAGGTTCACAGTAGTGGTCAATGAGATTGCATTTCCAAATTTATCGGTTATGCTGAAATGTGCGGTCCCGTGAGGTTCATTAATATCATAAAGGGGGTCATATTTCATATAATTGTCCAAAGTTTTATAGCTGTCTTGTTTACATTGTTTCTTGATGGCATGGATAATCTTAGATATCCATTTGGGACTTAACACTCCACGAATATTATCTGGAAGGTGATCGCCAAAGAAGTCTCCTAAACGGCTTCTAGCACTTGCCATCCATTTCATTGTTTCAACCAGTTTGAAAATCTCTGCCTCTTCGTAATCACCACCCAATTTACTTCCGAAACTTTCCAAGACCGATAAAGAGCCCAGCAATGCTGGACCAGAACTGGAACCGCCACTTGTCAAGACGGTTAAGTCATTATTAGGTGCAAATGAAAATCCTTGTCTTATTTTTCTTTTTAAGGGCTTCTCCTTCCTTACATAATAATTAGCAAAATCTTGTTCAGTGACTATGCCATCATACTCTTGTATCTTGGCGACCATAAATTTAACCATCCAACTGTCTTTGTCGTAAAAGGGATCTACGGACCCATTTTTTGCCAATTCCCTCAATAAATTAGACAACCGCGGCCTAGTCATCTTCTCCCCGACTTTCTTGACTCCATTCTTGGTACTATTGAGTACAAAACCCCAATCATCACTTCTTGCTAACAAGAAGGGTTCATATAGCTCAATCGTAGCGCCTAGCGCCTCACCAACCTCCCAACCTTGTTCTCCTAGTTCGATGATTGGCTGTAGCAATTGAGCCCAGCTCACAGTACCACTACCTCTCGATCTGTACAGCTCATACAACCCTTTTAATTCACTGGGTACCGCCACTGCTAAACCACCAAGTTTCGAACACAACATACAGTCTTTATACATCATCTTATCTGCTGCTTCTGGAGCCTGCTCTCTAAAATCTATGAAAAGATGGTCACCCAGTGTGTCAGGGGCATCAGGTCCTTTAGCGAAGACAACGTAACCTCCACCACCAATACCACTATTAAAGAAATTCACCATTCCGATGCACAATGCCTGTGTCACAGCCGCATCTGCCGCGTTGGCCTCCGGAAACTGCAGGAACACACGGTCTCTTGTGATGTTGTTGCATAATTCCAGGTCAGAGCTTATAGCGCCGTGCTTACCTATTTTAAGCAGTGTCTGGTCTGGGTTTAAAGTTGGTGACCGTGGCAAAGGGTCTATATCTATGTTGTGGTCAGCCGACCTATTGAACCAGTCGAAGGGGTTATCTGGGAACCCCTTTGTGGCACTACACAAGTGTACCAATAATAAAAACGAAAGTAGCAACATTTTCTCTTTGTGTGCTGTGCTCTGTTGTCAAGACTATTCAATTTAGCAAGGACTCAATCTTCAAAATAATTTCTTTTTTTTTTTTATCAAAAATTTGAAAAAATGAAAAAGTGTGAAATAAAAACTCGATGTGATATATTTAATAGAGATAGGAAAGACAAAGAAACACAAAACACAAAGCACAGCATGGCTCGGTATTATTGTGAGTACTGCCACTCGTACCTTACGCATGACACCCTGAGTGTGCGTAAATTCCATCTGATGGGTAAGAACCACATCAAGATACGAGCGGACTACTACAGGTCGAAGCTACACGCCGAACAAAGGCACAAAACGAGACAGAAGAGCCACAAGAGCCGAGGAACGCCTACGCCAACGCTAACGCCAACGCAACATAATGAGAGACTTGGCAGTGTCAAGTTACTGACGAGAAAGGAAAAGAGACGTAATCGTAAACTCACACGGACGCAGAGGAAAGAGCTGGAGAAGCCTATTGATGTATTGAGCAGCGTGTATGCAGGATCACCAGGATACAACCGGGTATTTGTGGATAGCAACAGGCTAGACATCGGCGACAGCATCAAGACGAGTAAGTTACCGCAGAGGGCGAATCTCACACAGAAGAGACAGTATAAAGATAGGTACGAAACGTATGAGTACTACAGCACAGCGACCACAACATTACCACCACCGCAACAACTCACGCAATGGAGAACAAACTACACACAATTGTATAAGAAAATAGAAAAGAAGTAATATTAAAATTAAAATATGTAGAAAAAAAAAGTTAAATAATCCATTAGAAAATATTAAGAAAAACGTGCAGTGTATGAAATGAATACAAAAAAAAAAGATCAACGTGGTATTAGTGTGTGTGTGTGAGTACGAGAGAGAGAGATGAGAAGGTGGTTACACCTTCTCATCGAACCTCTCTTCGTCGGGCACTCTCTCATTGGAGACGTTTAGTAGCAGTATCACCACGACGACACCACACATGACCATCGCTGTCACCAGCGAACATATCACCAGGAGTGCGATAACGTTTTCTATAGGCTCTTCAGTAAATTTTTGTCCCTCAGAGAACAAACAGTCTCTGACGACAGTATACATAGAATCGAGGGATTTAAACATTGCTAGACTGAGATGTAATTGTTATGTAGATTTGTGTAGTTATGATTTATACAAGACAATACAATTGTTTCGAATTGGTATCACCTTTTATATAATGATTACTCTCTCCCCTCGGAGAAAGTATTAAACACATCAATAGTAATAACATTTCCAAATCGGGTAAACCAATGACAAAGAGAGAGGAACCCAAACGAAAATCAAAAAAATTTGAACTTTGAATTTTGAATTTTGAATTTCCCTCGGAGGGGAGTTGCCCTTCTTCTTCTTCTTCTTCTTCTTAATTAAGCTCTCAATTTCAATTTCACACCCCTTTTTTTTTTGATTTCCTTGAGCTTTCAATTTTTTTTTTGCCCTCTCCGCTCCCTAAACGATATAATATAATAGTATACGTGTACAGTCACGTTTATATCATTAATAATAAAATATATCACATGACCATGCAGCCAATCAGATTATTGGTGTGTGGGTGTAAAAGATGTTTGTTTGTTGAAAAAAAAATTTGGGATTAAATTTTTGGTTGGGAGGGTAATTGTGGAGGGGGGGGGATCCGATAGTCGAGAAGAGAGAGAGAGAGAGGAAGGAGAGATGGAAGAGGAAGAACAAGGTTTTAAAATATTTGATTGTTAATTTAGGATATTAATGCATACAGGAGGAGATAAAGTTAAAAAGAGAAAAGACAAAGGAAAAATAACAATGTTTAGGTTTAGTACAGCGGTGCGTCATTTCAGCAGTGGTAGAGTCACGAGAAATATTATATCTGATCTATACTTGAAGGAATTGAAGGCAGTGAAGCTGGCTCCGTTCTCTTTGAAGGACGCGGAAGGTAACGTCAAGCCATGGGCTCCTCCTGCCAAGCCTACCGCGCCATCAAGTGAGTTGAACGGTGACTTGTTGAAGACTTACAAAGAAGAGGACGTCGAGACTCTGCACACTCAACCAAACACCGAAGACGGAAGTGCCTCTGCCCAAGTAGAGGAAGACTGGTTGGTACTAGCTGAAGAAGAACCAGCTCACTAATTAACATTAAAATAGCAAAAAAAAAAAAAGGAGATTGAACTTTCCTTGTACATATTATATTGTTTAATATATTCAAACAAATACTAAAAAAAAACAACACCAAATACAAATACAAATTCAAATACAAAACCACAATACAAATACAAAACCACTCAGCTATATACTATTCTCTACTTTCAATTACTTTAAGTATTACATATATGATATTATACAATCAATATCACATGATATATAACTTACCACGACATCACTCATCACGACGGATCAAAAATTTTCTCTTGCGCCCTGCGGAAAAAAAAAAAAAATTTTGTTCTGTTTTTTTTTTTCTTCTCATCTCCTTTGGGTTTTTAATTGTTTAATTTTTTTTTATTTATTATACAAATTAAGTTCTTGTTCTTGATTAATAGTTTTCGATAGGAAAAAGAGAAGAAAATACTAAAAGCAAATAAAAAAAGATGAGTAACGAAGTTCCTACATTCAAGCTAGTTTTGGTTGGTGACGGTGGTACCGGTAAGACCACTTTTGTCAAGAGACATTTGACTGGTGAGTTCGAGAAGAAGTACATTGCCACCATCGGTGTCGAGGTCCACCCATTGGCTTTCCACACTAACTTCGGTGAGATCAAGTTTGATGTCTGGGATACTGCCGGTCAAGAGAAGTTCGGTGGTCTAAGAGACGGTTACTATATCAACGCCCAATGTGGTATTATCATGTTCGATGTTACCTCCAGAATTACCTATAAGAACGTTCCAAACTGGCACAGAGACTTGGTCCGTGTCTGTGAGAACATCCCAATCGTCCTATGTGGTAACAAGGTCGATGTCAAGGAGAGAAAGGTCAAGGCCAAGACCATCACTTTCCACAGAAAGAAGAACTTGCAATACTACGATATCTCTGCCAAGTCTAACTACAACTTCGAGAAGCCTTTCTTGTGGTTGGCTAGAAAGCTTGCCGGTAACCCACAATTGGAATTCGTTGCCTCTCCAGCTTTGGCTCCACCAGAGGTCCAAGTCGACGAACAATTGATGCAACAATACCAACAAGAAATGGAACAAGCTACTGCCTTGCCATTGCCTGATGAAGATGATGCTGATTTGTAAGGAGAGAGAAAAGCATTTTTTAGTATTAATCACCTAATATAATTGAGTGCGTAATGCGGGAGGGAAAAACTAAAATTTAAAATAGAAAATATCTATAAATAAGGAAAACTAGCAAAAAAGAACAATCTAAAAGGGTTTTTTTTTTTTAATTTAGTTATTTATCTTGCTTCTATTCAGATCCATTCCCTCCTAACCTCTCTGTTTTTTCTTTCTTTCCGTACAAATTTATTCATTTAATAAACAAGTGTAACAACTTGGGATTATAATATTATCTCCTTATTTTCTCTTTTCTTTATATGTATTTCCTTTTTTTTTATACATATAATGTATCCACTTTCCCCGTCCAAAAAAAGAATAAATATCTTTTTTTTTCTCTATCCTCTATAAACCAATAGGTATCTCAATTTAACACAATAAATAATATACTACTCACATAATTCCTTATTTATATATATATATATGTATATAGTCATATATCACATCATACGAACAACATAATCGATATTGCCATTTTTTTCTTTCGACGCGCCCTGTTGAAATTTATTTGGATTTCCCAAGTTCATTATATGAGAGACAGTTAATTTCAAATAAGACAAGGATACTGACACACTAGATCTCAAGCGAAACAATGGCATTAGTTTATAACGAGAACAGCAAGAAGATATCGGTCGAGACCGAGAACGAGTCGATCCAGACCAACGTCGCACAGATAAATCATTTGACACAGTCGTTAGTTGGCATCACCAAACCTATTCTGAATCCTGAGCCTAACAATGAGTCTACCAAGCTGATCAAGAACCTATTTGAGAACGCAATCCAAAATATACAGAAGAGAAAGTTTCCTGAAGCGCTAAAGAGCACGACTTTGGCCATCGAGATGGCACAGAGAAAGCGTGCACCATGGGAGGCCTTCGCTGTGCAACTACAGGAACTACAATTCATGACCCGCCAGAAAATCGATCTGGCATTGTCCCAGAAGAAGTACGTCGAGGCCCTACAGGATATAGACTTTATGTTGAATACAGCTTTCATCAATGCGGATATGTTTGTGAGGAAGTGCGATGCTTTGATTAACTTGGGTCAATTGGAAGAAGCCCGTGTAACTTGTGAAAGAGGTCTAAGCTTACAGCCAAATGAAACCAAATTGAAAGCCATGATGTTTGAGATTACAAGAAGATTGGCTGATTACAACGGTGATATCTAAAGGGCATTTTTTAAACGGCATAAACAATATAGAATGATACACAGTTGCTACTATATAATATGTACATTAAGTTTTATTTTAAAAAACTACACCTTTTGATAAGGTCTATTATGACAAAAGAAACTCTTTAATATCGACGTTCTGGTATTCTCTTTTTATCTTTTTTTTTTTTTTTAATAATAAAAAAAATAAACTTGAAATGAATCAGCACTCTATAATATAACCGGGTCCCTGCTCTTCAAAAAGAACAAGGAATCCAATATCAAGAGATTAACAATGCAATCTTTAATTGTGTTTGGTGGTAATGGGTTTTTGGGCAAACGGATATGTCAAGAGGCCATAAGGCAGGGTTTTAAAGTCACATCGGTAAGTAGGAGTGGTCTACCTCCAAAGAATACCACAGCAGGAGATCTACGATGGATTGATCAAGTCAATTGGGTTTCAGGAGACATATTCGAACCTGATACATACAAGGACAGGCTCAGTGAGGCCGATAATGTAGTACATTCTATGGGTATTCTGCTCGAAAATGAAAATTACAAGAAGTCATTGAATGGAGAAGGAGTAAACTTTGGCTTTAATTTTGGCAATAATCCATTAAACAAAAGTAACTCTTCTAATTTTACTTATGAAAAGATGAACAAAGAAAGTGCACTAATCCTGGCGAATACACTGAAGAAAGTTAAAGGCAAGGATTTCAATAAAGGTGCATTCGCCTATATCTCTGCTGATAATTGGTTCCCTCTGATTCCAAAGGAATATATAACATCTAAGAGAGATGCAGAAACTAGATTGTTACAATGTACAGAATTCAGACCCATTATCGCGAGACCAGGTTATATGTTTGACGAGTACAGAGGTGCTGATGATAAGAGGAAATATGTGCAATCTGCTTTAGATCTGTTAAATTGGACGAATCGTACATTTTTGAACAGTAATTTTAGGTGTGTAAATAATGTGGTTAGACCAACAATCTCTACCCAACAAGTGAGCAGATCATTAATTTCTAAGATTAAAGACCCTAACTTTAAAGGTATCTTGTATTTAGAAGATCTATTGAAACGATAAATAAAGACTAATGACATAAGAACTAGATAAAAACTAGACGCTCTATATATAATATGATATTTACAAAATACGATTTATTTACATGGTATTTACCTTTTCAAGAAGGCTTGATAAGCTTCTTGGTTTATCTGAACTCTACCAACAGTTCTCATGTGTTTCTTACCTTCTTTCTGTTTTTCTAAAAGTTTCTTTCTTCTTGATACATCGGAAGCATGTAATCTTGCAAGCACATCCTTCCGCCTAGCCTTTATAGTTTGACGAGCTACAATTTTAGTACCTGCCCTGGCTTGAATAACAACTTCAAATAATTGTGATTTTACGTATTCCTTAAATTTTGTAACCCACTCTCTACCGACCTTTTCGATTTCAGATCTATGTAATACTCTCGCAAGAGCATCTATACTTTGACCATTGACCAAAAGTTCTAACTTAACAATATCCGATGGTTTGTAACCAATATCCTCATAATCAAGTGAAGCATAACCTTTACTAGCTGCTTTTAGTTTACCAAAGAAATCATCAACTAGATGTGCCAATGGAAGATAATATTTCAAAAGCACCTGGCCGTTCGTATTCAAATAATTAATTTCCTTTTGTTGCCCACGGTTTGCGTCACATAGTTTTATAACACTACCCAAATATTCCTGTGGCAGCGTCATAGTTGCCTCAACATATGGTTCTTGTAATTCCGCAACTTTCATCCTTTTTGTTGCACTATCAGGGAAATCATCTGGATTGGTAATAATATGATCCTCCCCATCATTCATTTTTACTAGATAAGGAACTGTGGGCTGTGTAATGATAAGCTTAGATCCATATTCCTTCTCTAACCGTTCTCGAAATACAGAAGCATGTAAAGAGCCCAAGAATCCTAATCTCCACCCTTGTCCCAAAGCATTAGAAGTTTCTCTTTCTAAAGTTACTGATCTGTCGTTCAACACGAGTCTATTGATATCATCATCCATTGCTTTGAATTCAGTTCCACTGGCTGGAAATGCACCTACATACACCATTGGCTTTTGTTCTTCAAAACCAGGTAGAACGTCGGTGATACTTTCCTTTCCTACATGCATCAATGTATCACCAACCTGTGCGTCAGTAGAATCCTTCATACCTAGAACGACATATCCTACTTGCCCTGTTACCAAGGAGTTTGTAGGTACTCTGTCAGGATACATAATACCCAGTTCCTTAACATCATATCTTTTGTTTGTGTGTGCAAATAGTACCTTATCGTTTTTTTTAAGCTGACCATCCACAACATTGACTAGTAAAATGACACCAAGATACGAATCATACCACGAATCGACTAACAAAGCTCTAAACGGTTTCCTTATTTTCCCCGTTGGTGGAGGAATTCGATCTATAATTGCTGGGAGTAATTTTTCCTTAATATTTATTCCAGTCTTTGCACTCACTCCGATTATCTCATCTTCTGGTAACTCAAAATTATCTTCTATTTCTGTTTTGGCTCTTTCTACATCTGCAACATTTAAATCAATTTTGTTCACAACAGGTATCAATTTTAAACCCATACTATAAGCAAGATAGAAATTAGCTACTGTTTGTGCTTGAACACCCTGTGATGCATCTACCAATAGTAATGCCCCTCCACAAGATGCGTATGACCTGGAAACTTCACCTCTGAAATCCACATGCCCTGGAGTATCCACCAAATGCAGGAGATAGTCTTTATTGTATCTTTTGTCATGATAAAACATAGTACATGTTTGGGCCTTAATAGTAATACCTCTCTCTCGCTCGACCTCCAGCTTATCCAGAACCTGTCTATTCGATGAGTTCTTATCGATTACACCAGTGATCTCCAACAGCCTGTCACTCAAAGTCGACTTACCATGGTCAACATGAGCAACAATGGAGAAGTTCCTGTAGTTTTCCTGTGGTATGTTATCAATACGGCGCTGAATCTCGGCATTAGTCATCTGATGATTCCATCGTACCCGTACCTTATAAGTGATTCTGCTGCAGAGCTGGCGCTGCGGTAAAATCCTGCTGTACCTTATCATTTACGGTTAGCTTCGTAGAGATTATCTTAGTTTCTTATTGTGAAAATTCCTGCTTTATTTTTTCTTTATCCTTTTGTCAATGTTTTGATTTGTTCGAGTTCAATTTCTAATTGGAAGATTCAATTTTCTTTAATATCCGAAAGGGTATTTCAAAACTTGTTACTGATTACAAAGGTCAAACCTAAAACAACTTGAATGAACTGGCACTGTATTTTCTAAAAACCAATTGCAATTGACCAGGGCTAGGAGTCAAGGAAAGCAAAAGTCTGAAATCGCAACCAGGAGCCCCCATTGCACAGGAGGAATAAGAACAAGATGTCCAGAGTGGTAAGATCTGGTGCCTATGTGGTGCAATCGTTATGTTTCCTACACGTTTTCCATACCTATTTCTATGAATTCACTGAGACGAGAGGTGAATCGATGTTACCGACACTAAGGGCCGCTAATGACTTTGTTCACGTTGATAAACGGTTTAGAAACGGCAAGAACTGCAGGATAGGAGACTGCATTGTGGCTGTTAAGCCAACGGATCCCAGTCACAGGGTGTGTAAGAGGATAAGTGGGATGCCTGGTGATTATATACTTGTTGATCCCGGTATGCGGAAGGATATAGTGAATTACGTACCGAACGAATTCGGAAATTCCATAATAGAGGAAGACGAGTTTAACACTTATATACGAGTACCTCAAGGTCATGTATGGGTTACTGGTGACAATTTATCACATTCTTTGGACTCTAGAACATACAATGCGTTACCTATGGGGCTAATCAAAGGTAAAATTATAGCGGCTAATGATTTCAATGAGCCTTTTTGGAACCCTGTTACCAAGAAATTTTGGGGGTTTCGAAAGATAACGAACACTTTTGTGGATGTATCCACTGATTAATATGATTTAAAATATTCCTATTATTGTAAAAATACCAAAAAAATAAAAAAAAACTATACATAACATATTCAAAAGTTAATGTTTGACTAAAAATCTATTAGTAATATTTGTATATAAACAAATAGAAAGAGAAATGAGGATGGACTTAAAATATTATCTATCAAAGTAATATTGTTCACTATTTTAAAGCTTTCTTTGCATCCAATAATAATTCGTGTACAGAAATTTAGGTGAAAAGAGTGAAAAGAAAAAGCTAAATAATAATATGCTACTACTCCATTCTTTTCTTTTCTCTATTTTCTCTCATAATGATATTTACAATGGCTTGTCAAGGGATCTTAAGAACTTGGCACAGATCCAGATACCTGGGACACCCAAGCAGAAAGCCTTGTAGATGGTCTCAAAGATACCGGTACCGAATTGGTATTGAGCGAAGATGTATTCGAAACCAATAATAGTTCCGATGAAACCAACAAAGTAAATGGAGTTACCCTTTGGAACGTTATCAAAGTTGTAAGCGCCCATTGAGGTCCATGCAACGATCAGAATACCGAATGTGGCTAAGATAACCAATGCGAAGGCTTGGGCAATGAAAGCTGGAGCCTGGGTTGGAGGTGCGTTGAATGTGTGAGCCATCTCTTTCTTGATAGCAAATTCCTTCCTTGGAATAACTTCCATATCAGCCAAGTAAGGCAAGATGGCGCCATCCTTCAAAACGTAATAAAACAAAGTTTTCTTAATCTTATCAGAATCACCCTCGACACTGGCAGTTAAAGTTACAGACATTGGCTTTCTTTCTAGTCTGTCGTGTAGAGCTAATAAGTTTCTATTGAAATCTTGAACTTTAATAGCAAAAACAAATGTATCCTTGTTATTGTCTTCAATAACTTCATAGACAACTTCTTGGTGGGAATCTGGATAACCAACCAAAAGAATAGCGTCTTTCAAGATAACATCATCAGTCTGAAAGGCGATAACCAATTCTTGGTATTGATCTTCATTTTCAATCAATTTCACTTGCATGTCTGTTACTGTGTCTGGACCTAGAGTATCGTATTTGACTAGGACATTCTGGTTATTGTAGTAGTCAACAACTGTAAGGTTTTTTAAGGAAAGAGCACTGCTAAAGCAGCACATCACCAATGCAACAATCAATTGACAAAGAAGCATTATATATCTTTGGTATTATTCCCCCTTTTGATTTACTTTTACAGTTTCAATACCAATTGCTAAAAAGGCAAACAAAAAAAGAAAATAAATATAAAATTTAACTTTGAATAAAATAAAATACAACGACCACCGCAACCCTCCCGACAATTGATTTTCTCACAATTAAGGCAGCCTTCTTTTTTTTTTTTCATTCCACGTTGAAAATCCCAAACAAAAAAAAAATATGAAAGTATATTTATCACGACTGAAAAACCTGCAGTCGTGTCAAAAGCTCGCGTGATCTTCTCTCTCTCTCTCATCCGGGTATCCACCACTATCTCTCACAACGAATATTAACGTGACTCACATCATTGTCTCTAACGACTGTGCAATGTTATAAGTATGTGCTGTGGATACGAGTGGTGTTAGTACTGGGGAATTCTGTGATCTCAGCACGTTGAGATTAAATTTTTGTTTGGAGTATTTATACCTTTGCTTCGAACTATTCTTATTATTATTATTATTGTTAGTATTAATAACAGATGAGAGATCATCGTGATCAACATCACGATGATCTCCCATCTGTTGGTGCAACACGGTATCCTCCCAATCACTTCTCAGATATATATACAACGCGACCTGATACAACCCATTAGAAATCACCCCACACACGACAACACAAAACGCAAACCACGTAGCTCCCAAAAGCAACGGAATAACCACAACACTCCCACACAACGCAACACCCTTACGAATAATGTTCATTGGATTTTTTTGTTTGGTAGTCTAGTATTTGACAACTCTTCCAAATGTATTTTTCTTTTAGCCGCCGACATTAATCAACCCAAAAAAAAGAGCCTAGCTTACCCTGCAAATAAAAACGGAGTCAATACTCGTACACAAAGATATAATACAAAGAAAAACCGGAAAAAAAATTTAATTTAAAAAAAACAGCGAAAAAAAAATAAAAATCTCTCAATCCGACGAAACGGCCTTGCGTGTCAAAACGTGGTGACGGGCGAGAGGGTAGGGGGGGGTCTCCACTTTTTTCTTTTCTCCACGGTACTTTCTAAGCGTATTTCCGGAAAAATGTGGACTGTGGGGAGTGCAAAAAAAGGGAGTGCAAAAAAAGACGCTGTTGCTTTTAATTTTAATTTTATCGGTGATAAAAGAGAATAGAAAGAGGGAGGCTGCGGTGGTTTCTGTGTCTGGTCATAGTGAGAGGGAATCAAATCTTGCACGCGTGAATTGTTTTCTTCTTGTTCCCAAAAGCGGGAAAGTTCTTCGATGTGTTTTTTGTATTAGCAGATGATCGCAGGGGTCTGGAATTTTAGTTGGAGAGCAAGAGCGAGAGCGTGAGAGCAAGAGCGAGAGCGAGAGCGAGAGAGGGCATCGGATTAACAAGGAGTGTTAATACAATTTACCTGCAAAGAGAATGGCGAAGAAGAAAAATTTTCTCTCTCTCTCTCTCTTTGTCTCTGATATATAAGGTAAGTGCTTTATCACATCCTTATCTATCTTTTTTTTTTTACTTTCAACTGCACCAAGAGAAAATATCAACAACAAATATGATGAAATATAGTCTAGGTAGATCATTGACTAGACAGACTTTGTGTAAGAGACTTGTCTCTACACCATTGGCTCGTTACTCTACTAAGCCTACCACTACTGCAGTTACTGCTACGCAGAAGAAGAGTGTGTTCAGAACTCTGGGAAAATGGACCTTGAGAGCTGCTCTGTACGGTACGCTGCTGGGTGCAGGTTATATCTCGTACTCTCTGTACCGTGAGTCCAATCCTTCAAAGCAGAAACCCCAGAGTGACCATTTCCCAAACGGTTCCAAGCGTAAGACCATTATTATCTTGGGGTCCGGGTGGGGGTCTATCTCCTTGTTGAAAAACTTGGATACAAATATCTATAACGTTATTGTTGTCTCCCCAAGAAACTACTTCTTGTTCACTCCATTGCTACCATCTACCCCAGTCGGCCGTGTCGAACTGAAATCCATTATCGAACCAGTCAGATACATTGCCAGAAGAACTACAGGTGAGGTGCTTTACTACGAAGCGGAAGCCATGGATATTGACCCACAAACCAAGACTGTTAAAGTGAAGTCTAACTCTCAGAAGAATGACTACGAGATGGACTTGAACTATGACTACTTGGTTGTTGGTGTCGGTGCACAACCTACCACGTTTGGTATCCCGGGTGTGTACGAGAACTCCTCTTTCTTGAAGGAGATCTCCGATGCCCAGGAAATTAGAATCAAGATTATGAGAAACATTGAAAAAGCAGCATCTTTGGCTCCAAATGACGAAGAAAGAAAGAGGTTATTGAGTTTTGTAGTCGTAGGTGGTGGTCCAACCGGTGTTGAGTTTGCTGCCGAGCTAAGAGACTACGTCGACCAAGATCTACAGAAATGGATGCCGGAACTAAGTAAAGAAATTAAGATTACCCTTGTGGAAGCCCTGCCAAACATTTTGAACATGTTCGATAAGAAATTGGTTAACTATGCCCAGGATTTGTTCAGACAGGAAAAGATTGACTTGAGATTGAAGACTATGGTCAAGAAGGTGGACTCCACTAAGATCACAGCTAAATGCGAGGACTCTACAGAAGCTATCCCATACGGTGTCTTAGTGTGGGCAACAGGTAATGCACCAAGAGATGTTTGTAAAGGGTTGATGAATAAGCTTCCAGAGAAGCAGAACTCCAAGCGTGGTCTATTAATCAACTCCAAGATGCAATTGCTAGGTGCCGAGGATTCTATCTTTGCCATCGGTGATTGTACCTTCTACCCAGGTTTATTCCCAACCGCCCAAGTTGCCCACCAAGAAGGTGAATACCTGGCTAAGGTTTTCAAGAAGTTGCACAAGGTAGACCAATTTGAATATATGGCTAGCAAGAATAACCAAACCAATGAGAACATCAAGGATTTGACTAATAAGATTAACAACTTAAAGGCCCAAATTGAAGACTTCCAATATAACCACCACGGTGCTCTAGCTTATATCGGTTCTGAGCAAGCTATTGCCGATTTGGCTGTTGGTGAAGCTAAATACAGACTAGCTGGTTCTTTCACCTTCTTGTTCTGGAAATACGCTTACTTGGCCATGTGTCTTTCTTTCAAGAACAGAATATTGGTCGCTATGGACTGGACTAAGGCTTACTTCTTGGGTAGAGACACCTCTGCTTAATGTGAGATATGAAGAGAATTTCATACCTTCTTATTGAACATTAACCTACCCGACTTATTTTTTTATTTTTAATTTGATAGAGAACACTACCTAACTTTTCAAGTTAGATGAAATATTTTAAAAATGAAACGACAAGAAGGTAAAGTTTTCGTCCATAAATCTAACTCAATTTCATTTCTAACCTTAGTTTTCAAAGAACTAATTTGTGATATTTTAATCCCCATAATAATAGTAATTATAATGACAATGAAGTAACGAGTTGGATACATCAGTCGTAAAACTTTTCACATTTTAATGGTATTTCAATACCAGACATGTCAAGAAAGTATTCTTGTGTGCTCTTACCCTTTTAAACGACAAACCTGTTTTTCTCTTAAGAAACTTTTTTTATTCCGATTAATTACATTTGCTATGCCATAATCATTGAAAAAATAAAAAAAAAGGAACTACAGCCTTAACTATTCAATAACAACTATAACAAAATTAAAAAAAAAATCTAACTTATGGAAAATTTTTGAAAGAAATGTTTAGCAATACTTTTGATGGTGCGATATTCGACATTTTGTATATTATTGAGTGAGTAGTCTATCGAAACCATTTTGCTATAACATTTCTTGATTTTTTTTTAAGTGAAATAAAAACATCTAAGATGAGGTGAGTGACGGGACGTCAATAATCATGTTGGGTTTGCCCCGAATTCATATCCCAACCTTGAGTGTTCGACCCCCCTCGTTTTTATTTTCACAATATATATTCAAACGTTACGTAATATTCTTTTTTTTGTATATTCTATGATAATGATAATAATCTTATTAGTCGTCTAAATTGTTGATAAAACCATGTTCCATTTGCATAATAACGTTTTGGTGATATAATGTGTTACGAATAGTAAGTAAAATCAATTTATACAAAAGTTAAAGAATATTGCCTACTTCGTCACTATTTTTTCGCTTGAAATGCATATACTTGAAAAATTAATCTCATATAATATTTTTTGACCAATCTTTTCTGATAATATCGTAATCGCTGAAACATTCCTAGTAGATAATAACCCGTTTTTGAAGAGTTTTATTCACATTTTGGTTTCAACCACAAAATGAAAACACATATCACTATTATATATACAACAATATATGCATTAATTAAACGATTCAAATAACATGTTTCTGAATTTATTATAGTATTTATCATGACATATAGTATTTCTAAAAATTTCGATAGAGAAGCAGTAATTAATACTATCAATTTAATTCTTTCCAGGAATAACCTAAACAAGCCACTGTATTAGTGCTTATGTTTATATCTCAATTGAAGGAAATTTCTCTTCCCAAATGTATGCATTTATTTTTAATAGGATATATCTTTAACAGACCCATCCAAAGTGTTGAATCTTTTCATTATCGGTAGTTTCACATCAAGTTTCAACTCCGGTCTAGGTATACTGGGCAGTACCACCCTTAGATTATGTAGATCTTCCTTTGTACCGGTAGTTTGTAGAGGTGGAATAACTCTACCGTAACTCGGACTACGATCAATCTCCAATTCTGTATCGTTACCAGTTTTCACGGCACTTTGTAAAATTGTCCTATTCACAGAATCATCATCCTCTATTCTAGTTTCATCACCATTAGGAGAGGCCTCAGCAGACTTATTTTCATCTTTTAAAACATGTGTTGCCAACATACCAAGTGTCTGTAACATATGAGTCTCATTCTTCAATTGCCTTGGCTTTTTCACGGACTCCGTTATTGGAATTGTAGTATCTGCTTCTTCAGTATCTTCCTTTTGACTAGATATCATTGAGCTCTCGGATTGAGAAGAATCAAATACCGCTGGTGACTGGTTCAGTAACCTCATCAATTGATTAATGTGGTGATTCTTCGCAACAATTTTTTTCTTATACTTGGTAACTTTACTATCTTTGATCTTCAGCTGTTCGGATAGATGTATATTCTCGGTGTAAAGTTGGCTTTTTAACCTCTCGAACTGCTGTTTTTTCAAGTTTTCTTCCACTTCAAAACGCGACTCAGACTCGGTATCGACTTTGTTCGTCAACAGAAGATTCTTAAATTTCAATTGCTGTACCTGTGCGCTAGATTCAGCCAGCTGCTCCACCATCCTATTCAAACATTCAACTACCTCATCTTTAACCGTATTAACATCAGAACTCTTGAGTTTCTCCACTAAAGCCTTCCCATCTTTTATGGATCTCTGGATGGACTTCTCTGCTTGAGATTTGTTGTTCTCTATTGTAATATTCGTCAACTTGGAACTCATTTTGTGCGTGCGTGTTTTTTTTTTTTTTTAATCTTACTTCACTTAAAAAAAAAAACTCCTTTCCAATAAACGTAGAGTTTTTCTTTTTATTTGGTTTCTTCTAAATCAACTATCCAATTCTTGAATTATGTTTGAATTAACAAGAAATACATTCAACTAGTTTAAAAGTGGCTTTTTAGAGTATTATTTCCAATGTTCAATTATTTTTTCTTGTTTGTTTACGGTTTTCTGATTTTGGAAGGCACAATGCACCTTGCTGCGATAGTTTCTGTGACAGCTAATTGTGCACCATTAGAAATCAACATTAACAAATTTGTATCTTCTACAGCAATTTCTAGGAGGAGGGTGCCATTCCTCTGCCCCGAAAATCAAGCGCAGACGCGCAACGCACCACTCGAAAAAAAATGAAAAGCTCGAAGTGATTTTTGGTGTCGCGTAAACATGTGATATGACGTATATAACGATATTGTGATTATTATAATAATAAAGAGATATAACTCAACATGCTAACCGAAACAGCCGTATAGTGGCTATTTTTTTTAAATGCGGTATTGTTTTAATAGTTTTTTTAAGAGTTTTATATTGTGTATTAGTATTACTTACGTAATCAATATGCTTCTATTTAAGAAGTTTTATCTATATTCTTGAGAAATTTGTTAATCATTCTTGAATTTAAAAAAAAAAAAATAGACCAAGTTAAGGATTGCTATTTTCTTTGGGATAAAAAATAATATTTTATTATATTTTTCATAAATTATTATGCCAAATCTTTGATGAGAAAAAAAATTTCAAAAGATATAGATAAACAGTTGTGTTTTTTTTATTATTGTAAAAAAAATATATGGTAGAAATAAAAGATGTTGGGGATATTGGATAGATGGAAAATGGTCTTAACGGTAAGACTTTTGGAATCTGGAACGAGCACCCTTACCACCGAATTTCTTTGGTTCTGGTCTTCTAGCATCGGCGATCAACAAGGTTCTGTCGTAAGAGGTGAAAGCCTTCTTCAATTCGTTCTTGGATTGTTCGTCGACGTACTTTTGGTGGTAAGCAACCAAACCCTTAGCAATAGCTTGTCTGATGGCGTAGACTTGAGAGACGTGACCACCACCTGTGACTCTAACTCTGATGTCGATCTTAGCGAACTTGTCCAAACCAACCAACAACAATGGTTCGTAAACCTTGAATCTCAAGATTTCTGGTTCAACCAAAGTGATTGGGGAACCGTTGACCTTAATCAAACCCTTACCGGCCTTAACGTGGGCAACGGCAGTAGCAGACTTCTTCTTACCAAAAGTCTATAATAAAATGAATTTCATATTTGTCCATTCTTCTTTCAGTATTTAGTTAAACCAGGAAGAAATAATAGGATCAAAAAAGAAAATTTGTTGTTAGTAAACTTTGATCAATGAAATAAAAAATAAGTTGGCATTATCAGATTTCCAATGTTTGAGATAAAATAAAGCTATGTGTAATATCGTGGAATTTTCCTCTAGTTGTACCCCTGCTGTTTATTGATATGAAATTTCCTCTTTACTAAATGATCCGGTCATTGCTTTATCCAGTCAGTTCTAATTATACGGCTCACCTAATTCGAAGATTCTTATGTTCTTTTTCCCACATTTTAGGTAGTTAATTTTTAGAGTTACCTGATAACTTAGAATATTGTTCAATCTAGATGGTCTTTGTTCTCCTTCTTATTTCGGCATTCTAATTTCAACTTCTCAATCTTTACTATCATATCCTCTTTTAACTCATCTGAATGTTATTATTGTCTCTCTATTTATCTCCCTCACATTGGCATCCTCAAAACTAGTTTTATTATCATTTGGACATACTTGGACACTGGACATCTTGCGTTTGCTATGTTGTATTTTCGGTATTATTTCAAAAGCGGCTATAAAAACTAAATAGTATCCTAAATATGGTACTATACACACCAATTTTGTCTATCTTCATCTATAGTATTCAGCAATTTTTGGCAAAATTGTTACAATTTTCCAGACGGTAAGCGTTGGTGAGGAGGTAAGGAACTCTTGCTAGGGAATTCCCACCTACGGGACCCCAACAAACAGCCTTAGGGAAACTTCCCTTTGCGAGAGTGAACTGCTAGACAATCTGTGTTTCATGGCGGTGATACTGAGGGTTAGTGCTAGGCTCATTGGAACCAGGCTGGACCAGGCATGCGGTGACAGTCTTGCAAGCAGATGAAGAGTTTGCTTCTCTACCTAGCAAGTCTCTATCACCAGCAAAACAATTCCCTCCTGGAACTGTGATTTCGCTCTGACGACACACAAAAGAAAAAAAATTTCAAATTTTCAGTCAATAAGAAATTACTTCATTAGGAAATTATGTACACTTCGACGATAGTCTTTACCGATTTCACGAGCAAAAATCAGTGTTGGGTGTGCGGATGTAAAGCAGTCACTGAAAAATTATAATAGTAAAGGATGTCGGCATCTTGCGAATGATTTAATCCACTCTTTACTCTATGAGATGTAGCTTGGTTCTGTGCGGACAAGATACATATAGAAATAAGGAACTTGCTCGAATAAGTTAGGTAAATTACAAGCGTATACAAAAAACAACAAAAAATACAACTTCTTGAAGCAATATATTCTTTATATTAAATAATAATACTATTATTATATATGGGAATTAATATACTATGCAATGGTTGAAAAGAAGTAAGGTAGTATTACTCAATTAAAAAATCTTAAAAAATAAATGTGAAAATATAGAAAAATTACGTTCTTTAATAAGATTCTTAGTCGAACAAACCGAAACCCATGTCGTCATCGGATTCTTCCTTGGCTTCTTCTTCCTTTTCTTCAGCAGCAGCTTCACCACCAGCGGCAGCGGCAGAAGCACCACCAACAGCAGCAGCTGGAGCGGCACCAGCGCTGAAGTTGACCATCAAAGACTTCAAGTCTTGAGCTTCCAAGGCTCTGGCGAAGATGTCAGCCCAGATACCTTCAACTTGGACGTTGGCGGCTTCAGCCAAAGTAACCAACTTCTCGGAGGAGATTTCAATCTCAGCATCAGCCAAGATCAAAGCAGCGTAAGCCAAAGCGGATTCAGTAGACATTTCTTATTTCTTCTTAATGGTCAGTTGTAGAGATAATCAATTTAAGCTCCTGTAGTTTTCCAAAAAAACACAATCAAAGCAGACTATTTCCTTACAGATCTTAAATAGAAAAAAAGAATGAAAATTGACAAGAAAAGGTAATAACAGGAAACAAGACCAATTACAATGATGAAGTTCAAGAAGTTTTTAATTTGCAAAGAAATTAGAAACAATACGAAGCCATGAAAGAAAAAAAATTTCAGGAAAAAAAAATTTTCGATGAAAAAAAAAGTTGCGTGGGGCATTAATGACGTTAACGTATAGTGCAAACATCACGTGAAACAGGGTAACAATCTAGATATACTACGTGTGTAATGATAGAAAATTACTAATATCCAAACGATATAAAGTATTATTAATAAATCAATAAACGGTGATATTGTATTCCATTTCCTTTAAAAAAAATAGTACTATTTATTTCTTCTTTTCGTTATTCAATGCTTAATATATAATTGTCAAATACTTCATTATTTAAATTTAAAGAAATTCTTTCTTGATGGTTCATATTTTCTGATGAGAACCAAATTTTCATAGGTTCTGTCTGCCTTATAATTTTAGTTTATCATTAATGAAAGAAGGAAATAGGAAACAAAAAAAAAGCGTATTCATTTCATTTCTTTTTTCCATCCTTTTTCTTTCGTTTCTCATCTTGCAGACTCAATCTGATAGCTTCGTTAACCATTTGTCTTTCCAGTTCATCAAGGGCAGTGTCCGATATACCCGCAGTTCTGCCACCAGCCCTGCTGGTAATTTCGCTCTGCGAATCATCACTAGCCGCTGTTGCTGTCCTTTGTGGTCCTATTAGTCTATTACTTACATGAATAGCAGTTGCATTAGCAGATCTCCTAGCTAACCTGGCCCTTTCTTTATTAAGTTTCATTTCCCAATCAGGACGGATGTCATCAGATGTGATTGTATACGTATTGATTTCTTTGTCCGTAATGGTAATTGGTCTGTAGGAGTTAGGATCTTGTCCATTGATGCCCACTTTACGTTCTTTAGGTGGAGTATAAGTTACACTAAAGTTAGGCGTAGCACAATATGGACAATTAGATGGCTCTGAAATCAACAGATTGGGGTCCTTTTCACTATCATCCGTTTGTGGTTGAGTTGGATCAACTTCGTCATGTGGAAAATGTGGATCAGCTCTCTTAATCTGAACAAAACACTCGGTACATATAGGTTGTTGACAGCACTTAGAGTAGTTTAGAGGTCCCGGAACATAAAGGAAACAAATCGGACATTCAGCCCCGTTTTTATACAGAACGTATTTCAACTCGTCATTTGGTAAGTACTTGTGGGTAGTAACAGAGTCCTTTCTATCATCATATTTTTGTTCCAAGTACGCATCATTCTCGGATTCCTGCCATAGAATGCGCTTCTTATGAAGCCTGGCCTTGAATATCAGTGCATGCATTTTTCTTTGTTCTTTTTTACTCAATCCTTTATCAACCAAGTGATCGAAAAATGGGTCCTTCAAATTACCTATAGGCACATCTTCAAATTCCTCCACATGCTCGTTATAGGGCGCATGCAACGGAAGACCATCAACAATCTTGATAACTTCCTCTTTCGTCCATGACTCGTCAAAATCTTGCAATGGTATATAAAAAGGAGCCAACTTCCTATCAATTATCATCTTACGTACCATATCAGCGTCGTAGTCTAGTTTCTCCAAGTTATAACATCCATATGGCGCAAGATAGCCACCATCCACAGTCTCATCATACCTAATGACTAATTTCTTCGCATTGTCCTCCTTCTGCTCCTCTTTCTCCCTAGTAGACTTCTTCCTCGTTCCTTTATCCGGATTGGACTCAGACCTCACCCTATTGGAACTCAGAATACTCCCCACAAGGGACGTGGCCCTCTTACCTCTTGCCCTACTATCCTCACCATTGACACTGGCACTAGCATCAGAATTGGCACTCCTGCCAGTAGTTGATTCCTGATCCAACTTGGTAGGAACGTTACCCATTATTATCTACACTTTTGTGATCAAATTCAACCCCAAAAACTTATTTCTTCCTCGTGGAATATCTGATATAGTCCCAGCTTTCTCTAATAAAAGTCTAAAAAAGAATTAAAAAAAAAGGAGTTAACAAACAACTTTATAATAATCCCCTGCAGAACGAAAAAAAGTTTATAACTTTAACTGCCTTCAATGATTGAAATTCAAGTCAATCAACAAATAAGAGTGAAGATCCTCAGAATCTTTTGCTGATAGAAGGAAAAAAAAAAGAATTTCGATACTATTTGAAAAATGAGTCCCTTTATAATTCACAAAACGCCTCAAACGGAAAACGACAAAAAAAAAAGAAAAAAGAAAAGAACAATTAAACTCAAAAAATTTGTGAGGGGGGGCCGTAAAAATTCCAAAACATCACACGAGTATAACCGTGAAACATGAGATGAACCATGTGACATTGAAATAAACTATGGTAGAGTTGTAAACCGCTTTCCCCATGGGCCCATTTGATTATGAGTACTCTGTGATTTCGTTTAAACTATTTTGGTAACCATATGTTGGCATAGGGTCTCTATCCCAAGGCCAGAGATTCCGCTGCAGACCACGTAGGTTCCAATACTGCTCTTGTGAAGAACATGTTGTTGCTGCCCAAGCATGGTTTCTATACGGGTCTCAATGGTCTTTGCCAGTTCTGTGAGCGTGTCTTGATCTGTGATCAAGTCAGCTTTGTTGATGGCAACAATCAATTTGCACTGGTATCCGATCCGGTCTTTGTCCTGTGTGACGAGTTCTGTCAGTTCCCGGAAGGACTCATCGAATCTAAGCTGAGAGCTTATATCGATACACCACACTAACAAATCTGTCTTATCGAAATAGTTGTCCCAGAAGGGTCTGAGAGTACGTTGTCCGCCAACATCCCACATTGATACTCTGTAATCCTGCGAATCCTCCTCATTATGTAGTGTTACACTGTGAATCTGGAACCCTACTGTAGGTGTAATGCTCTCATCGCGTTCTGTCTGTGGTAATATATGGTTCACAATGGTTGATTTGCCGGAGTTGTCCAGCCCCAGGATCAGGCACCGTACCTCTCTGTCTTTGATCTTCTGTTTTTTAATAATTGTTAGCAGACCCATTTTTTTTTTTCTATATTGTCTTTACCATATCCTTTTCTATCGGGGCACAGAATTAATACACAATTTATGAACCCCTTTTGAGTATCTTTATTAAATAGCGATGACTTTTGTTTACATTCGAAATAAGCTCATCGCGTTTTTTTGTTATTTCATACTCGAAATTTCAAAATTAAAAAAAAAAAAAAAGAAATTAAAACCAAAGAGCAGTATGTTATAAGATCATAACATAGTACTATCGCTTCAACATATTCCTACAACGATAATACTTATAATAGTACCAAATATACAATACCCAACTAACCAGGAAATGTTTCTTTGATGTCACAGAGACGATCCCTGCTGGAAATTAATCAACATGATATACTGCGGCAACGGGGGCAACAAAATGGTTTGAAATCCAGAAAAGGGAGGAGATCTGCCACAATTCCATCTTCTGGCTCCCAGAAGACTAAGAAACAAAGGACTTTGACAGAGTTTAATATACCGACGACAGCTTTATTAGCAGTAAAGAGAAGAAAACTACAAGAAACGTCAACTCTCAGTGAATACATACCTATTGAGGTTTTGGACAGTGACGACGATGGTAATGAAAGTTCGAGTAGTGTTGAGATTTTAGAAGATAAGGACACAACTAAAGAAACTGTACCAGTGCCTAGAGCCTCTGAGCAGTCAAAACCTGGAACACAGGCTTCTCAAAACACCCAAGTTACACAAATGTCTATGTATTCACAATCTAGTATTGCAACAGAAATCGAAATTATTGATGAATCCAACCATATGTTAAAAGTAACTGAAGAAAACGGAGTTTCAGCTGAGTCGTCGAAAGTTAGCGCTCATCAAGTACATGATAATTCGAAGATTCTCAATGTAGTCGATCCACTGGTTTGCCCAATGTGTGATAAAGATATGGGAAACATGTCATTAATTGATCGGGAAACTCATTGTGATAAATGTATTGAAAAGATTTCAGACGAAAAGCAAACTACTAGGACGATACCATCAGCTAATAAAATTTATCCGAGTCAAAGAGTTAAGTTGCCAACTTCTAATACCAAACCAAAAATTCAACGTGTATTCACTACTAATGTAAAAACAACAACATTAACGACCGCTTTGTCAGCACCTTTACAAACCAAGAAAAAGAAGAGAGAATATATACCTCAGAGTTTTAAAATTTTAACATTTAAATCTGGATTTAAATTGATAGTCGATGGGTTTACATACAAGTTAGAGCCTAATTCTAAGATCAAAGATTTTTTCCTGTCACACTTCCATGCTGATCATTACGTTGGTCTGAAAAAATCGTGGAATTTGGGAAATTTATACTCTTCCACCATCACTAATAATCTATTGAAATTTAGATACACCCCAAAAAGAAAATGTCAAAACGAAGAAATTGATATAACTAGTTGCTTTAAGGAGTTACCAAGTAATGAACGTTACTGGATTAACGAAACAATAAGCGTGTTAACTCTAGAAGCAAACCACTGCCCAGGTGCATCGCTGTTTTTATTTGAGGAATGGAATCCAGATAAATCTCAGATTGTGAAATCGATTCTTCACACTGGTGACTTTCGAAGTAACTCTGCAGTAATTAATAAAATTAACAGTGTTATCAATGGTAGAACGATTGATGAAATTTATTTAGATACCACATATCTCTTGTCGACATTTACTTTTCCTGATCAAGATATTCTTCTAACCATGATTGCTAATTTCGTTACCCAAATTAACATTCCAAATTTTAGACACTCTTTTTTTGAAGACAAACAAAAATCTATTTTACCATTTATGAATATTACAAAATCAACTAATAAAACTTCTGAGATTTCCATTCTTTATCTAGTTGGAACTTATTCTATTGGAAAGGAAAAATTAGCTATCAAAATTGCGGAAGCGCTGAATACAAAAATATATGTCCAATCAAACTCTATAAAAAGGAAAATGGTAGAGCTTTATTGGCCGTTGTCTTTCAATCAAAACATATTGACAGATGACCCGAGCAAATCTCATGTACATCTTGTTTCATTAAAAGTCCTTAGTGACGCTAATTCCATTGACAATTACATGAAAAACCTGCAAGAACAAAATAAAACAATAGATTTCAAGGAAATTTTTGGCTTTATACCAACAGGCTGGACCTTTGGTAATAGATATCAAAAAGGGTTCCAGTATAATGGAAATCTATCGTACGAAGAAAACCAAAAAAACAGAATTGCTTATTGTGTCAACTTATTAAAAACACATAAAGATGTGAAGTACAATAGTAGTCTAGATTGGCTGAAGTCTCAGTATAAACCTAGAAACAAGTACCAGGTTTTTAAAGTACCTTATTCTGAACACAGTAGTTTCTTTGAACTTCTTAACTTTTGCATAAATATCCCTTGGCATAATATGATATCCACTGTCAATGTTGATAATGGAGTGAACAGTGCCGAAACTAGCGAATGGTTCAAAACATTCAAATACATTCTAGAAAACAAACAAACCTTATTTAATTAGCTAGCATTTATTAATTGTAATTCACATATTCTTTAAAGTAAAAAAAATAAAAATACTGAACCAACCCAAAACAAAGTCACGATTAAAGGAATGTCAATTTTTAATATTACATTCAAGAATTTTTAATTAAACAAATATAAATAGAGAATTGAAGACTACATAAAATGAAATTCATATATAAAAGGACACATAATTGTTAATATAAATATAAGCAGTACTCGAAGATCCACGTATTAAAATCAGAATAATAATCAAATAGTTTTTTAAGAAAAATGGAAAAATATTAAAGTAATAAAAGATGCTTTGATTTATAATGTCGGGGAAAATCTTAGTAGCGCTAACCCGTTAAAACAATATCTTGAATCGGAGAAGTAAATTGATTCGATTTTTCGATTTTATTTTTATAATTTACTCCTTTTCTCTGACTCAAGTTTTATATTTCTGTTTATAACTATTATTATTTGGAATATTAAATATACTTTTAAATTTTAAGAAGTTACAGTCGCCACTAAAGAACATATAGAATAGTTAAAAAAAAACACTCACAAAAAAAAAAAACAAAACAAAAAAAGAAACAAGTAAAAAATCGAGGTATCTTTATGGTGGTCTTCTAAAAGTTAATTTAGTCCCCAATGTAAATCAGGTATCGTCCTTAGCCTGAATATAGTCTTTGATAAAATTAGATTTGAAAAAAAAAAAATTGAAATTCAAACTATTACTAATCTTTAACTAGAGGTATGAAAAAATACCAAAAGTTGAAGATTTCTTAGTCAAAAAATGTTGATATAAATACAAATAGAAGAAATGAAGAATATGTGGTGTCCTTTTATTAAACTTTGAATCGATTAATGCTCTTGGCTTTATTAGAATTAACCGCCCGCCTGTCTGGCATGTCCCTCTCCCATCTCCATCTTTCATTCCTCCTTTCGAATTGTATTATAGTTACCATCAAGAGTAGCATCTGCATCGAACTCCTCGATGATACCGATAGGAATCTTCAGCATTTTCGGCACACGTCTATTAGCAGTATTATTAATTCTTTTACGGTATCTTAAAAGTAAGTTAGCGTTCTTTACACCAAATTTAGAAATAGCCTTTCTATAGAACAAACCACATGCATTACACAGTGTTCTATTACCGTATGGCCCTCTACGCCATTCAGGTGTGTGGTTTTCACCACAATGCAGACATGATGTTACTGTCGAGGAGTTTTCGTTGGAACCTCTTTGTGTAGTAGTCTTCTTTAAGACTTGTGGCTCACTCAGCATTAGCTGATGAGGTGGTGGCAAAACGCCACCAAATGGAGAGCTAGGTTCATCCTTTGCCCTCTTCTTTCTACCTCTTTTCTTAGGTTGTTTACGAGTATTCGAATACGAGTCTAGCCCAGCGCCATAGAGGACTGTTGGTCTGTCATATACATTAGAGTCATAACTGCCATATCGAGGTGATGTAAGCACATTACCAAACCCTGCTTGTAATGGCAACAATGGGGTAGCTCCAGGAGCACCACCTTGCTGTTGTTTCTGCTGATTGTTGACAATATTAGCGGTTGCTGCACTAAAAGAAGGTAAAGATACACTTTCTCTACGCTTATCACCTAATATACTAGCCACATTTAAAGAGTTACTTCTTTGTTCTAATGGATTTTGATAAGAGAACCCCTCAGTGGCCCCCCTAACACCCTGATACGCACTCACAAACTGCGACTGATAGTTATTAGGAGACAGTGAAGATGCAGCACCAGTACCGGCACCAGCGCCAGCACCGGCAGCGGCACCTGCAGAGGCATTAGTAACAGTAGTACGATATTGTGGATTCACCAAGTCAGTAGGACCTAGGGCCTTCCCTTGGTTAGGAGATGTCAATTGCAGAGTTCTAGCTGAAGATTTGTCGGCATTGGAACTACTTGAGTCAATCTGGGAGCTCCCAGACAACGAAGACAAACTTGGCATTAAGTGGGGCAGTCTCTGGAAGTTAGAAGAGGAGGAAGAAGGCGCCGTAGGAGTAACAGCCAGACTCTTGAAAGGCGGCAAAAAGCCTGGTCTACCAGCAGTCCCAACTTGATGCTGAAACTGTTGTTGTGGTACTGGTAGCTGATACGTAGCCGGGTACTGGCTTGCCAGTATCTGCTTCTTCTCCTCACTAGACGCATTGTCATAGTCCTGCTTCAACCGCGTGACCTCATTTATGTTCTCTTGTACGGCAGACAACCTCTCACTAAAATCCCGTAGTCTTGCCGAGTCATCTGCATTTGAGGCCGACTTCCAACATTTTTCGAGTTCTTTTTTCTCCTGCAGCAGTCTGTTCAAGTTATCTCTGTACCTTTCCAGGAACTCGTGTTCCGAGAGTATATTATACTCTACACTGCGAGGAGACGCCTCGGTAGAGAAATGTGGAGTCGTGGTATCTCTATCCTTCAACACCGACCAAAGCGGCGGAATATCTCTCTGTACCGTCGTATTATTATTATTCATTGGTAAATAAGATATCATTTAAAAAAAAAACAAAACAAAAAAGAGAGTTTTAATCTTGTATTGTTTATTGTTTATTGTTTTGTCAGCTAACTTCTTTTTTTTCCCTTAATTTTTTTTTTGTTTTCCCTTTTTTGTTCGTTCCTTTTATATTTTTAATTCTTTTTTTTTTTTTTGGTAATTTTTTTTTCTCTTTCTTTAATCTCTCTGTCTCTCTTCCTTTTTAATTAAAACAAATTTTTATGAAATATTGGTTTTCTTTTTTTTTTTTTCTTTCCTGCTTCTTATTGTATTTTTTTTTTGCTTTTAATTCCTGTCACACACACAACACTCCCGTTTCTTCTTCCGTTTCCCTTTTTAATTTTCTATTCGCTATCCTGCCCACTTTTTCTTTTTTCTGTATTTCCCATCCCAAAGAGAAAGAAAAAAATTAGTATTATTATAAGATTTCCTTTAGAGTTTTTGCTTTGTGCGTTTCTTTTAGCCAGGGCGATACTTTCAAGATGTTTTTTTTTTTCTTCTCTCTGTGTAAAACAAATGGCCTTGTCTCGGGTCCCCCATACGGCAGTAAATAAGCAATAACAACACACAAACACAACTCGGAGAGGTACCACTTATTTGCGAAATATTTCAGTTGCGTTGCTTTGTTATCCTTTTTTTTTTCTGTCAAAATGTCTCTGTGAGTGTCATATCTCTCTCTGTCTTTTTTTTTTTTTTTACTCCCTCTTGTAACGATGATTACTTTGTTTTGTACACATGTTTCTGTGGTAATTGCGATTGTGGCCCACCCTTTATAATTTATTTATTTTTTTTTTTTTACTCTTTTGAATTCTTGATAACTCACAGAGATACGTGTACAAGCAAGTAATAAACAAGATCTAGACGTGTTTTTTTTTTCTTTCACTTTGTGTCTGCGCTCGGGAATCTACTGACCCAGCATTTAAATCACCAGGTGTCGCTTTTTTTTTTTTTTCTCTCTTACCCCTCCCCACCCCCCCATAGTGTTCCTACATGTGGTTCTGCGTGCCGTGCCTTGCTTTCATTTTGTTGAACAATTTTTGTATCCTCTTCTACGTCATGTATCTGTGGTGGCAGGATCTTATGCTGTCTCTCTCCCTTTTTCTCTTTCCACCCTCCCTCCTTTTCTGGGTGTCTGCTTACCATAGTCTCCCGTAGATCAGAATAAGTCCCGGAACAAGATCATCCCGTCGGATTCTTGTACGTTTTCGTCATTTTTTTATTTTTTTTTTTTGGGAAGAGTTGCCAACAATGCACCACAGAAAACAAAGCAAGATTCCAATCTTTTTTTTTTTTATTTTTTTTTTTTTTTCTTCGAACCAACACGCACGCTGGTAAATCCCTTTTTTTTTTTCTTTCAATTTTTTGTGTTGTTTTTTACTCTCTCCCTGTGCCAAAGTAAGAGGGCACGGGAAAAATTTAAAAAATATGTATCTCTCTCTTAGCCCTTCTGTGCTGTAGATCTTTTTTTCATCGCGAATACAGACCGAGATAAAGGACTAACGGAGAAATTATAAACATGAACGTAGACTATTAAAAATTAAAAAAATTAAAAATTACAATAAAAAAAAAATGGAGATAATGGCCGGAGATTGTCAAGGATAGGAGACAACAAGACAGGGAATGTTTATAATTTTTTTATGTAATATATTATTAATGATAAAAAAACAACAACAAAAAACATACTGAAGTATTGTCATTATTTTTTTCTTTCTTTGACATGTACATTATTTCCTCTATCAACTACCATTGTCATGAAGATATCAAGATAAAGTAAATATTTCCATGAAAATACACAGAAAAAAAAAATATTAAAAGAGGATCTTGACTGCTCTCCCCACCCCCCTTTTTGCTCTCCCATCTAAAAAAAGTCAAAAAAATCAATTTCAATTGGTTCTCACTGGGGATACAAACTCTGAAGTATTAAAGATACAAAACAAAATAACAAAATCTCTTCTTTCTTATCCGAGGAATACATTATGACGTAAACTATTTTTTCTTTACACCCTATTCATAACATACCAACCTAAATTCTTTTACCCCACGTTGTTTTTATTTCCGTCCGTATATCTTTTTTTTTTTTTTTATTTCTTTGTACTTTGGACCCGGGTAAAAACTAAAGTTATTCACTACGGAAAATTCATATGATCAGTTATACGTAGAAGATGCGAAACAAATGATGCAAAAATTTTTTTTAGCTTTTCAATTTCTCTTCAGTGAAAAAAAAAAGGTATAAAAAGGTGATGTTCCTGTCATCCATTCTTTATTCTACTTTTTATTCTTCTTTGATCTTGCATAATTTTTTTTTTTTCCATTTCTTTTTTTTTAAGATCCTCGGAATCTTTATAAATTATTCTCCGACCTTAAAGAAAAGGAACTTCCGAGGCTTTCTATTGCCATGTGGGGTGTGGACAGCGGAGATATAACAAATGTATTGTTCTTTCCTTCTCTATCTTCAAGAGAGTTAGAACTTGAGACTGGGACTTCTTACCAAAAGGCATTCTTCTCCCCTCTTTGAGTTGTTGTGTCGCTATTTTATACCGAGTTTCTCTCATACAGATTTTATTTCTTTATTTTTTTTTCTTTATATAAAAAGGTTATTTCCTACATAGAGTTCTTCATCTTTCTTAATTTGTCCATAATAACGGAACGTTCTAGCTGACACTCTTTATCACCAACAGCTGTTCTAACTATAGGATTATCGATCATCATGAATGGATTGAATTGCATGTCGTCCGCCAATGTGAATGCACCAGTGGTCACCTCGTGCTGTTGACAATACCTCTCTAACTCATCAAACCGTGGACACTGACCCACCTCCTTGAATACCTTGCTACGGACAAATTTAACATTACTCAATGTGTACTCATGTCCTGGATATACCAAAGTAGTGGCCCAGTTAGGCTCTCCAACACCACGTAATATATACTTGTTTAACGCATTGTCCATCTCTTCTCCAGTGCCTTCAAAGAACCTTCCACAACCAGCAGTGAATAATGTGTCACCAGTGAATATGGCTTGTTCATTAGTCTCACGGTCCTTGACATGATAACAGACTGAGTCCTGCGTATGGCATGGCGTTCTAATACAGGTAACCTCCATTTGTTTACCAAACTTAAACTTCTGCATGTGGTCTGGAATCTCACTCACATGTGGGCATTCCTCAGACCCACCAATGACTGATATTCTATCATTTGGCACTACCTCCCTCAAATTCATTAGCATTTGCGTGTTACCACCCGCATGGTCATAGTGATGGTGTGTGTTAACAATAGCTACAATACTGGCCTTCTCCTGGTCATCTAACATAGGCCAGACCTCGTCAGGTTCAGCTGGATCAATTAACAACGACTCGGACTTGTCCTGTGTGCTCACTAAGTAACTGTAGTTGACCCCACCGGTCTCCCATCTCATCTTAATTGGTTTCACATGCATGTTTCTCTTAAAGCTCTTGGTAATTACACTTCTATACATGTACCTTTTTCTTTTTTTGAATTAATTTGAAATGAACAATTTAAATGGAATTTTCTTTTCATATTCTCCCTTAAATATGAAAAAAATAATTCTCCAGAAAAAAGAAAAAAAAAAGGAATATGAAATCGTAATGTGATATCGATCCCGCCCCTTTGGATTTTAATATATGGAATCGTTTACTAAATGGCATCAAAGGCAACCCGCATGCTTCCTGTATTTGTAGATCATGTCTTCGTGCCTTTCTGCATTAATAATATTTCCTTGTTTCATGTACTCAAAACTCCGAGAAGAAAGTAAAATATAGACAGATATAACATCCCCTAATAGGAACGGTTGATACATATAATAGAAGGGATTATAATTCCAGTAATAGTACATTGTGCACTTATATGTATATTTCAAATAAGTGCATATTCCGATACAAAGTTTTATTGTGTCTAATATATATTCCTTTCTTTTAGGTCTCCAGATAATTATTTATTAAACGGGATTAAAAATTTGTATATTCCCTCAGTGCAAAAATAAAATAAATAGAAATGAACCATAAATATGCAAGTAGAGGTTCTATAAGTAGGTGGAACCAAAAATAAAAGAAGAAAAAAAAAATAAAGCAACAATCACTATTTAATTTGTGATTTCTCTTATTTTGCCGGTTCTTTTCTTTTCAAATGAATATTTCCAGATTTGGAGTAACTGTTACAGATATGAACACAGTGAGTGCTTTTTCCTATTTTAATCTTCATCACAGCAGTTTTTAAGTTCTTTTTCTGGAATATAACAGTTACAAACAAAAAAAAAATATGAGTGTGTGCATTATAGTATTAAGGAAGATAAAAGTCAATATATTTTGTTCTAATCTCTATAGCCACCATTTTTCGACAAATCTACATTCTTATCGCTTAAATTTTTTATTAGCTTGAGTCTTTGGAGCTCTTGCCAACGGGTCAGCTGGGCTTGCTTATGTAGTTCAAATCCAAATATCTTTGGAACGTATCTCTTCGTTGGGTGTCTTGGAACCATATCTGGGAATGCTTGTAAGAACATACCTGGGAAACTAGTACCAAAATATGCACCGTCAATTGAGCTGTGTCTAGAAGATTTTGGATTGTATAGATCCTCACATGATGGGCAGTACAGTTTAACACTATCTATCCCCGGAACATCATGTAAACCAACTGGTAAGAGTGGCTGGAAATTACAGTAAACTCGTGAACATCTTCCAAAATCTGCATCTTTATATTTACTCAACATCTTTTGTAAGCCTTTTACGGTGATAATATATCTAGCATGGATCAGCCCATAAAACTTTCTGGCATCATTTTCTAGTTGTTCAAGACGCGCTTTAGACATATTCTCAACAATCCCATCATCCAACTCATCCACAATATACTGGACCACTTGACTGAATTTCGACACTGTCTTCTGTAAATTGATTAAATTGAATCTATCAGTTATATACTCGGGATCTACATCACAAAAATACTCATGTCCTTTCCTCCCGAGAAATAAATCAATCCACATCTGCGCATATTCAGAGGAATCAGTAGCATCATCCATCACCTCATCTTCCAAATCAGCCTTACTAGTATTGTTACTCATTCGATCAGCCATGTGAATATCTCTATCACCCATTTCCTTGTTTTCTATCCTTCTTTTTAGAATCCTTTTTCCCTCAGATTCAAGTCACACACACAATTAGCCTCCACGACTTCCAAATCTACAAAACAAATTGTTCGGTCGTCAAGCTTTGTCAAGGTATTCAATATAACTCCTTTGATTATAATCATTCTTCCTCCCTCTTCCTTTCCTCAACTCCAATTCCACCCAAAAAAAAAAAAGTTTTTTTTTTTCTGTAAATCGTGATTTTTCATCGTATAAAACGCTTCTTAAGCAGGTATCAACAAACCCATAGAAAAGAGCAATCAACTACAATCATCAAGTTTAATCAAATAAATTGTTTCTACAGATCAATTGAGATACAATTAAAACATAATTAGAGTCACGGATACCCCTGACGAGTTACCACGTCAATTTGATATTGTAATTTTTTTTTCGAATTTTTATTTTGATCTAATTGGGAATAAAATTAAGCAATACGCCAAAATAAAGAAGAAGTAAAAAGAAGAAATGAGACTATTAAAGTATCCATTAGAAGGATATGAAGGCAATGTGAGCTCATTAATATCTATTGATGATGAGTATTTGGTTTTATGTGGGCGTAAAGGTTCCGTAAAAATTTGGGAACAGAAATTATTATTGGATACCGCATTTGACAGGTGTACCCTAGACAATTTGAAAACTAAGTTTACATTTGAGTTTCTTTTTGACCACCCTGAAGAAGAACTAGTGTTTGGAATGGGAGATAGCAAACATCTGTACCTGGCTACTGAACAGAGCGTCTACTGTTATGACAACTGGCTGGACACTTTAAAGACCGGTGAAACTAACTTGAGCAGGCGATTGATCTTCTTGCGTCCCAAAGGGTCAATTATCACTGATGTTAAGTGGGATCCTAAATTACAATTCATCTTTGTTTTAACTGATGAACCTTGTCGAGTGTTTGTGTTCAATGTGGAAACAGAAGAGGCGAAGAAGATGTGTGACATAAGGCTAGAAAAAAACGTCAGACCACTAACCGGTATTGTTGATCCTTCTGGCGCCGGTACATTCACAGTGCTAACATCAGAAAAGAGTATCCTGGTTTATCATCTAAATAAAGACGGGAAATATAAGACCATTGACAAATTACCTCATCATGCTATGGTTTATCCTTTAAATTACAGGATCACCATGCCGCCACAAGCCGACTATCTACCTGTCATAAACAGTCTGAAAGGAAGCACAGGAGCAGCAGGCACCACAGTCACCGCATTACTGAACAGAAACTCCAAATATAAAATTATCACTACAGTGGTGGAGCCTGCATCTTCAAACGCTAGAGTATTAGTACATTCACCAAAATATTACGAAAAAGTAAATACCAAAAAAGGTACTAGGACACGCTATAATCTATTGGCTACCTCTACTAATGTTGACGGTACAGTTCTTGTTTGGAACTCACGGAGATGCAAACCACTTTTCAACGGTATTCATATTTCTGACACACCCCTTACTGATATGACTTGGTCATCAAATGGTCTAACGCTTTTTGCCATATCTAATGATAACGTTTTATATACTTTCGCCTTCCTCGAGTCTGATTTGGGTAATATTTTACCAGATACAGAAATTGAAGAGGCATGGAAGAGTAATAGAATAACTGGCCTGCTACGACTCCCAAAAAGGGAACCACAAGAACAAAAGAACTCTGTTACTGATGAAAAGACGAAGTTAGTGAAAACATCATCTCTAATGAATAATTCAACAGAAGAATCGGAAAAGCCAACATTCTGCGATAACCCAGCTGTCAATGATGCGATCGAAAAAACACGTCAATCTTTAACAGTAATAAAGAAAGTCAACAATACTCCAGGGAAAACACAACCAGAGGTGCCAAACTCTCAATCGACTCACTCTAGCGAAGCTACAACAGGAGCCAAAATTGAGGATAATAAAGACATCAAAGAAGGTGATAGCGATAAGAAATCAACATCCAATGGAGCTGAAAATAAAAGTGAGAAGACAAAAAGTAAACCCAAAAGCAAAGACCAAGACACGAAATCTACACAATCTGGTGGTAAACCAACTGTAAATACTAAAGAAAAACAATCCTCTGCCACTACCATTAAAACTGAAAGTGATGCAAAACAAGATAGCAAAGGCACTGTACAAGCCTCTCAAGATTTCAAAAATCCATCTTATGCTGTTCCAAAAGACCTAAAGCGTAAACCTAAGGAAGAACTAGCGAATACAAATGGTACTATAAAGAAAACTAAGAAAGAATTGGAACCGCTAGATTTCCTAGATACCAATTTAATTCTTCCCAATGTTGCGTTTTCTAGAATTAGATTGGCTTCACCTCTAATAAGAATGAACTTTAGTTATTCACCGCCAACAGATGATAAGCTTGTACTCAATGTTAGAAACGGAAGCGGTAATGAACAAAAGCCAACAATAATAAAATTGACTAATAAAACTTTAGGGTCTGAACAAGCTTTATTCCAGGATTTCATTCCAAAGTTTATTACTTTAGTTGCATCGGGCGATTCATTCTGGGCTTGTTCCAGTGATGATGGTACTCTATATGTTTACAACGATTCAGGTAGGAAGCTAATCCCTCCTTTAACGTTAGGTGTTCCTATTAGCTTTTTGGAAGCCTGTGGTTCTTTCTTATTATGTATCTCAAGTATCGGTGAACTTTATTGCTGGAATATTAAAGATAAAAAACTAGAGTTTCCATCAAATAGTGTTTTCCCTTTATTAAATCCATCATTGAGATATGCAGATGATGTCTTAACAAGAGCTGAAAACATTACTATGTGCTCCGTGACAAATGATGGGTGTCCTCTGGTAACACTAAGTAACGGTGATGGTTATATCTTTGATAAAGACATGGAAACATGGATGTTAATCAGTGACGGTTGGTGGGTATATGGTTCTCAGTATTGGGATTCCACAAACTCGTCCTCCTTTCTACCTGATCAAAAATCAAACACAGAAACTCCTTATGACTTAGAACTTTCAGCCATCCCTCAAGGTCATGGCAGTATTGTATCATTCATGGAGAAGAAAACTAATAATGAATTAACCAGGAAGGGTCGTATTAAGAATTTGAGGAGGTTTGCAAGAACCATCTTAATGAAGGAAGGTTTCGAAAATATTGAAGAAGTTGTGACTCTATCACATCTTGAAAATCGTTTACTTGTTACTTTGCGTTTACATGAAGATGTTGAATTCAAAAAATTCTTGAAGTTGTATGCTGTTAAGTTAGGTGAACTTGGCTATATTGATAGACTAGAAGACGTATTTTCATGGATATACAATGATGGTAACCTGAATCAGAACCTGATCCAGAGTGTTTCTCGTACAGACTTACTAAAAGATCTAATTACTGCTTGCGCTAAAATTAGAAATGTTCAGAGAATTACAAACAGTTATGCTGAAATACTAGGTCTTCTACCTAATGACATTTTTTTTGCAGAGGCTAAAACAACTGAAAATGAAGGGTAAGATATATATTAATACGTATTTATTTACAGGTTAACTCGGTCGTTGGAAACATTTTATTTATCGTTATCCTTAATGACCATTTAGTGCACTGGTTCTTTCAATTCAACTTATACACATTGTGATTGCCCCAACCCTTTTCTTTCAACAAACCCCCAACAGGACCCTGCTGTAAATCATATTTCAAACCTGCTACTTCCGTTATGTAACCATCAGGACCACAAACCAATGCTAATGCACAATTCATTGCATGTTTATGAACGGGGTTACTGAGATCAATTGGCTGTGGTATGATCGATTTTGCAGCGCTTATAGTTTCACCTTTTGATAGTTCAAAGAAGTGTGCGTTCATTTTATTCTTGTTCTCTAACAGGCTCACCATTTCAGGTAATTGTCCTAACTCATCTTTGTTATTACAGGAGTGGAATAAATTAATTCTCCCCTTAAAATCTGAGAATGGATTAAGTCCTAATTGTAATGCGGTAACAATGCCCGTGCCTGCTGTGAAAGTGGCAATATTAAAATCAGGAAGTGTAGTATGCTTAGAACTGACAGGTAATTTATAATCAATCGTTGGTCCTCTCAACTCCACAACTTCACCAATTGGTAACCTGTGTAACCACCTGGCAACTTCACCAGTTTTATAACTCTTAATATATAACGTTAGCTTTCCTTCACCATAGTTGTTACCTTTATCAAAAACCTCAAAAACTTTCTCCGTTGGGTCATATTGAAGAGGCAGAGGAGTGTAGTTACGTACAACCATTATTTCCGGCTGCTTGACTTCAACAGACCATAGTGTATTATTTGTCATATTCTTCCATAAATTGACATTTTGTTTCTTCAAAGGTGTCAACTCCATAAAATAGTGGCAGTCATCCACATCAATCTTGTTCGTTATCCTATATTTTGTGAAATCATCAGGACTTAGTTCTTTGACTCCAGAGAAGGAGTTCTGACAAATATCGATAAGTTCAGTTTTGTAATTCCATACTAGGACACCACTAAAAGTTGTAACTATTGTTCCAAGTAACCAAGCATTTCGGAGAGGTTTGACAGGCCTGGAAGATTGTGTAGTGAAACGTTTATAGATTAATGGCGATATAATATTTCGGTAAAACATATAACTTATATCTTGATGCAGAAATATATCAACTATAGTAAATCACTTTCTATTTTTTTATACTCTCCTGACACCCTCAAATTAATTTTGAAGTCATACATAGGTTTATGAAATTCATGTTATTTTTTTTTTTTTTTGCTCGAGTTCAATTCTTGTTTTCATCTTGATCAAAAATTGTCCACATATCTCGATTAACTCTTGCGTAGATTAAACAAATCAAAATTGGATGAAAGCGATTTATGGATGACTACACATTGAATTATGTATTAAGGAAGATCACTTTTCAAAATTACATATGACCCGAATATATGAAAAATCATTAAATAACAAAAATAAAGATCAGAGAACTAGATAAAAATAACCAATATCAAAAACAATAGCATGACAACAAGTGCAATGAGGAAATACAGACACCATTTACTACTCCTCTTTTGATATCTCCTGGCTCCTTCGAGCTCATTAGAGGCCATGACAGTATTATCAGCTGCAGTATAAATGTTAGCCTCAATATTGTCAACCATAATCCCTTGTTGTTGAATGACAGCGCCTAAGTCCTTGAAAATTCCGTTCAATTCAGTAATACTCCTCTCAATATTTGTAATCTCTTCGTCTCTTTCTTGAATCAGTCTCTGTTGATAAGCAAATTCCTCATTATTGATTGGCTCCCTTTCAATTACAAAATGTGTTTGGCTCGTACCGTTATTCAATTGCTCTGCTCTGATCCTCTGTTGCTGCTCTTGCTCTTCTTCTTGTAATAAAGCTGATTGGTTCTGGGTCTCTCGTAGCTTCCCCTTAGCAGCATCGTTTATGGTTTTTATTATGCCTGTATATTTCTTTTGCACATTTTGAAACTCTAGTAGTGAGAAACTCGCATCTCTCAGCAACTTCTCCCTAGCAATCACTTGCGGTCTATCCAAAGAAGTTACCTCGATAGCTTCAATACTCTTTACTTTCTCATTTATATTCTTCAGCAGTTCATTCACAATGTTAATGTTAGCCACAGCCTTCTGGTTTATATTTTCTACCACTTTAGCATTGACATCAATAGCATCTCCACGTTCGATAAAATTAGCCAGCGTCTCAGAAAAATGCCGTAGTGTTGAGACTTGACCGTTTACTTCAAAAAGCCCTGAAGAGATTTCATCCTTCAAGGGCTCAAACTCCGGGCAGTCTGTAAACTTCGGAGTATCCTCTCTATCCGAATATTCCATTCTTATATTTTCTCTTTTATTTTAACAATAAAAAAAAGGCCCCTTGTTCCTGACTATTCTTATCAAGGCTATCCAAGTACAATAACAATGATTTTGTAGTTGTTTAACAAAGGAGAATCATATTTCATTTTATTTGAACTTTAACGATTAATCTGCCCTTCCTCGCCCCTTCCTTCGCCCCCTCGCTCCGTGTGAAAATGTCAAAAATATTAAGACAGAAAGTTGAAAAAAATCAGGGAAATAGAAAAGAGTGCAATGCCTTATACTAATTTCTTAGCAATCCTTGGCAAAAAAATAAGAGACTGCACCTCTTGGTATTAATAAAGTGTCAATTAGACTATTGGAAAGACTAATTGAGTGCTTGCCTTTGTTTTAAGTCAAGAAGACACATATAGAGAACCATAGGAATTCGAAAAGAAAAAAAAAATAGACTAGACAACAAAAATACATAATGTCAGACAATAACGATGCTATACAAACCCTTTGTGACAAGCTAAACTCAGCTAATCTAACAATTGATACAGATGAGTACACGGAGGCTATTGAGAAGGTCGGAGAGATTTTGAAATATAGAACTAAAGTTGAAGAAAGCAAATTAGGTAAAATTGAAGAAGTTATCACCAGATCATACCAAGATCATAGTGAGAGTCGTACACTACTGGCGAAGATTATCAAGGAAAATATAGCTAACTCTCTTGATCTTTTTGAAAAGCTGTCTTTATCAACAATACATGTACTCGTAGGTGTATTTACTGATCGAGATGACACACTTATTCTCGTCAGGGAATTGAAATCGAGGTTGCATTATGGTGAGGATAATTACATCAGATATCTTCTATCAATCATGCTACAACTTCTTGCCAAATTTGAATATAATTTCAAGGAGTTATCCTTTTTGGTTAGGGACTTAGCGCTGCGAGCTAGAGAACCTGAGGTAACACCTATGATGCTACTAATTTTTGCACAACTACACCGTTTATTCCCAGATGAGTTTGGAGCACAATTCTTGGAGACAATGGACGTATTAATTATGGAGGCTGAGGAAGATATTGGCAATGATCCGCTTTGCCTAATTGTTGAAATTCTAACAGAATTATATCCATCATTGACAACATTGTGCTCTGCTGTGTTGATAGGAAAAGGTGCCGATAGATTAATGAAACTCAGAGCAACATCTGATAATGAAGATCTAATTTTTAGAAAGAAATTGTTGACACTTCTCTCGGCAGCTTGTATTGATGAAGCAGTAAGAACTCATATTAGTGAAAATTATGTTGATATCCTCGAAACTTCATTAAAATTCTCAGAATATAAAGTCCAGGCAGCACTTGTGCTGATAAAAACATGGTCCTTTGTCAAGTTACAGCATATTGATGTTAATAAGCTTGCAAAAATCCTAGTTGAAAATTTTATCAATGATGTAACTGTCGAAATTGAAGACGATACCGACCTAAAGAATAAAAAGCAACTGTCACTTTGTATTGAAGGATTAGCTTATTTGACTCTCAAAGTTTCTATAAAGAGAATTTTAAGAATTCATGAAGTTTTTACTCGTGAGTTAGTTAAACTAGCTAAGAAGGAGAGTGGTACAAACACATTGCTTTATGGGATTTTAATTATATTTGCCAATCTCTCGGCTATACCTAATGACAAGTCAGACCCTACAAGTGGTGATCATAGGTCGAAGACAATCGAACAATTAGGTATGTATGCTAGCATGAATGTTCACGAAGATAAGAATAATGATAAAATTGCAGACAGTACTGAGGAAGCATTAAAATTCCAGGAAGATCAGATCCTGGCTCAAGAGCTCCTATCTGATTTCAGAACTAAATTTGGAGATATGAGTCTGGGATCAAAGCAACAAGTAATACGGATTGCTTACAACTTAACAAGAGAGAAGAAAAACATTTCAAAATGTGTTCAACAAGGTGTGACCACCTGTATACTGGAATATCTAGTTAGTAAGCAGGATCAAGGATTTCCTGTCAGGATGTTGGGGTACAGATCTTTGACTAGAATTCTGATATCTACCAATCCAGAACTTATTTTCAACAAGTACTCTCCTTTAAATGCAGTACCATTTCTTTTTGACTTGGTTGCCAAAGCCGAGATTTCTGCTTCTCAAGAAGAGTCTAAAGTGGATTCTAATCCACTATTTGCTGGCGATGAGGTAATTAATGTAGTGGATCAATATGAAGCATTATTGGCTCTAACCAACTTAGCTTCTACAGGCAATTCAGACGGAGAGGAGGTCTGTAAGGTTATAGCTAATCGAGAACAATACTGGAGTCTCATTGTAAACCTAATGCTAGATGAAAACCCTGTTATTCAAAGATCGACTCTTGAGCTTATTAGCAATCTCATGAGCCATCCTTTATCCATTGCTGCACGATTTTTCAATTTTGCGAACCCTCAGAGTGTACATAATTTCAACATATTAGTACAATTGATAGAACTCGAGGATATTGCTTCCCAAAGGGCTATTGCTGCTATTTTTGCAAACATTGTCACCACTATCCCCTTTATTGCCGAAGATCTACTGGACAAGAAGTCACTGATAGAAAAAGCCACGGGAGTATTTCATCGACAAATCGACGACGTGGAACTAAGACAGAGACTACTGATTTTCTTCTACGGCCTCTTTGAAGTCAATCCCGAGAAACAAGAAAACCAAGAACACAAGCAAAAAAATCTATACAATAACGAATTGCTGAAGAAAACTCTCCTAGAATGCTTGAAGAGATCAGATACGGACCAAGATTATAAAGAAGCAATTCCACCTATGCTAGAATTAATGGGTAAGTAAGTTTCACTCTTCCTCTCCACTACATAAATTCAATGCATTACTACTACTCAATTTCTTCCTCTATTTATATAATTGCTTTTTTTTTTTTTTTTTGTATTTTTATTTTTTTTATTTTGCTATATATGGATTTTTGGTTGTTTTGAGACTTTCTTTGCACTATTAGTCAATTACTTCTTAGCTTTCTTAGCATTTCTTGGAAAGGGTTAGAAAAGATAGTATATCTTATTCTATTTTACCCTTTTCTCCCATCCCTATAATTAGAGATTTACCTAGCTCCGTCTATACAACTTTCCGTCTGGAAGCTGAAGGGTCTCGTCACCCACCCTTTTTAAGTAAGCTTAGAACAGGTGCTCTTCCTATCATGGTAAAGTGCCCTTTCATAAGCTCATCCGCGGTCTTCTCTGGTCCAGTTCTAGCTCTGAAGAAAAACACTCCCCCTTCTCCTTATCCCGGCTCTCTCTCTCTCTATCCAACCCGTCTCTTGTATGAGAATTTCCGTACCCGCAAGGGGGAGTGGAAAATCCTCTTCTTAGCACCACGCGAAACAAGAAGGATTTTTTTTTTTCTTGTTTTTTTCTTATTTTTTTCTTAAACAAATTCAGAAAGGAAAACCTCGAAAAGAACGCGTTGTTTGCAGACACCGCTGCGGGGAAGTTACTGGGATTTCCATTTCCACAACGGATTTCTTTGTTTTCTTGGGACAAGAAATCCCAAGGCCTGAAAACAAATTCCTTTTCTTTTAAAATTTACTATACAAAATTGTTTCTTAACAAAACAGCTAAGCATAGTAGCTTTTTTATTTTATTCATTTAGCTGGAGTTTTTTTTTTTTAAATAGTATCCAATCATCTCTTCTACGTATATTCTAGCAAATTTCTTTCTTTTCTTCAATATTTGTCTAGAAATATTGACAAAAAAAAAACAACAGCAAAGAAATATAAAAAAAAAAGGAAAGTAACAAGAAAAGAGTACCTATTTACATTTAAACAGCAAGAAAGTAAGGAAAAAAAACTACTCTACTAAATTTTTTTTATTTAAGAAAGGCAGATCCTTTTTTCAATTTATTTTTGTCTCAATTTTTGTTACTTTTTTTTTCTCCTTTCTGATATAAATACTTATTATATTCCAAGTTATAATAACTTTTGAATTTTTTTCTTTCTCTTCGTTTATTACGCTCTTTGTGATGGGTGTAACAGGTTTACTTCCACAATTGAAACCGATTCAAAATCAAGTTACTCTACGAAGATATGAAGGTACTACACTTGGTATAGATGGTTATGCATGGTTACATCGAGCTGCATGCTCTTGCGCGTATGAACTCGCGATGGATCTTCCCACTGAGAAATACCTAAAATTTTTTATTAAAAGGTTTAATATGCTTAAATCATTTGGCGTGGAACCGTATTTGGTGTTTGATGGTGACTCAATCAATGTGAAATCAGAAACGAATGCGAAAAGAAGAGAAAAGAGACACGCCAATAAGGAATTAGCTATGAAGTTATGGAATTCAGGAAACAGGCGGAATGCTATGGACTATTTCCAAAAATGTGTCGATATTACACCAGAAATGGCTAAATGTGTAATAGATTATTGTAAAAGCAATGGTATTAAATACGTTGTGGCTCCATTTGAAGCAGACCCGCAAATGGTTTACTTGGAAAAGATTGGAGTTATCCAAGGGATTATATCTGAAGATTCAGATCTTCTGATTTTTGGATGTAGAAGATTAATAACTAAACTTAATGACTATGGTGAATGTATTGAAATATGTCGAGATGATTTTAAAAAGATACCGTCTAAATTCCCTATTGGACAGTTAAATGATAGTGAGATTAGAATGATGGTGTGTTTATCTGGATGTGATTACACTAGTGGTATTCCAAGGATTGGTTTGATCAAGGCTATAAAATTAGTCTCTACTCATCGTAATATGGAACGGATCATATTAGCTCTTCAACATGAGGGAAAAATCACTGTTCCTGAAGATTTTTTTGAAGAGTACCAATTTGCTGATTTATCATTTCAATTCCAAAGAGTATTTTGTCCAGTTGACAGTAAAATTGTCACATTGAATGAAGTTCCTGAAAATTTACTATCTAATGAATTACTTTACAAATGTATCGGAAATTTGGTATGTCTTTCTGATGGAGAAAAGAGACTCTGTAAAGATCACGAAATTGATCACAATGTACATTTCCAATTAGCTCGGGGCGACTTGAATCCCTATGATCATAGGAAAAGACTCGTGAATAGAGAACACAAAGTACAACTATACTCAAAATCAGACATATCTTTACGAAAATCATCAAATGGTGGTACTAACGAACGTTCTAGGGATCCACCATTGATAGATTCCTATTTTACAAACAAGCCAAAGGTTAACAGCTTCTCAGGCTCCACTTCGAACAAAGACAAGAAGGTCGTTTATAGAGATCCAATCGAGAACAAATTTGAAGTTTTGATGAATAAGAGAAAGTTGACTAAAGCTCAAACAACTTCGATGGTTACAAGCAAGTTTTTTAATTCTACCAAAAAATCAGCTAATGTTATTGTGGAGCAGAATCAAAGGGAATTAGGATCCAAGGAAACATCAATTGACGCTGATGATGTAATTGATATCACACTAGATAGTAGTGATACAGAGTTACCAGATTCTGAATTACCAACACAAATACCAGAAAATGTAGATTTGATAGGTTCGGATACAGGATTTACAGTTTCTGATAAACACGTGTTCCAGTCCTCAGATATTGCCTCGCAACGAGACGAAATCGGAAATCATAGTGAGGAAATGGATGAAATCATTGAAGTTCTTTCAGAGGGTGAAGAACCCAAATCTAGCCCTTTGGACAACCAAAAAGGATTTGCGGAAGATTTTTCGAATTTGGAAACGAATTCGAGAACAGAAAACAAGGATTTACATTCATCCCACAACTTATTGAATAGTTTCAAGTACAGTTATGAGACTAAGCGTGAACCGCTAAAAGCTTTCAGTATTAATAAAACTAACAGCCATACAATTGAGAAAAAACGAAGCTCCTCCGGTTTTTTAACAAAGGTTTCAAAACCCATAGCCTTGTCCTCTAAAACCCGAATTTCTAAAAATAAGGAATCCTCCGTAACTAGTCTGTTTCAAAAAAATAGCTCTTACTCAGAGCATTCAGTTGCTAAAAGTATTGATGCTAGTGCAAATATTCACAGTAACAATGATAAGATTCGATACCTATCTCAGTTTGTCTATGATTCTAATAGTAACAAAAGCCCTTCTAGTTAAATGACGAATCATTGATGTGTAACTTTTCAGGAGGGATGGTTGAAAAAGAAATCAAGAAGGAAAAAAAAAAAAAGAAAAACAACAATTAGGACAAATTTTCAGATTCAGAAAAAAATAATCTTTTTCAAAATGTGATTCTAGAACCTTCATCAATCTACATTTTTCTGCAGTTCAGCCACCTGGTGTTTACTGTTATTACAGTGTTCGGTTGTTGCTTATCCAATCTTAATAACACCTGCTGATGTAGACGTCACGAAAAAATATTATTAATGGCTCACACAATAAACGAATACAAAAATATGGAGTAAAATAGGGTAGAGCAGTAAAAAAGAAAGAAAAAAGAAAAAGAATCTTCCAACATGTGAAATATAGTTGTCTTTCAGGTAAATCCTTTAGTTATTTTTAGGTCCCTAGAAATTCTCGAGGTAAATGGATGTACAAGCTATTCTACGTGTAAACCTTTTGAGTTTAACCAACAAAACATTCTATCCTCAGATTTTGTGGGGTCTACACAGAATGGGATTTTTTCGTGCGAATGTATAAAAATGTCGTTGAAAATATCATACTACGGCCTGTTCTAAGTGCTGTAAAGTATGATTTACATGTTAAAAAGGGTGGGTTAAACTAAAAAAAAGAAAAGTCCGTGCTGCAAAAATCTAAAGGGTCTGTAAAAAAAAAGGATTTTCGGGAATACAATTCATTTCTGTTAATCAATTACCATTGCATATGTTTCTGAGAGAGCAGAACATCTATTTTCGGCATTGAGCACTTAAAAGGAAATTCTTTCTTTTTTTATCCCACCTTTTTTTTTTTGGCGTTGTAACATTACTTTTTTTTTTATGTTGTTGTATGCCCCGGTATTTGGGTTTCTGAACTATGAATTGAGTAACTAATACAAAACTTTAGTTTAGGGTGGTTGCTTCATCAATGATTTAATTTAGCCTGCGGGTTTCCCTTGAAAGAATATTCTTAGCAGGTCGCCTTGAGCTTTATTGTCTGTGTTTTGGTTCGCAATTCAATGACCGTATTATTTACGTGTTTTGTTTTCTTTGCCGGTTGTTTTATTTATTTCACAACTACCTGTATGGATAGTTTGTAATAGACAAAGAAGAAAAGTGTCTAATACCCAGTGTCTGGAGACAAAAGGAAAATATTACGTGAAGGCGTTTTAAACATATCCTAAAAGGGAACATCAAAGTATTGAAACGACGAAATTATTTGGATTTCAAAACATATGAGGTCAATTTCATTGTCATGTTATGATTGTCGAGGTTTTAGACAAAAAAAGAAAAATATTAGATAATAACATTATCATAGTTTTATGATAATTTCTTTTTGTCAGCGAATACTAAGGGTATAATCGGTGTTGGTTCTACAACTGTATTATTCCTCCAAATGTAATAAATTTATTCCCCCATCATAAGTTAAAAATAAAAAAGGTTGTTTCTGAATACAGTAAATATTTTGGTGTATGGTGTCTCCTTAATACATTTTTTGGGTATTCTTTACTATAAACGGGAATAGAGCTTTTTGAGAAATGTAGTATCAAGCAGTACTGCTTCTACCATTGTTTACTGAAGATAGGATAACGAAAAAAAAATTAGATGAATAATTTCACAGCAATTAAAATTGCCTATTTTTCAAACCCTTTTTCCTAACTTTTCTTTTCCTGTGAAGACACAGAAAAGTGGGTCCACTAAAACCCATTGCACTCATCCTACAAAATCAGTAGAAAAATTCCCTTTTTTTTGTTTTTTTTATTTTTTTTTTTTGTCAACGGTAGTATAGAAATTGCCTTCCTTACACCATCCCTCTCCTTAAAATTCATGCAAATCTTTTCTCGAACAAAAGCAGAGAAAGTAAACCTAGTAGGAAATACTGAATGGAAGGATGGGCATATTAGGGACAAAAAGTTTGTGAGCAAAAAAAAATAAAAGGATTTTCCTTTCTGCAAGAAGCAACCGTGGAATCAAAGAAATAAGTAAAGGATAAAGACAAATGGAAATTCCTTAGAAAAGTGTACAGGACATAAATTCAAATTATCGTACGATTTTGAATACGGGGATTTCTTCGCTCTTTTTTTTAAAAGTTTTTCATAAAAAAAAAAGTTCAAAAATTTCCGCCCTTTCCTCACTGGCCCGATGTGGTTGCCAGAGGGACCAGCATTTCGTTGCATAGAATTTTCTTTCCTACTGAGATTTCTTATTGCAAGTCTTTCTTTTCAAAGCAAAATGAAGGGACTTTCGTTATGTTTTTGTTTTCTTATTGAGAATCAAATGCTATCTTACTGTTGAACTTCGTGTTCTCTATACAAGGGCCTCCTTGTCTCTATTGAATTTTGTTTAGAAGGAAATCGATTTCTTTTTTTATTTTTTTGGCGTGAAACAACACAAGTATAGCTGTTCCAAACTTGAATTCACACAGAGAGAGATGGGGAGAAGAACGAAACTGAACTGACCTTGGACTTAACCTTGGGAGGTTACGCCAAAAATAAACAAAAGTGGCCCGACGGAATTAATACGGAAGTTCTGTTCTAAATAATTGGACCTCGTAAATGTCAGAGGATGGCTTTTTGAAAGTCTCCTTCTACCATGTACTGTGAATTAGGTAAGAAAAAGGGCAATAATAGTAGTAGAAAATCCCAGCTCATAGCGTAACTACTCTTCCGCTGAAGTAGAAAGTGGGGGAGGAGGATTTTTCATGGGTTTTGTTGGTACTGGTTTGTTTAGGTTCTTATTTTTGTTTTCAATTTCCCCCTCAATTTCCTTTTGCTTCTAATAATGGCTGTTAATAGAGTAGAAATGTTCTTTTTTCTTCTCTTTCGAAGGATTAAGCCCTTAGATTTTATCGTTACTAGCTAGAGCAATGGGTAATAAAAGGTTGAGACAAAGTATTCTAGTTTGTTGATGTCCACCTTGTCGGGATAGTCCGCAATTGCAGAGGAAAAGGAATTTCCACAATTGTCTACTTATCCTCTGCACAATTAAAAAAAGAAAAAGAAACGAAATACAATTATGAAAAGGAAGGAAAACAAAATTTTGATAAAAAAAAAAAAGATCACCTAACATTATTTCGGACAACTCTACTGAAGGTAAGGCCTCTTTTGTTTTTGTTTTTATTTCCCCTCCTCATTCTTCAAATTAATAGGGCGTTCTCTTGAAGCGTAGTTTCGTGTTAGTCCTAACTTATGGATTTTTGTTGCTGTGCTTTTTTATTTATTTATTTTGGACACCTGAAAAAGAAAAATTGCTATATTTCTTTTTCTTCTACGATAAGTTTTAGTAATGGGACAAAAATGAAAGGCAGGAATAGCTGCAGATTTCACGTCAATATCAAAATGTGTTGTTATTTTCTTTTTTTTTGTCTCTTAACTATTCTTTTTCCTATCTTGCTGAGTCCCCAACATGGTATGAGGTAGGCAGTAATAGCCTTTACTGTAACTAACAAAAAAAATTTTTTTTTACTCCCTTTTTCCTAGACTTGCATTGAGTTTACACATGTATTTATTTTGCTTTCCCTCATTTACTCATTTTTTTTTTTTTAGTACTGAAAATCCATGTAATTCTTGTTTAAAATTTGTCAGATTTGGTTGTTGATGTAATTTTTCTACCTCTGGCTGTATGTTAATATTGTTTTACATCGGTTAATCCTTATCAAAAGATAGCTGAAGGGATTATCATTTTTAGCACTGAAGTAGCAGGACCCACTGGATAGTTTCTTTTCGTGCTTTATTTTTAGCCATATTTTACTGAGTTACGGTATTTTAGATGTACCTCCGCAGCAAACTAGCCATTCATAATTACCGACAAATATCAATAGAAGGGGAGTAGAAACTAATATTACTTAACTTTGACAATTAAATAAGTCAGGGTTCCCTTTGAGAATAAACGGAGGTTTTGCGAAGCTCGAAAGCTGAATAAAAAAAAGTGGAAAACAAAAAGGGATCAGCACGCATTATACTTAGAATTAATTTATTTTTGAGTTTTAATTGCTTTTTGTTTTTATTGCTGTTATTACTTTTTTTTCTCATTTTTTATTAATTGAGAATTTTCACATCTATAAGTAAACGCCTCTGGTTTCATTTTCTTTCCCTTTTCGTTTCTGGTTTTTTCCTCGAGTACTGCTAATACCAATTTTGTCCCTTTCTAAATCTTTCTTTTTATTAACACAGAGGATACCTGCAAAGCATTCTTATTTAGAGGAGGTAGATCATTGTTTTTTGATTGATACGCATATTTGTTAATTTACACAATCAGTTTCATTACTTAATATTAGTGGTACATCCCGGTTTTGAAAGATAATTTTATTCTAAAAAAAGATTTTAAAAGCAAAGGAATTTTTAAGAAACATAAATTGCAATATAAAGAAGTATTCTTATAACTAGGACCCCCAATATCTGACATTTTTCACTCCTTTAATTTTTATTGTCTATTTTCGAAAAAAATAAAATTCTGTTCTATATTATTTGTTGAACATAATCATCACTATTTTATATTTTTTTTCCTAGAGAATAATTGAGACATATATTTCACTCTAGAAATTTGATATATCCACTTTTGGTTGTTAATACGATTCACATTTCCATAGGTTTCTCTTATCAAATTTGTTTGATTGGTTTATTATTAGGAAATAAAACTAAAAGATTTCAGAGTTCAGGAAGGTATTACTAGAGATTATTCGTAATAGCTCAAAGAACTAGTAAAACAGTTTTTGATATCGATAGCTTATAAGAACAGTGCCTATTATTAGTACAGTTAAACAGTCCAGCTCCCAAAGCTAGTCTTGCTTAATACCGATAACGAAGCATTTTACTTTTGAAGGTTGAAACCTGATAGATATTGATTTTTCCTTATTTTCGAGGCCTGTGAGTACTTCAATTAAGGAAAAAAGAAGCCACAATTCGATATTCACATAGAATCATCGTACATTAATAGTTCCACCTATTTATCTTAGAGAAGCACTGCTACTAAGAATTCAATTACATCACGTAATATTTTGCGAAATACCGAAAATAAGTCGATAAATCGGATAACTCTCTGTTGTTTATTTCTTTGAACATATTTTGATAGAAATAAGGAACACACATACTATTACTCCATTAGATATTTATTTCCACATTCTTCCTATCCATCGGTAAGATAAAAGCTAAACGTTTTAGGTCCAAAAAAACGTTAAGAATTAAATTTTAACAGGACGAAAGGACCAACCATAATAGTTGCCATTTCGATTAACGCAATTAACAATATTATTTGGAAAGCTTCTATAGTACCAGAAAAAGGTTTTTGGATAGTATTAGTTTTAATTTTTTGTTTGTTTCAATATAAAAGAAAGGTCTTAATTCATTTCAATCCAATAAATGTTAAGAGTAAGCGACATGCCATTTCAAAAGAGCATATTTTCAGCATTTGCGAATCAAGATGTTTTAAATATTAATGATTCGCAAGGAGTAAATCCCAATGATTCTGAGGATATGATGTACATTGGCTCAGAGGATTTTAATCCTCAGAACTTTCCGAACCACCATCATTACCTTGATAATCATCATACAAAGAAAATTGACACCAATTCAGGTGAAAGCTCTATATCCACTAGAGAAGATCAAAAATTGGAAGAAAAGGATGATTGGATTGATTACAAATCAGATGAAGATGGTAATATCCCATCTAATAATGTCGGAAAGAATCCTCCTACTCATCAAAGAACTAATAGTGCCACCAAATATTTTGAAAATATTTTAGGTGATCCTTATACAGGCCATCTACGGCGCCAAATAAAGCATGATAGTCCAGAGGAATTCTTTTCTATGTTACCACAAAATGCTGCTCAATTTTTCCCTCGTGGTGGGTACCTGTCTGGTATTGAATCTGATAGAGCACCAGCACAAGGCGATAAAACATACTCTGTTGATCATGCGCAGTCGAACTACGAATTTCCGGTTCCCTATCAAAGTACTATTTCGGGTCAGCTGAACTCTTTACCTCTACACTCTACATCGAAACCTAATGATCTAAAACTAAATATGAAGAGAGATTATACAAGAAATTCAAGTATTAGTAAACCAGAAGGAAAGAAAAAATCTGGTCCACCGAGTAGTAAGAGAGCCCTTCACAGTATTGTTGAGAAGAAGTATAGGACTAATATCAATGATAGACTAACTGAACTTAAGGAGACAGTTCCGACTATACGGTTCACATATAAAAGAATATCCAACCTTCCGCTTACGGAAGATGACCACCGTCAGTTAAATGGTATGGAACCTGCAAAAAAACTCAACAAGGCAACTATTCTGCACAAAGCCACTGAGTACATTCGTTTCCTTGAGCAAGAAAATTCAGCTTTAAAAGCACAGAATGCCCAGCTTCAAAATATCATTAACTACTCAATTAATGTACCTAGGGCCCAACAGTCATGCCCTAATCCACATAGCCGAGATAACCGCAGAAAATAAACCTAGTAAATTTGTTCATCTACGGCTGCATTTTGTTCTTTCAGTAAATTTTTTTTATACAAACGCACAATTGTAATATTAGTGACCTACTTTTGACTATTGAAATCTTCTTTTACCGGATTTGAAATCTGGGTTTACGCATTAGTTTGTTTTGTTTTACCTCTATAACTTTAGTTAACTCTTAAGAATATTTATTCATTCTAACTGTTCATTAATATTTTAAAGCTCAAATTCAATGCATTTTTTTTGAATTGTATGTCGTCAACTTGAACTAAGTTAGTAATGTTTAGCAGTATTTACGGCACCCTGAAGTAAATTTTATCCACTTTCTTATCTAAATTATTGATTAAGGTATGATCGACCTGATGACCATGAATAAAAATTAATTCATTGCTGACAATATTAATATACAGTAAATAATATTTAAGAAAAAAGAAATTAGGAAAAAGTAACATCCAGTGTCATAATAGAAATGTAAAGAAAAGTTGATTAAAAATGCCAATGTTTGAGGAGGAAAATAATAAAAATTATGAATAGAACATCAACGAAAATGGAAACGACAGTCTCCTATTTTCTAAAATAATTTCCATATTTGGGTTTACGTTATATGCCAAAAAAAAAATAAAAAAAATAAAAAAAAATGAAAAAAAATGGAAAAAAATAAAATATTAAATTGAGACCATCGTCCAGAGTTCTGCCTGCTTTTTATTTCACAACTAATGAATGCTTCTTTGTCTTCCTTTGTTGTATTTTTTTTGTTTTTGTTTTTGTGAGAAATTATAAGACCACTAGCCTCCTAATTTTTTTTTCTTTTTTTCTCGTACTAACCCTAACTCTTACCTAAGAAGAAATCAGAAGGTGGTGTGAAAGATTACTCTATGCTCCTGGGAGGCATTCTAAATTGTACAGTGTTAGTACGAATGGGAAATGGAAATTGTAAAAAAAAATGGAAACAAAGGCATATGTAAATAAAAGATGGTAGGCAAAATTCCTGTAGTTCTGGGATCTTTCCAGTCTTTTTGTATAAAACTTCGTAAGAACGTCATTAAACCACTTGAGCAAATGGAAAGGCCAAAAAAAATTAATAATTATGCCGTGGACATCATAATTTCTTCCTTTTCCTAAAATAACGTAGCCTCCTTATTGGGGATTTTGATGACGCCGTGGGTTGCTCTAAAGTTGAATAACCTGAAGTATCGTCACTGTAATACTGTGTTTCGCCATTTTCTAAGCTATCATTTTCAAGCCTTAATATTGTTCTGGTATTATCCATGTTGAAATTATTTTTAGATGTTAGAATGTTGTCTACCTCTTTAATACTACCAAAAATAGAATCGCTATCTTCATTATTTTCGAATGACACACTATTAATTTGTCGGCCAAGGACAGTATTTTTTGAAACAATCAACTCTTTCTTTTCTAGCACACCTATCAATGCCCAGACATTCACAGTAATCAGAGCACGTAGGAAATAAACAACGTTGTACGCCCATCTTCTATAATAGTACCTACCAGTGTTCAGAAAAATTGTTGCCCAGTAGGAGAGGAAGAATAAAACAGTGTTGTAAATCAAAAGTGGTATGATATCTTGATATTCTGCCCAAATAACTTTCAATTGATAATATAATTTGACTGAGCGTTTTGAAACAGTTTTTGTAAATCTAGATTTTATTGACCGCCACCATTTATTGAACCTGTATTTATGATCCCTACCAAAGGTGAAATATAATGAATTATCATCGTCTGTTTCATATTCATTGGAGCAGCGATCTTCACTGTGCCTCCGGTGAGCTTCACTTGCTTCCTGGGCTTTTGGTGAAAGGACGAAGGCAAAATTAGACACCATAAAATAAATGATCAATGTGGCAAAAATAGTGTATAGAATGATCTCGAATACCTTATACCCTAATCTTAGGGCAGCATTATCTCTATAACCTAAGAAAGTTCCAAATAAAGAATCATCAACTGCAATTAGCAAAAGTCCAAGTATCAACATCACATTTCTTCCCTTTCGTAAAAATTTTGGTATCTTTTTGTTTTTTTGTAGCCAAGTCCAATTTGGATTTGGATACATGTAGAGAATGCAAATTAGCCAATTCAAATGAGCTAAAACACTACAAACCAGTTCTAACGCCCGGGTTTCTGATGAATTCGTAATCACGTGCTCGTACTCGTCTGAATTCTGATAGTTGTCATAATATTGAGGTCGGAAAACAACATATGCTGATTTTTTCAAAGTAACAGTCTCAAAAATTGCAGAAACTAGAACATAAAATAGTACAAACCTATTCTGTCTATTGTGATTGTCAGAGGGTAGGAGAATAACCAATATGAACAGCATCCAGTAAGCCACGCAAATGCATATTTGCGCGAAACAAATCATGAGGACACCTAAGACAAATGGATCACGGCTAACCAACGGGGTCGCGTTGGTCATACCTGCAAATTGCATTAATTGTGTGATGTTTGGTATCAGTTTTGTCATAATTTCGTGTACCTTGGGGTCATTCAGGAGATCGTTATTTTTACACTGGATGTACACAAGCGGAGATTTGATAATTGTACTATTTACAATTGATGTCACATTGTCAATAAATGATATCCTCCCACCAGATATAATATTTGCGTAGCAAGAATACATCATTTCCCCAATTTTATCATTGGTGCCGTTTATCGTCGAGTATAGAGTGGCATTAAGGATATCACTCAACTGCCATATGTTATCAGTGCAGCCGTAAATTTCACAGGCCTTACTGAGGTCGTTATTCCTGAATTTCGGATCATTAGAGACACTCATTTAATCAGCATAATAGTTAACAATTAGAGGCCGGATATTAGGGGGGGGGGAATGAATATCAAAACAGTGATTAAATTGGACCCGACAAAATATAGAGAATTTTGTTTTAATTTTGGAGATAACTAGAACTTTGAGCAGCCCAAAATAAATAACCAAAAAAATAAATAACCAAAAAAATAAATGAAAAAAATAAAAGAAAAATAAAAGAAAAAAGAAAATTTAGTTGTTTAAGGTTCTTATTTCTTAATCCAAATATGAAAATAGCTTTAAGATAAACCGTTTTCTTCTATCTTGTAAATCCGATTAAAATAAACTGTGAGTCTTTTGTGGATTATAATTAGCAAAATATTTGTAATATTTACCAACTCTTCTTTTTCTGTAGCGACGCTTCTTATAATTGGATTCCCGTTTTCTTCTTTTAATAGCAATACCGGAATAGATTTTGACTTAAAAAATATTTTTAAAGCCACAACCACAAAGATAATCAAATGAACGGAGTTAGGATATATTTATTTTAATTCCAAATAGTCGAAAGGAGATAATGAAACCACTTTTTGCGATAATAAAAAAGATCAGCAGCTAGCAATCAAAAGAAAAGATTTTAAAAACTAAGTGAAAACCCTAGCACTTAGATAGCTGTCTTATTCTCGATCAATTTTTCTTATTTGTCAGAATATCTGACAACTGCTCTTTAATATTTTCTTCCCTATACTCTTATCTGCTTTTTTTTCCTCATTCTCGTAGCTTCTTCAATTCTAAAAAAAAAAAAAAAAAATTCCATGTCGATTTTCGTCTTTGAATTTCTAGCGTTCTGAATTTTTTTTAAGCTTAACAAAGAAGCCTTTAAAAAAATTAAGGAGAATTATGAACAAAGTTCACCCAACGGCTGATCAAACCAAAAAAATTAACATATTTTGGTAGGGTAAACACATTTCTTTCTGCGTGAATTCTTAGAGGATTAAACCGGAGCTTAAGCAATCACTAAAATACAAGTAGCAACGAAAAACGTAAAGAAGGTTTAAATTAACCGTTTTTTTTTTTCTTTACTCAGGTGATGTTATGGGAAATAATTTAGGTGAATAGAAAACATTTGGAGTACACAAAGTACAATAGTAGATTTTTGCAGGTTGCCCCTTTTTTTAGGATATCAGCCTCTAGCAAAGGGATGTACAAAATTATGAACCGTTGGATGGGAAACATCAAACAAGTCCGAATGTTTATTTCTGTATATTACCATATAATCTCCCTCGATATAGCATAATACTTTTAAGACACTATATACTTGTTACCAGTTACTACATATCAACCGTGTCGATGACAGGCAAAGATGGAATTAATGAGCAGTGCTGAAAGGTCGAGAATCCACTCACTGTAATGAACTTATTACAAATTCAAATTAAAACGGATTTACGAAGAAGAAAAAAGTAACATCAATTAAAGAAAAAAAAAAAAAATTAATCTGTCTTTTGTTGTCATACAAACAGTCACATCATCATTTGGTGGCTTAAGAAAAATGGTTTTGAAGGAGAATTTTCATATGATGAAAATCTAGTTTGTCAAACGTTCTAAAAAAGAAACTGAAAATGATCGAAGGTATGATTCGACGAATAAGAATGGGAGAGTGTCTTCTCGAGAAATGTTATTCCATAGAAATGATAATAAAAATGAGGGTAATATTTTCTTGAGAGGCACGGCAAAAAAAAAAAAATGTCAAAAAATAAAACTTGATGTTATCAAACAATCATGAAAACTAGAGGTACAGTGGGGACGCTGGGTAGAAAATAAAGTTTATGTGCATAAATGAGGATGTAATAAACAATGGAGTAACCAGCACCATTGTTGTTGTCGAGAAAAAAAAAAAATAGGAAAATAATCTAGGAGGAGAGGGAGAATGAAATACCTGTCAAGATTTTTCCGAGGAGTAAAATGAATTTCATAATCATCCTTAAAACACGTCATTTCAATTTTCCTACGAAGTTTCTTACCAAATGGCAGTTTTTTACATTTGATAAAGCGGGTTGATCCTTTTCCATTTCAACCCGCTGATTTTTATGTTGTTAAATTCAGTTTTTCCGGTTGTGCGCCTCATTTCTACCCCACCTGAACAGTATCTTCCAGAACCTGGATTTTTCTAATAATTTACCGTAGTAAAAATTTAATTAATTTGTTTGAGGGGAGGGAAAAAATTATCATCCCACTAAATTTCTTAGACCCCAAAAAATTTTTGTTTGGAAGAAATTAGGAAAATGAGAGGGGTCTGAAAATCCCCGTAGGAAACAGGAGAAAACCGGAATAATAGATTTTTCCTGACACAATCTTATTTATTATAAAACGGTCTACGGGAGGTTTACAGAGTTTCTCATGAGGGTTAAACAATCATCGAGAAGAGTCAAGGATTAACGTTTTAACAAAGCCGTACCATTGTTAGAATGCTGATTTATCTTCTCTTTTCTCTTATTTCTAATTATAATTATTACCTGTACACAATTCAACCCACTATTTACGCTTTTGTTCAGTGGGTATACTAATTTGGTGACTTTGTTGCATAGCCTATTAATAAATCTCCGATTGGGTCAACAGAACAATGCGAGCTGTACAAAAATCATCGCGCGGTTACTAGGATACCATCAACAGGAGAGAGGGTTTACTGACAAAGATAAATAACTGATAACGAACATTAATATGTTTGCAAGAATTTATGATAGTTGAGAAAGAAACGGCAAAAAAGAATTTAATAAAAATGAATAAAAAATAAGAACGCTAATTGCTACAGATTTCAAAAGTATTGTTTGTTGTTGTTGTTGTTGTTAGTGTTGTTATTTTTGTTTCTATTTGCTTTTAATGCTAGTATTATTTCGCAACAAAGTCGTACATTCTGTTTTAGATAGCAGAATAAGTCGAATGTACGGAAAAAAGATACACTAGGATAAATTACAGGACTCTCCTTCTATTTTTATTCATTTTTTTTTACTCGTATTGTACTAAAAAGTAATAAAGTAATTTTAGAAAAATTTTGTTATTGCTTTTTCGAGTTTACTTCTGTTCCGGCTGAAAATACAACAGTGTCATTACTTTTAAGAAAATAAGCACATGTAATTTCTATAGTATGTTGTCTTCATCCATAATAGCATTTACTTTGTTTTAGTAGAAAATACAAGGTTACAACCAGATGGTGGTGAAAACCACATTTCATGTATAGAAACGTAAACATATATTTATAGACATATAAAGTAATCGGTTGTTAAATAAAATCAAAACAACGCATAATTAAACAGTAAAATTTAATTGCATTTTTTTACATAGAAGAAAGTTGGGGAAAAATAGCTTTTATAAACTAGTGATGTTTTGAGTTTTTTAAGCCGATACCGCTCTCAAAACTAAAAATTAATGGTGTCGTTGTCATGAGGTTACAAGGTAATAAAAAAGTAGAAACTTAAGTAAAACAATCTCCCTTAGACCTCGATGCATAAGACACATTCGAGGTTAGGAAAATCACCATATGTACGTTATATCAGATTCTGTACAGAAGTTTCTTGGTTGTATTACAGCTATTTTTGCTTAATGTTTATGGAGGAGTCAGTTGACCTAAAAAAAAAAGGAAACTTCAAAATTGGCGAAGTATGACCTTTTTACAAAAAGGGATTGATGTTATATTATTGTTTCAGTTATTGCTGTTAAATTTGTTCAAATGACGTAGTAATGTTAATACCTGTGGTACGATCTTACTCTACAAACCGCAATAGCTAAATATTGCGAAGAAATTCGTGCAGCCGGCAAATTATTTGGTAGACTAGACTTTATTTTGTTTAGATATTTTTGTTTAATTCTTTTTTTTGTTGAGCTCTATAATTTACCTGAATATAGCGTAGTGAATGGATCGCTGCGGCAGATACTCTTCTTCTTCTTTAGGAAAAAGTAAAGGCAAACCTAATCTTTTGAAAGGGGTAGAAACAAGAGGAAAACAAAATAATTATTGAATTTCCGGTTTTTTTAGAAATTTGCGGAGATGACGTCTTGCTGAGTTGGATGCGGTGTCACAGTGTGTCAACCCTCTTTCTTTTGTTTTATTTATTCCTTCCAGTGCTTTCCTTCTAAATACAGAATTTTGTTTTCAGTCTTGGTATTCAAACCTGCAGTTCAATGATTTTGTTACGCAGAATGTTAGGGTAGTAAGGAACACTCTGTAGATAAAGCCCTAGGAAAATAATAAGGAGGCTTAAACTAGTTGCATCACTTTTTGGGAATGGTTATTTTTGGGAATAGAAATACTAAACACATAGAAACACTTGTGGGTAAACATTTGAGAGATATATTAGTATCAAAAAAAGCAATTCCAACCTCTTCCTCCACATAGTTATGTCGCGGGTTAAAGCCTAAGGGGTGGTGATTCCTTCAAATAAATTTCCAAAAAATAATAACAGAAATATTCGGAACTTCAAAGTAGCTCACAAAGTGTTGTAGAAATATTGCAAGTGCACAGAGCCGTACATGCCCTGTGCATGCTTCTTCTTGTACTATAATCGTGACGGAATTTGAACAAAAGAGGAGATTGAATAACATCAACAACATTTTCTTGCGACTTTTCTTAGGACAAGCACCCCACCTTAAAAACCCCCCATAAATGAATTTGAACACAACTCCCACATTAACTGACTTGCTCCCGCACAGAAATTTAAACAGACACCCTCCTTCCTTTTCCGGCCCTCTTTAGGAACCAAGTAACTTTTCTCTACTAACTCTTACCGTTTGCTTTGGCCATTGTACTCCCCGCAGTATCGGACCCTTTTTTTTGACATTTTACCACCCGCACTGTTAACAAATTATACGCAAATTTCCGTGATGTACACGCATTACCTTTAGCTTGCTCTGAATTTGTTGTACAGTATTTTCAGAGAGCATGGCTCGCTTCTATTTGCCATCTACATTACGTTTTTTTCTCCCAAAAAAAAAAAAAAAAAAAATTACATCAAACAAAATTCCTTTGCGGGTACTTGGGTAACCCATTGAACCCTCACCACTACGTTTTCCTCTCTCTCCTCATCCTTTGTCGTTTTTTTTCGCCCTCCTCATTTCTTTTTTTTTCGCCTCTTGATGATTCTCTCTAAGAAAAAAAGGATAAAATTTGTTTTTTTCTTGTTCTCTCCTCTAAAGCGACTCCTTCATTGTGAAGTAACCTAGTGCTAACGTCGATGGTTCAAACTTGTTTTTTTCGGATTTTGAACTAAAGAGACTCTCAAAATCTAATTACTTCACCCACTTCGACAATAAAAAAATAAAAGTTAACATGTAAGAACTTTTTTAAAGATTGTATTTGTTGGGTACGGCAGTGTATAAGCAAAAGTAAAGGGCGTAACTCTTTGCATATTACATGATTTTTGAATTTTTGATCATCAATAAATCCATAAATAAAAACAAGATTACCTGTCTTCGAAATATCGAAAAAAAAAGGTATATATATCAAAGCTATTTTATAACATCTTATCTCTTTTTCCATTTCCTTTTATTGATTAACACTTATTTGTATTTTATATAATCCAACAACCAAAACAAAACAAAACTTTATAACAAACAACCTCATACACTAATAATGATCAAGACTGAAACTACTTTGAACTCTGTCCCAATGATTAGAGAATACAACTACAACGAACAACAACCGCAATTCCAAGTGGTTTCCCCAAACACTCCAAGAACCACCATCCCAGTTATTGGGCAAATTAACCAAAATGCCATGGGCGGTTCACCATACTACCAACAACAGCACGCTAACTACATAACTTCTACCTCTAATATGAATCACCATGCCGCTACCGCTATTGTCACACAGCTGCCACCTATTCAAAGTTTAACTCAAAACTTAATGCAACAAAACCTGCAACCACATGTTGTAAGCAGAGGTTCTGGAAGTGTGAGTCCAGTTGGTATGTACACCACACAACAACCTTTGTTGCGTGTTCCAGTTGAAGACAAGGATAGAAGAAACTCTATAAACATTGGCACTCTATGCCAAGAACATGAAGAAAACAACAAGAATGGTCTACCGACTCCAGGTGAATCCACCGCCCCTACATCTAGAAAGAGCAGCATTGCTTCTGATATGCCAATTTACAACAACGGCGAGAAGTACAATGAAAACGATGAACTAATAGGTAAGACTGGTAAGCCATTGAGAAATACTAAGAGAGCCGCTCAAAACAGAAGCGCTCAAAAGGCTTTCAGACAACGTAGAGAAAAATACATTAAGGCTTTGGAAGAAAAGGCTAGACAATACGACAATCTATTGAGGGAGAATTTGGAACTAAAGAATATGGTAGAGACTCTACAACAAGGTAGATCTGCCAACATGGTTACAAAATAAAGTTCAAATAACTTACTTGTTTTTTATTCTTAAATTTTTTTTTTCGGTTTAATTTTCTTCTAAAAAACATTTAATTAATTTTAAAGAAACCCTAAAACCAAAGTTGTAACGAATTCCTCTCCCATATAGAACTACTTTTTTGATATATTTTTTATTTTTTAATTATTGGCCCTTATTTTAATATTTTTAACGATGTATACTATTCAAATAATAAGAAATAAGCGTAATGCTTGCCATTCAAAGTTTTTGCCTTTTCTATTCAATATCAATTATTATCATCTTTAATAAAAGAAGTCAAATTTCGATTTCTAAATAAAAATTTAATAATAGTAATTGAATACTAATAATAACTATTAAAATTAGTTAACTCACCTGGGTTACGTATGAATAAAGTGTGTTTCCACGGCACAATTTAATCACTCAGCCTTATCTCATATAAAAAAATTCCCCTGGAAACTATTAACCTTTGTGCCCTGCCGATCAATTTCTTGTTTCTCCATCTCAGTAGTAGAAGATTCCTTTGGCCCTTGCCTAGGTTTCTCATCGAAACCTCTTTCTTCCTTCCTCTCAGGACCCTTGCACACTAAAAAAAAGTAGTCCTAAAGTCCTTGCCCCTCCACCTCAGTTTACTCGGTGCAATGGAGAGTGAAAAAAAAAAAAAAAGAATTCGGGTACTGTGGCCTTTCATATTTTTAGAACTTGGCCAGAATCCTAATCTGAAAAAGAAAAAGCAGAGAATGCACGCACAAAGGCTACATATGGTTGTTAGGTACGGATCCGTTATTTTAAAAAAGAAAAAAAAATGATGAAATCATCGATAATCATTATTACATTATCTTGTCCTGTTGGTGGTCTGTTTTTATACTTTCAACAGGAATTCTCAATTCAACAGAACTAGATAGGTGGAAAGTGTTATTACTTATTGTCGTTACGGAGATTGGGGTTTAGATTACAGAAGAAGGTTTTCAGGAAAAAACAGATATCGGAGATTAAATTTTATTTTGTTTTTCTTTTTTTAGTTTCTCTCATGTTAGGCAATAAATAAAATTTAGTTCTATGTTTTTTTCAAACGTGTAGAACACTTCTGTTAGTTTTTTATTTTTCGTTATATTATTATAAGTGTATAGGTTATTTAATATGGAAAAAGAAATTATACTTTTTTATATACTAATGTAAAAGAAAAATTAAGAAGGCAACGTAATGAAGTAAACTTTAGCTGAAATAATACAGTTGGGGCAAATTTTCCATGTCAGCAAAAAGTTGTAATTTTTTGGTTTTTTTGGTTTTTTCTTTTTGATTTCTTTTAATAGGAGGGATTTTATCTTGTAAAGGGGTTTATTTTTAGATTCTGTAATTTTCGGATTTTATATTCATGGACCGGTACGGATAATACCAGCAGCAATTAGAGTTTGAATCTTTTTGAACACATCAGGGTTTTTCATGTGTTCTTGCAGAGCTGCTGGGTTTTGTTGAGCTTGTTGTAAAATACTTTGCATAACTGGGTCTTGCATAATAGCAACAACTTCTGGGTCCTTCATAGCTCTTTGGTAAACTTCTTCCGGAGTTTCGTTACTGGAGGATGGCTGGAATCTTTGTTGAGTAGCCTTGACGTAAAGCTGATCGATCTCTCTGGTATTTGAGCCGTTATTTACTTCAGCATCCTTACTTCTAGCGGCCTCCAAAGTTTCAATAGCAGCAGAAAATTCCTTCACGGCGATCTGAGCGGTAGCCTTTCTAATGTAAGCTCTAATGAAGTTTGGATCCTTTTCGATAGCTTTGTTACAGTCTTCAATAGCTTCTGGGAAAGACATTAGCTTAGCCAATGCAGCGGCTCTGTTGGAGTAACCTCTAGCATCTTCTGGAGCTCTCTTGATCATTTCAGTGTAGGCTTTAACGGCGTTAGGCCAGTCACCCTTAGTGAAATATTCCTTACCTTCTAGACGAGCCTCTTCAGCTTTTTCTGGGTTGACGTAAGATTCTGCTTCTTGTTTCTTTAATTCCTTTTCAGTGTTTCTCAATTTGGTCAAAATTTCTGGTGTACGGTGTTCAGTCAGAGACTTTTGGTAACATTCGATAGCCTTCTTCAAATCCTTAGTCTTGTGGTATACATTACCCATACGGGCAAAAGATTTAGCAATTAACTTATAGTCGGCTCTCATTTCTCTACCCTTGTCGATGGCCTCTTCTAAGGTCTTTAATGCTGTTTCAGTTTCGCCCTTTTCGAATTCAGCCGCGGAACGGTTGTTTAGATAAGTAATATCTTGGTGCAAATCCCAAGCAGCATTGTAATGTTTGATTGCATCATCGAATTGACGAGCCTTATAGAACTTGTTACCTTCGGCCTTTTCTTTTTCAGCTTCTTCCTTCTTGCTAGAGTCACCCTTTTCTTCAGAATCAACCTCCATTGGTTCAGGTTCCTGAACCGGCTCTTTCTTCTCTTCTTGTGGTTTTGGGGCCTCTTCTTTCTTCTCTTCCTTTTGCTCTTGTTCCTTTGGCATTGAGTTAGATTCATTTAAATCCATACTTAAATCAACACCCATCAATGTAGCCATGATAGTCATTAATCTTGGATCGGTGAATAGATCTTGGGAAATGGCTTGTGGGTTGGTTTGGTAGCCAATCAACTTTGCAACCAATTGTGGGTCTTTCATCAATTCACTAGTCTTTGGGTTTTTCTTCAAATTTTCAATCATGTTTGGATCAGAAAACATCTTAGATAGACCCAAATCTGGCATACCTTGTCTGGACTCTTGAGTTCTGTGGACCTGCTCCAAACCATCCTTAGCAGCTTGGTTGTTGGCATCTAGCTCCAATGCCTTCTTGTAGCTACCTTCAGCTTCATCCAAATCACCAAGACCCAAATGAGCAGCACCCAATCTGTTGTAACCCTTGGACCAGGATGGGTTGATTTGAACACATTCCTTAGCATCATTTAAAGCCTCAGTGAATTTCTTCAAACTGGCATAACAGGCAGATCTGTTGGAGTAGAAAACATGGTTTGGTGTTTCGGAGACTTCAATGGCCTTGGAGAATAAGTCTATGGCCTTCTCGTAATCCTTAGCAACAAATGCTGCATTACCTTGTGCCTTATATTCGTCAGCAGTAGTCATTTTTGGTTTTGTTTCTTCTTAACTTTGTCGTTTAGTGCCTGATTGTGAATACGAGCAAAGATTCAAGATCTATATTATAACTAGTTTGAATAAATTTAAAAATGAACAACATCCTTAAATATTGATGAGTTTTGACAATACTGATCAAAAATTTAAAGAAAATTACTTAGATTTCTCACAAAATCCCCCACTCCATATGCCAGAGAAACCTGCGCACAATAGAACAGAAATTTTTTGACCCTCCGTAATTTTCACTGTCCCAGGGTTCTGGAAGGTTCTATCATATATTACGGTAGTTGGTTATGAAGTGGATCACGTGCAGTATATATTTGTTGTTGCAGTATACATTACCAACAATGGAATATGTTGAAAGTGACCTCTTGATGAAGTTATAAATATACTATTATTTGATTTTTAGGTGTTACAAAAATTCTAAGTAAATTCTACTTGGTTCTTGCTCTATAGTTTCATCAATCACAGCACTAGTCTTAAAGGAATCATCCGATGTAGCCACGCAAAGTAGTCTAGAGTTACAACAGAGTTTAACTACACTGTTCTCATTGAATTTGTCTAGTTGTCTTGATTTGGTTTTCTTTTTCAAATGCCAAGCAGAAACACACCCATCAGAGCCTCCTGTAAAAAACGTATCTGTGGCTGGTATGAATTTGATAGCATTGACAGGGTATGCCATTACCGTGTCTTCTAGATTGTATTTGTGGCATCTAAAGGCAAATCGATCAGAAGGACGATCAAAATATTCTACAGAGACACGACCATCGATGCCCGTGCATACATAACCGTCACCCTCAGGTGTTATAGCAATATCTCGGATTTGAAATACTTGCCCCGAATCAATTTCTTTATAAGGTGAGTCCTGCTTCAAGGGTAATTGTAATTGAAGTACTTTACAGTTCGTAGTGGCTACCAATAATAGATTATCATATGATGTCATTGCGAAGCATTTTGTCGGGAGTTTAGTACATACTTCAACCGTGTTTGTAGTTGGATTTACCACTTGTAACAAGCCATCCCATGATCCGCATATAAGTTTATCCTTAGCAGTGCAAATATAACTAATTCCCAATTGTGCCTGTTGATTTTTTGTAGGCTCAAATACACCGTTTTCTAGGTCTACCCTTAATATCTCACCTTCTACTGTCCCAACATAAAAATAGAAAGTAGAAGCAATCTTCAACCATGCAAAACTCAATAACGGCGTATCATATGTAAGATTTTGTAATAGTTTACAAGTCTTCCTGCTATAGTCTATTTTGTAAACGATAATGGAGCCATCCCATGATGTCAGAACCAGCTGATCAAGGTCATCGATGAGCTCTAAACTGCTTATATATTCACTTGGCACATTATCCAGCTCGTACCTCATTGAATTGATCTATTCGTATTTGTTTAATTGTCCGTTAGATTTAAGAGCAGTTTATCAAATGTAGATCCTTTGTACTTCATTGCATCGAAATATGTCATGTAGGGAACTGGTCTTTTCCATTTTCGATTTTTTTTGTTTTGCATTTTGGGCTACAGGTATTCCATAGCAGATTTCGCGAATTTCATCGACACAGAAAAACGATTTGCAAATCGAATTTCTAGACATTAAAAAAAGGAAACATCGAAATATGTATTTTATTTTACATATGCTTACATTGTTTGGAATTAAGAATATATTTATAAAGGTATTCAAAACTGTGTTATCCTATTATAGTTTAAAGGGTTTAACTTCCTTCCTATGAACTTATATTGATGACACATCTCAAAAATGGATTTTGTGATCCAGCAATTAGATTTTTATCTTGCAGCATTTTATACATGATATATATGAGAAGCCAGAAGTTATGTTGAACATTGAGAAGTTCTATTGTATCTTCAGACATTAACAACACCTAACGGTTTCTTCTTTGTATTCTTTTTTGTGGTAGTAGAATCTTTATGGAATTTCTTTGGTGATCTCTCATCAAACGAATTTTCTGGAGTGAGAAGTTTTCTTTTCACACCATTAAGTGTGGTTAGTTTCGTCGGTACCGGGCTTCTTTTCATAGTGGGTGTACTAGGAGGAGTTTTCATAGTATTCTGTTCGATTTTCTTCATTTTCCTCAGTTCACTAGCTTCACGTTTCATTTGTCTTATAGCTTCAACTTGCTGTTGTGTTTTGAAGAAGTCTGGTATTTCGCCTTGTAAATATTCAACCCATGTATCACAATCAGTACAGATCTGATAGTCTATTATGCCGTTCCAGTTAGATTCTGCCAACTTCGTCTTGTTAATGAGTATTACTATACCGTTTCTATCATGTACTTGTTTGCTTATCTGTTTTACTACACGTTTCACACCGTCAACTTTCAAACTTGTACCCATGATAATAAAGTAGTCCGGTCTACCTCTATTGATGTCAGATGTGAGCCCCTCAGATATTATATCCCCTGAAGGGTGGTTCTCACCATATAAAACAATGTTTGGTCTCAAGTAACCTATATTATTAATACACCTTTTCCCCTGTTGGGTCCTTTCATTATTTACCCTTTCGCACTCTGGACATGTAGGCAGCTCTCCGCGTCTGAAAAACCTTGCTAGATATCGATTCCACTGAAACTCATGGAAACATCTTGTACATGCCAGCGTGTTCAAGTCTCCATGCAGCTGGATCACATCCACATTTCTTTTGTCGTTATTTTTTGGGACAGCGGCTGATGTCTCAAACGAGGAGTTCGAGGTCTCTAGACCTAATATCTCCTCAAGCCCATCGATATTCTGAGTGTAACATCTGAGTAACTTCCCTCTGTTTTTCAAATGCGCGATAAACTTGTGTGTTTTTGTTGGTTGTGCAAGCTTAACACTAGAATACAACTTTTCCATAAACGTCGCAAACACAGAGATCTTCATCTCGTCTCTAAATAGTGAGATATCAAACATTTCCTTACCAGACCCAATAGAAATATCAGGATACTGTCTCTTTACTAGGTTGTACAACCCTGTAGCTGATCTGAAATCGGGAATACCTGCATTACAAGAAATACCTGCCCCTGTCAAAAGTATGACTTTCCTAGCCCTATTCAATTGCTTATTGATACCGCATAATATCTCGATATCCAGATCGTTATCCAGTTGCACTTGTCTCATACTCTCCGAGATAAGCCCCTTCTTATCATCCATTATATTGACCAGGTCCGTTTTTCTTTGATAGTTTTATTTTTTTGTAATAAAATGTAAAAGGATATAATGGATCTCTGCAAGGTCTCAAAATGTAAACTTTCTTTCGAAACAAGCTGGACCAAATAGGTAAAAGAAACTTTTGGTTAATACTTATCTCCAAGGTTATATTAATCTTAAAAATAAAAAATAAAAAAAAAAAAAGAAATATCTTTTCCTGTTCTCTTCTCCCTCAAGTAAAGAATTAATTTTATTGTATTGGAATTACCTGATTGGGAAACTCTACAATAATAAAGAAAGACAATCGGAAAAAAAAAAAACACCAAAAAAAAAGAAAAGATACTGGTAGGTAAACCCCGGGTAATACAGGAAGTGTAAGTGTAGTACATATTATACGAAATATCTTGTATGACTTATACCGTGAAATTGTATATGTAAGGAGAGAGGGAGGGTAATGAAATAAATATAGGACGATCGGAACAGCTCATCTCCGAAAGAATGTGCAGTAATAACGCATAAAAAGGGGACTGGAGGGGCCGCAGAGTGAGTGGAAGGAACAAAAAAAAAAAAGGGATCTGCGATAATTAAACCGAATAGGGGAATGACTACGTTAGTGTAAATCACATATGATGGGTGCGGCATTATTTTGCACGTATGTGTCGAATGCAGGAGAGAAGCTGAGCGCTTTTACTATACAAGTGGGATTTACGGGGATAATGATCGAGAGATAGGATTACTGTGAAGAGAATTGCTATTGAATCAGAATTAAAAAAAATTAAATAAAATAGATGTAAGTATGGATGGCTTGAAGATTATATATAACAACAAATGTTGTTGTTTTATAATATACTCTTTTTAGAATCTCTTAATGACTATTTTATTTCATTCTTCGTAGAAAGAACTGCAACTGCATAGAAGCAAAAAAAAAAATAAAAAAGGAGTGGCTGTAAAAGAACCGGGTGACTCAAAGAAGAAAAGCAAGAAAAAAAAAAGGGCTTATATTAAGCGTATAGAAAAATAAATTTATATTAAATGGGTTTCTCTCTTAACTTATTCTATCTCTGCCTGTACTTGGTCGTATCTATATTTGTTGATCTGGCTGGTCTAATTTGTGGTAAAGAGACAAGGAAAGTACAATCTTGAAAAACAGAATACAATTAAAACAAAAAATAAAACAGGCAATACTAAATGTCAGATGATAAGGAGCTGAGAAATGCCTATCGAAGTATCAAGGTTTATTATGAGGGGCCTGATAGTGAGCTGTTGTGGAAGGATATACGGCCCTCGGTGTCATATGACACTGTACCGAAATATATAGGGTACTCTGCAATAGAGGATATGGATGGTGGGTTTCCTGGTGTTGAAGTGCAGAAGCGTACTTATCCTGTCAAGACTGATCTAAGCAGACAGGGGTCGAGTCGAGGAAGTCTGGTGTTTATCAATCCAAAGTTCCTATTACATAACCATGTGTCTGGTGAGAATGACTATGAAGTTGAGAATTTTAAGAAGAGGATTTTTGATTCGGGCGCTGGTGGTGGGGGTAATGATAATCCACTTTCACTGACGAGATCCAAGATGTCACAATTTAACTACACGGTGGATGGTAAAATTATAAGATCGGACTACCCTACAAAACCGGTCTTTGTTAACAGGGTTATCATCAGATCGAGGACTAATGTTAACTTCGATAAGAAGTGGCAGGAAAAGAAAAATATAATGAACCAGAACTTGGAGAACAAGAGTAATGTATTTCGGTATCCTCAGATCCTGTTCCCAGAACAACGAGAAAAACCTTTGATTATGGGTGATGACTATGTCCCGATTACGAAAGAGCAACGTAGAAAAAATAAAATTTTAACGATAAAGATGTCTGATCCGACACTGCCGAGAACTATAGTATGTTATATCTCTGGTAGAAGACATACTTGGGTGGCTCTCGATTGGACTGTGAGAAAACTGGTGGAGAATGACCATCTAGTCATTATTGCAAATATTCCAAAGATGACAGGTCGTAAGGATTCGTCAGGGGGATTTGTAGATGGTATGGAATGGGTGTCTGGATATTCTTTTAAGGAGATTGATAATATAATATTGAATTTATTTGACTACGTGAAAGTTATAAAAGAGGAGAGCAAGGCACTTAAAGTTACCATAGAAATTTCCATTGAAAAGACAAAAGGCGCTATAATTGATGCAATAAATGTATATAGTCCTGATTTCATTGTATTGAGTACATTAAGATGGCAGAGATATGAAAACTTGATTTGTTATAGAGGTAACTCATTATTGGACAAGATTTGTACTACATTTTCGATCCCAGTATTTGTGGTTCCTGCTAGAAGGCTTTTCGCTTTAGAGAGGGAGATTGAAGGGTCTACGTTGGAGAAGGTTATCCAGATTCAGAACTCAAAACTGAATGATTCGAACATTTTGATTCAGGAGGCACAAGATCTCAAGATGGTCTCCACGGACTCGTTTTCATTCTGGTCCAAAAAAGATCAAAAAGTATTGGATGAGAGCTACTCAAGATCCCCAATTCCTGAGGAGGGTGATTCTGCAGATATAATTTCAGATGCTACTTCGAGCTCGACTGATAGATCTTCGTATGCGATGGATCCAAAGGAATTTTCTATTACAAGGGAGGATAGTCATGTAAGAGATTCTACTGTTGACAGTAGTGGTAGTGTTGTTGAGCGCTTAAAAGGTATTGTAGCTTCTAATAGAAAGTCAATGATGTCAGAAATAGAAGACATTATTTCTAATCCAGGAACAAAACCTCAATCCACAGATGTTAAGCTCGCTCAACTCGATGTTATCATTAAGTACTCACTAGAATCTTCGACCACTATCAAAGAAATTACTGACAATCTTAATGAAGAAGATAAGGGCTATAACACATTAAAACGAGTAATTACCGGTGATAGTACTGGAGAGAGTGGAAGACCTACGAGTTCTATGGTAGACTCCATTCGTCGTTACAGTGATAACACTGCAGACAAAGTGGAAAGGACAAGAAAGAGACTCTCACAAATAAAGTTTGCCTCCGACGTGAAACCACTTGACGGTAATGCTGCTCTTGGGACTCCAAAAAACTATAGATACAGTGCTTCTCATTCAAGTAGCGGGCATTCTTTGAAAAAAACGGACTCTAATGATTCTGTATTGAGTTTTACATCGAGTACTAGTAAGAGTTCAAAGAAAAGTTACGACAAGAATGCTAGTTCATCTTCGACTAATAAGTTTTTGAAGATCCGCAGAAGCTCTAATAGTGATCAGGTCAGTGTTGCGTCATCTAGCTCAGCACGGCCGAGGTCAAGAAGAAGTAGTACTGGTACTACTGAGATTAGATCTTCAACTAGATCTTCAGCAAAGAAAAAAATTGGGAAGTTATTCAGTTTTGGTAATTTCTAATTAACATCATCTCACAATCATTCTTTTTTTTATTCTACTTCTTTCCTTTATTATTTATGTTGTTTGTTTTTTTTTCTTTCTTTACATTATGTCAAATAAACATGTCAGTCATAGATCAAAATAATTTACATGATCTTACTAAAGCATTAAAAAAAACACAAAAAAAAAAAAATAAAATTGAAAGTCATATAAATATTCTTTTATAAAATATATCCTATTATGCATATTGTTGTTTCCTAAAATGATAAAATAAATTGTTCAGATTAGTACCTTTAAAAAATGAACGAATATAACGTCAATGTTTTTCTTAAATTATTTGATTTCTACTATTTAACTTATATTTACATGTTATATTTATATGTGGCAGTATCGTGTTATTACTTATTGCTCGTTGATCTTAGCTAGGATCTCAGAGTCTCTGAATAAAATAACTTCTTCATCACCAGATAACTTCAAAGTAGAACCACCGAATTGTGGAATCAAAACTTGGTCACCAACCTTAACCTGTGGAGTAACCTTGTTACCGTTGGCATCAGTGAAACCTAGACCAACAGCCAAAACCTTAGCTTGGTTCAACTTCTCAACGTTCTTCTCTGGTAAGTACAGACCAGAAGCAGTCTTGGCCTCGGCCTTAATTCTTTGAACAAGAACACGGTCTAGTAATGGCACGATAGACTTAGCAGACTTCAATAGAGTAGACATTGGTAATACTTTCAGTAATGTGTATTATGTGTGTTGCTTGCTGTGGTCACGAGTTATATAAAGATGTTATAGTTGCAGGAAGATCAGTCTTGTTCTTTTTATATTTGAATCGAAGTAACTTCCCCCTGGTCAGGCAGGCTTTCTCTGTCATAACGGCCAAACACCGAGACATAGAATCCATTGGCACAGAAAGTAGCGCAGAGAGTCGCAATTTTGATTTTTCCAGAAAATTCCAATGCGGTTACCCTCCTTTATCATAGTTAAAGAAAAATTCGTGTGTCCTCCGTTCGATTCCTGACAAATGCAACATTTTGTTGCGGGGCAGGGTGCATTATTCCGGGGTTAGGAGTTTTTTTTTAGGAAGCTTGATATTTACAGGGAGACTTTTAATTTGAATAAATGCTCTATTTTACTAGACTTATACAATATCTAAGCTTCAAAAAGAACAATACAGCAATATATAATGGCTCAGGCATACAGGATCTTGGGTAAGAATGTTCAACCACACTGGTTGGCAATTGCTACACTGGCTACTGTTGGTGGTGTAGCTACTTATTTCAGCTTGGGTTCTGAAAAAAAGAAGGAGGAGAAACCAGCTATGGTTTCAGGTGGTGACGAAATTGATGTTGAGAAATTGCTGAAGTCTCTTGTGGAAGAGAAGAACTAAATTATATATATATATTGTATATACATATACTCGATATTCTATGAGGAAAATCATATATTCATGTCAATTAAAAAGAAGAACAGTATCCTGTTTTATTATATATATTCTTAAAACAATAGATCATCTAGTGATTGTTGAGAATCCTTTTTAATTAATGCTAACATTCCTTCTGGTACTATTGGTTTACCTTCCTTGTCAAAGACGTACCTGAATGGCATCTCGGTGGCCTCTTTCTTACTGAATCTGAATTCTGGATAGTCAATGAATTTTATATCTTCAAACTTTTTTTGATCTTTAACAATAATTTGGGTGGTTCTAATAGCAGTGTCGGTGGTCATCTGCTTGTCACCTAGCCTTCTACCAACAAGCATGCCAGGGTATGCTGTGTTTAACTCGGTGGTACGGTCTCTTGGTGGGTGATCACCAAGGATACCACCAAATACAAAGTAATCGAACTGGTTTACGTCTTCTGGTTGTAGATCTGTCTTAGCTCTTGGGTCTAATAGGCAAACCCTGCCGTTTTGCAATGGTTCCCATTCCGGAATGTCTTGAGTAATTTCTGATAGCCCCTTAGTGGTCCATTTCAATCCCATATCCTTTAATTTCTTAGGTATATCGCTTTCTTGTGTACCCTCTGGTAAAGAAGAAAGAAGTAGATTGTCAGAACCAACATCTCTAATGATTTGGGAATATTCTAGAATGACCCATTCGCTGAAACCTTCTTCCATATGTTCAATGATATATTTCATTTTGATATAATCCGACTATTCTTAGAGCTCTTTTTCTTGGTTTGATCTACCCCTTGGTAGCTTTCAATGGAAACATAAAGTTATTTGAACATCCTTATTCAAATTAAATCATCTCACCTCATCGCTTTAAATTTTTTCATCGGGCACATCTAATTTTTTTTTTTATTTTTGAATTTTTTCACCTTTCATGTAGATCATTTAAAATAAAATAGGAATATTAAAATTTAAAGTTATTGAAATCTTTATAAAATTACGTAGGATTCGTATGCATGTCTTTTTTTAGAAATTTGATTTTGGGTTGTTCATCTTGATTTTTCTTTTTCACATTATTTTTAGACTGTCTTGCTTTGTAAAGTTTAGATATCTTAACTGGAACTTTATCATGTATTTTATGGCCTGATAATATTTCTCGTAATAAAAAACCAGCAATATCGGGCTCTTCAAAATATGAAACGTGAGAACTTAAGGCTGAGAATACATCTACCTCAAGGAAGCTTCCTGGTAAAGCATAATCAATACGGCCAGAATAATTCAGTTTCTGTAGTTCTTGTTTCAGCTCCTCAGGTAGCTCAAGTTGTACCTTATTCCCGTTTTCATCTGTAATAGTATCTTCTTCTCCCTGGTTTATTGGAATTTCTTTAAGGATTTTACCACCAAGTTCAATTACTTTCGAAGCAATATTGTCACTCTCTGACCAGTGTGGTATATAACTATGTTCATACTTGGACATAGTTCTATCTATTAGTGGTTCTATTCTATAGGCTACTGGATCACATACATGGAAAACGTTGTAAAAATTGGCACAATGTGGTGATAAAACTTTCAATTTATCCTCAAATTTTTCTTTTTTATCCGTACCAACTCTTGTCCTTTGAATAAGTTTTAAAATTCCTATTGGAGATCCAATTGAAAAAAAGTTTTTAACCTCAAAATCCAAACCAAACTTGTCTTGTTTTGACAATATATCAAATAAAATCATACTACCTAGGGAATGACCTACCAGATGTACTTGGCCTTTGAATCCTGGGTTGAATTTTTTGAATCTATCGTAGACTTCATTCAATTGTTTTCTTACCTCTTGCATGATCATTTTCTTGTAATATGGTTCACCATATAGCAGAATATCAAATATACCATCAGCTAATAATTTACGAAAAGGTACAATACCATCAATTGTAACTTCATCGAGAGAAGGAAGTTTCGAATCCTGGTCGTTAACGGGATCACTTTCTGTCTTGAATGTAATTGCATGACGCCAAGTAATTGGTAACACTTGAACATTTGAATTAGTATTCCAGTCTTTAAAACGACTTAGTTTATTGAGTTGCTGTAATTTATCAGCAGCATTGTACAGTTTTTTCATGTTTGATCTCAACAAGTTTATGGTGTGGACAAAGTTTACATATTCGTAGGTCTTGCCAAGTGTTTGACCTATACCGTGGACACAAAGAACAAGGTGGTTAATCTCTCTATTATTACTTAGGTCTTTTTTGTCATCCTCTGAAGAAGTAGATTCTTCGTCATAATAATCCTCTTCCATTTCATTTCTCATATAATTAGCTTTATTGTCATTAGCAGTAGTATTTGAAGAGGAGCTGTCATATATGGCACCTGTAATTCTGGATAAGATACCAGAATTTGATTCCCAACTCAGAATATTACCAATTTTACCTATTGTTGAATCCTGTTCATTGGACTTAGGCTTCGAAGTTGCGGTTTTACCTTTTCCGATGGCATTTTTACTTCTTTCTTTGTTTGAGGTTCCATGTTCAGAATCATATCCTCGGACCAACTTCATACCATTGATTGGGATTGATTGACCTATATTTGACCTCAGAAAATTTAATTGAAATTTTCCACAGTCCACAGCTTGTAATAAAAATGCAACTTTCTTATCAATAAATAGCACAAATTTCCCTTCCTCATAATCACCATCAAGTTCAAATACATCCTGAAAATTAGCATCGTCATTGCTCTCCTTTTTCAAATTCTCTAGTGATTCAAAGTCAACTTCTTTGTATTTATTCTCTAACTCCTCAGCAAGCTGAGCATCCAAAGGTTGGTTTAGAGCATTAAACCACGTACCTCTACGAACTTCATAAGTTGGACCCTTCCAATAGGATGGAATCAACTCCATTCGTTCCAAGTTAACATGAAATAGATAATCCTCTTTGACCGGTAGAACTTTGTAATCTTTCTCACTCAACTTATTTCTATTTTGAAAAACCTTTTCAAGTCGATCTGAGTCATTCTTAGAGAAGGCAATAAACTTTTCAGGCCTCTTAGTGTTAACAACCTCTTCTGGTTGGTATGGATCAGTCTTTGGTACATCAGTAGCAAAAAACCAGTGATGTTTAGAGCAGAGAAACCTTAGTCCATGATACTTCGTTTTACACAGCCGTAGCTGAGAATATTTAGCGAGATTGTTCCTAACCGTAAACATTGTAATTTAGGTATTATTCCAGGACGACCTTATCCCGTCCTCGTCTAGCTGTTCTCGATATGGAAATAGGTTTAGTAGGTTGCACATTGGCTGTTTATTGCACTAATTTCTCGGAGATTTTAAATTTAAGGTATTTTTTTACTTTGTCAAATTTTGAAAAAAAGCGATGAGCTCCCCTCGAAGCTAAATAATGAAATAAAACGTAAATATTTATGATTCCAAAAAGAAAAGAACTTAATAAATGACTAATATTATAAATACCGTTATATATTAGGAATAAATGCTATGAGAACCTCTCTAAAATATCTAGTCGAGCTCTAGATGGCCACTTGAATTGCGGAGTTTTGATTTGGCTCTAAGATTGTAATGACCAGACCTTTTTTCCTCTGGAGGAATTTCTGTTAGAGCAATGACATCTGGTCTTACCTTTTTCTCGGCTGGTCTTACTCTCTCTCTTAGGATTCTTCTATTTGCTCTTGCCTCTTCTTCCTCTTCTTCTTCAATCTTTCTCTTCCTAAGGTTTCTACGAGGTTTTTCTTCTCCTGCTAATTTTGGTTTCTCCACTTCTTCTAATGGGTTCGAAGTAGGTGAATGATCTGGACTAGATGCTGCATCTGATGCACTTGATGGTGTATATGACTTTTCATCCTCACTAGGACCGGTAGTATTCAGCTCAAATGCAGTAATATTAGCTATATCATCGTTACTTTCCTCATCTTCATCTTCATCATTATCTGAGTTTTGTTCAAGAACAACTTTCAGATCTTTTGGGGCATCATTTACCATTTGTATCAAATCCTTGAAATCATTGCTTTTACCGGTGTACAATCTCTCTAAATGTTTTATCTCCTTTGGATCTACACTTTTAATTGTAACATGTTTTTGTGTTGATTGTTTTGGACTTGGTGCTCTTTTTCCTGATTCAAAATTGTATTGGTTATGGATGGAAGATATTCCTTCTCTGGTAGCACATTTGCCTTTTTAAATTCCTCTAGAACTTTTGGATCTTGTTTCTCTTCAGGCAATAGTATTTGGTTATTCAACACAGCAAGAGGTTGACTATTATATGTTTTTGAGTGTTTTAATCGGCAATGATTGACTATGCCTTGAGCAGAAGTAAATCCACTTCTACCACAAGTTGAGCATGTTATTATAATTAAGATACCATCATACCTCCTGAATATTGCTTCATTATTTTCATTTCTACCCACAACACCACTATTACTTGTAAGACAGGTGCTACTGTAATTTCTTTTATGATGAGCATACAACTGAGCAGGATTAAAGTTGGTTGTAAAAGAAAAGTTTTGGTTTGTACCTGGAACGCTTTTGTCTGGTATTTTTTCTGCCGGTCCTTTTGTTCCCTTCTTTGCAGTAGGAGGAGTATGCAAAGAGTCAACGGGCCTTAACCCTGAGAACTCTACTAGATGGCCATTACTCTTACTTCTAGTATGATAATGATGACCACTTCCTAAAGTGCTACCAGCGGATAGTGGAGCCCTGGAAGAGAATGATAAAGCTGAACTGTTAATGTCATAACCATTCGCGAGCATTTCCTCACGGGCCTTTCTATCTTGAATTTCCTGTCTTTTCCTTTCCATTTTTATCTTTTGATTTTCCTCTGCTTTTTTCTTCAGATCCTTATCTTTATGAAGTTTTTCTAATACAAGAATTTGTGCATCCGCCACTTTCATTTCATTTCTGATGTTATCTATATTTTTGTGATTTATCTGGATTTGTAGACTAAGTTTATCTAATATCTCACTCTTAGCCATCTCGTATTTTAACCTTTCGATATCTTCACTATCTCCAGAAGTCCCTAACAGCCCGCTGTTAAGTCCATTTGAAGTTGATTGGCTAGAGCCTATACGGTCAGAGTTCTGTACTGGAATTTCTGCACCATGTTCCTCCTCTGAGCTAATTAAATCATGAGGTGACTTTGGTGTCGCAACTTGGTAGTAATTAGTAGACATTTCTGCCTTTAAGTAATCTTTATTGTAATTCACTTTTCAAAATTGGAAGTAATAAAATACTATGTGTCTATTCGCGGTGGAAACAAATACTATCCGGTCCAACTTGAAGTTAGAAGCAGTTAAGGATGTTGTTTATAACTCTCCTTGTTTATTATATTTATGGTGGCAAAGTATGTCACTTTTGTTATGAAATTTCCTTTTTTTTTTTAGCAACTCTTACAGCTTTTCTTTTTCCCATCAGAATACCGCAGTCAGTATCAGTACTAATAGGAAATAAAAGAATAATAAGCGGCTGTTGATAACTACAGAAATGATGTTTATTTTTTTGTGATATTGGCACAAAACTTTAAGCAAAAATACTCGTTTCTCTTTATAATTCATCAATGTATGGTCGTTGATTTTTTTTTTTTTTTTTGTTTTCTTTATTTTTTTCGTTGTTGTTCTTTTTCCAGTTGAATTTACCTTCGGCATTTCTTAGAGTTGCAAATGAAAGCCGTTCACTTTCTTTTCTGATAAATGTTAAATTGGACCCTCACCTACTTTACCGTTACCATAGCAGGTTGAGAGAGAGATTTTCCCTTCTTTCACCATAAGATCTCTGCGACTTTCCGTTAGATCTTCATTTTGGGAATATCCTCCGAACCAACTATTGAAATAACGTTGTAATTACAGGTAGTAAAAATGAAAAAATGAAGTTAAATTCGAAAAGAAAAAAGGTAAGATAAAAATCAGAGGGGGAATTACGGTTTTTTTGGAATCTACATTTGTGATTGCATGTTCTAGCTTCCTTAGCACTCCACCATAGTTAAATTATTGATTGTATCATAATATTGTTAATTATTTAAATGGCTATTCACTTTTTTCACTTGCATTTTCTATTTTGCTCTCGTTGTATGTTGCTTTCCCACCTGATGATGTGTATAAATCACTGGATTCAGTAGACTCTGTTTTTGAACGCTCAATTTTAGAATGGTATTGCAGAAAAGAACGGCCAATGTTATCGTCTAAATAATCTTGATAGGCCTGCTTTATAAGCTCATATCTTCTTAATTGTGTTGCATCCAATCGATGTCTTACTGGTGAAACATTGGCATTACTTTCGAGGCTTGCAATACTGTTATCTGGACCTTCCTTTGTACTATTTTTTGACGTATGCTTTGATAATAAACTGGTTGGTCTGGAATCAGTTAAAATATTTCTAGCGTAGTGTGTGTTCGGCGAGGTCATCACATTAGAGTCATCCGGATCCCCCAAACTAGCATATCTTCTTTTGTAGCGAGTATCGATGTAGTTTTCATTCGGTTCATAGTCCCTGATATTTGAAGTCCTCATTGTGCTCCTATAACTCCAATCCCGATTGTAATTTATCTCAGGGTATTTCAAAATTCGCGACTCCTTAACATGTGTTTCCCTTGTAGGTGTCGAGGTAGACGCTGGAGGAACCACCACCAAGTCTTCGTCAGATACATGGAAACTCTCAATTTTACTCTCTGTACAATTCTTTTCAATATCCTCGAGCCGTAATGTCACATACTCGTTAACTATGGATGTAACCTCGAAACTCTTTTGTTTTTTCTTCTTTTTGTTCTCATCAACTTTAAGATCTCCCTCGGCGGCAACCCTTTTCTTCCCCTGCTGTAAAGACACCCTAACATTAGTGGTCTTGGGTTGCAATACCTGTTTGGTAGAAACAGTATTGTGTTTAAACCGTTTTTTATACATTAATTTCTGACTTGTTTTGTTTATTCCAATTTTACTCAACTTTTGATGAATACATATTTTCAAAATCTTGTCTATTTCATTGGCGCTTCAAGTTTAAAAAAGCTTCCGAAATATTAAATAATACAAAAAATTTTATAAGATGAAGAGGCCTTTTCTAAATGAAAGAAAAACATCTGGTATTTAAGTACTACTTGTACGTGCGTATTGATGCAGGGGTTCAAGATGTACGATCAAGGTTATTCAAATGGAATAAGATTAACTTTTATAATATGAAGTGAACCACCACGAACCCAAATCTCTCGAAGATAATATTGATTTACTATATCAAGACCACCATGAGATAAATATGTGATGACAAGAATCGCGTTATACACTGTCTGTTGAATCTTTATCGCTGGTGAAGGTATCTGAATCTAATGGTGCACGGCTGTTTGTTTTTTCATTCATTTTTTCGCCGCTTTTTTTTTTTCTTCACCTTGAAAGACGAAAAAAAAAATATCAAAAAAATCAATTTGGATTGACAAGAGGACTTGAATGGTGAGCTCAGTGTTACCTTGTTCACGCAAATAGCTCCAAAGATTCAATCAAAATTGTTAGGATAAAGACCGGTCTCTTTTACAGTTTACTGCCACCCGATATCTCATAGTTTCCATCATTTTGACAAAGCAAAAATCGAAGAAAGAAATAAGAAAACTTAGTATAGAACGCGATGCCAATTACCATTAGAAGAGCGACTGTAGAAGACATGATCTGCATGCAGAATGCCAATCTGCACAATTTGCCAGAAAACTACCTGATGAAGTACTATATGTACCATATTTTGTCCTGGCCCGAAGCTTCCTTTGTAGCAACTACCACTGATATTAAAGATGAATTGGCAGAGGAAGAAGAGGAACTAAGCATTTCTGACCCAAAAACTGGCAAGATGATAAAACTAGACCCAACTTATGTTGCTCCTGGCGAGAAATTGGTTGGTTATGTGCTGTCCAAAATGAATGACGACCCTGATGCCTCAAAGGAACCACCGAATGGTCATGTCACCTCTCTGAGTGTTATGAGAACTTATAGAAGAATGGGTATTGCCGAAAAATTGATGAGACAAGCATTATTCGCATTGAGAGAAGTTTACCAGGCAGAATACGTCTCCCTACATGTCAGACAATCCAACAGAGCAGCACTACATTTATACAGAGATACCCTGGCATTTGAGGTATTGAGCATAGAAAAGAGTTATTACCAGGATGGCGAAGATGCATACGCGATGAAGAAAGTGTTGGATCTAAAAGAACTACAAATCTCTAACTTCACGCACCGTAAAGGCCAAGAAAAACTTGAAGATGACTTAAAGAGTGATCTTCTGGAAGATATAATAACAGAAGGTGTTGATAAAATCGTTGTCTAATAAACCCCAATTTAATATATAATAAAACCGGACGTTTCTTCAATCATATTAGCTTGATAAGATATTTTCTTTTATATTGAAACCATTGTATCTAACCATTAGATTTCATGAACGTAAGTATATCCTACAGCTAATTTTTAATAGCATATGACATAATAACTTTACTTTGATTTTACAAAAAACAAATTACAAAGAGAAAGGGGAATCACAGTCAGACAAAAAGTAAATTAGGTAGCTTGAGTTTTTCCACATCAATGACCGTACCATAAATGGTTACGGCCAAATCGAGCCAAATGCACTCACAGTCATCATGTTATGATAAAAGGAAAGAACTTCCTTGGTTCATTGAATAGAAAAAAAAAAATAAACCAAGTGGAAAAAACAATTTCTATAATGGCCATTACTAGGAACTGGCATCGCATATTTATACTTTTTTTTTCGCCATGGGCCATCGCTCTGTTCAAAAAAAAATTTTCTTAACGTACATAATTATATATAACGTGCCCTTAGGTCATTTGTGTATTATCAATACATCATTGGTCTTGAGGACTAGCCTTCTTTCATTACCTATGTAGATTATCATTGTTTTTCAAATACTACTTTATCGACTTTAACATCGCCATCAACAAAAAGGTAGATATATAGGATACAGGTTGTACCTTGTATGTCAAGTAGACAGAAACTTGGTACATTTGAACCATCTATATCTAAATCTGATACTAGTATATTTTTTTTCACATTTTCTGTCTTTTCAGTTCTGTCATCATTATTTTCTTCTTCTTTTTGAGTCTTTCCAAGAATATCTGAAAACACTGGCCAGTCTGTATTATAAGAACCAGTACAGCTACCAGGATTTATAAAAAACTTGCCTTCTAATGTATATGCTTCTACATTATAAGTCCCACCCCATAGAAGAATATCTACATCTAGTTGTCTAGCCAATGCCAGTAGTGATAGTGGATCATTCTTAGGGACGACTGTGTATCCACTACAACAACCTATCTTGAAATCCCCTTGTGTGAATACTGTATTGAGAGGTAACTCAACTCTAGTAGATTTTTCTATCTTATCATTATTACCAGGTTTTACAATTGGTACTCTAGTAGGATGTATCACAGGAATTGTTGCATTATCAAATTCACCACGTACCATATGAACGTTCGGCGTAATATCGGTGACAAATTTCAAAAAACTGGAAGATCCAGAACTGTTACCTAATACAGCTACTTGAGATATCTTATCTGGGATACTCAGGAGTTTCTTGAATTTAGTTGGCAAGTCAACTGCTCTATCTGGAATATGCGCATCACTCAGGGCTAGGACTAACATCTTCTCTATAAAATCCCTTTTACCTTATTTCACTAAAGTTATTTTAACTTGTTATCTCTGAAAGTAATCAAATAGATATAACAAATATTTTTAAAAGAAAAGATTAGTCTTGAATGTTCGATGGTTGTGTTCACAATATATTAAACTGGTTGTATTTTCCTTTTTTTGTCTTCACCAAAGTCTGGGCTTTTCCTGATTTTCCTTGTTTAAACTCGCCCCGAAAATAACCAGATAGAAAGAAGTTGAAAACAATGACTATAGACAAAAAAAGAATTACTACGAATATCGTTACATTATCAAAAGATCAATATATATTTACATATGTACAAAATTTATAGATGACTATTTTTTCTTCTTAAATATACTCTTTACCATTCATGTAAGGTATTAAAGGCCTTGGAATGGCTATCTGATATGTAGCTGGGTCGTAACAATTCTCGACAATTGCTAAAATCATTCGTGGAACTGCCATGGCAGTCCCATTTAGAGTATGGACATACTCCAATTTTGCAGTATCTGCGTTTTTATACCTGGTTCCTAGCCTTCTACTTTGGAAATCCGTGCAATTGGAGGTGCTACTTACTTCGCCAAATTTCCCTCTACCAGGCATCCAAACCTCAATATCATATTTCTTATAAGCTGGGTTTCCTAGATCATTAGCAGGCATATTTAGTACTTGTGCACATAGACCTAAGCTGTCTATTATATCTATCTGAAAATCCCTAAGTTCATTCAGTATTTGTTCACTATGTGTTGGCTTTGACCAACAAAATAATTCGACCTTGGTAAATTCATGTACTCTATATAGACCCTTGGTATCTCTCCCTCGGGCACCTGCCTCAGCTCTATAGCTTCTACTCACACCTACTATTTTCTTCGCACTTTCATTAGCATCGAAATTAACAACCTTGTTGGCAAATAAGCCTGCAAGTGTTATTTCCGCCGTTGCTGTTAATCCCAATCCCTGGTTGTCAATCTCATATATCTGTTTTTCGTTATTCATATCTCTGGGAGCAAATCCACAGGCATCAATCATCTCTTTCCTAGCGATACTTGGCGGTATACACCTGCTAAAGCCATGATCCTCTGCCTTATCCAACGCATAATTAACCAATGCTGTCTCCAATTGTGCGCCTTCATTTAATAAGTAATACCAAGAATTACCAGTAATATTAGATGCGGTTGTCAGGTCCATCAATTGTTTTTGTTGTGTCATTATCTTAACATGATCTCTGGTCTCGTCCTCTTTAAACTCCTTGTACTTGTCCTTGTTAATCCATTTTTCAACAATTGGGACTTCTTCAGGAACTGTGGGATGGACCAAATTCGGTAATTGCATGCAAATAGACTGTATTCTACCCTCCACTTCACCCAATTGCTTGCTGTACTCATTAAACTGATCTTTCAAAGCTTTTACACGTGTAAACACGTCCGGACTCTTACCATCACGAATCCCCCTTTCCAAGACTTTCCTTTGACCTTGAACTTCAGCAATGCTCTTGTTTAGTGTTCGCATCATCTTATATTGTGTTCGCAAGTCATTGTCCAACCTCGACACCAACTGAGAACCATTAACCAATTGTCTCTTCTCCACGGACCCCTTATACAACTCCAAGTTCTGAATTATAGCCTTGATATCAAACTTAGCAGGCTTCAAAAACACATTGCTATAACACCGCACAAACAACATCGTGCCCTTACTGTGTCTGTTTCAAATATTCTTGCTTTCTTGTAGATATATGTATTTTCTCATTTTTAAATTAAATCAGATGCCTTCTGCCCTATAGGGTTTGTTACTACAAGCCCTAGGGGTGATGTATGTGCCCTAGGCCTAAAAAAGACCTAGGGTACGCTAGGGTATAACTATGACCTAATTTCTAGGTCAAACGACTTTATTTTGACACATGAAACCCTAAAATCACCTAGCAACAAAAAATGGTGATGCAATACTTATATCATTATCTCATCATCTTAGAAGTTACTGCAGGACAAGGCTATTTACAACCCCTTTGCAGATCTTCTTTTTCTTGATTTTCCTTTTCCATTACGTTACTACGTGTGTTTTTGTGGTGGAAAAAAAAGGCTCTCCACAGACACGGATGTTTCAATTCTTTTTTTTTCTCTATTTTGCTTCGAGAGAAATTTGTGTAAAACACCGTAGCAATTGGTAACCCCCTGTTTTTTTTTTCCAATAATTTTTTATTTGCCAGGTAAAACATGCGAAGAGAGAAAATTAGGAGTAGTAAGGACAAATTTGGACAAAAAAGGACAATTCCCCTTCCAAGAGAGGCAAGAAACCCTAAATATTCAGCAATAGAACATCTTCTCACTTTTAAATTTTTTTCTGTTTCTCTCACGTAAGGCCTACATTTCAACCCCCCTCCTTCACTCAAACTCATCAAAACAAAAAAAAAAAAAATTTAATTGAACATAAAAAAAAAACTTTTTTTATAAACTAATTTTATTTTAATTGAGTTATTATAAAATTTTAATTCTTACTTTCGAGTCCATTAATCAAGACCAAAAACATACGGAAACACATCCTGTTGGCTCCTTTTTTTTAAGTGAGAGAGAAATAAAAAAATTCCTTGACCCGTAAATCACTAAGACAGAAAGTGAAAAAAAGCAGGAAAAAATACTTGCAAAAGACAACCCAAAACCAGTTTAATAATAAGTAGGGAGCGGGAGACACATCATATAAAATTGAAACCTGTCTATTGCAACAGTAAAAGAAACAAAAAAGAGATTAAATAACAGTGAAAAAAAAAAAATAATGAGTTCTGATAGGGGAATTTCTACTCCTGATTTTCAGTTGTATCCTTCCGGTAATGTGGCGGAAAAGAACCACATAGTTATTGTTGGTGCAGGTATTATCGGGTCATGTACTGCCTATTACTTGACTCAACATCCCGACTTTGACCCTAGTACACATCATATCACCGTGTTAGAGTCTAGGGAGGTTGCTGGTGGTGCGTCTGGTAAAGCTGGTGGGCTGTTGGCTTCATGGGCTTTTCCACAACAAATTGTGCCGTTAAGTTTTCAGTTGCACCAAGAACTGAGTGACATGTATGATGGTACTAAGAATTGGGACTATAGAAGATTAACTACTGTTTCCCTGGAAGCTGACTTGAAATTGGCTGAGCAACATATTCCACTATACGAGGACAACAACGGTGTTATTAGTGAAGGGAAGAAGTCTTATTCCTTGAACGTTCCTCCACCAAAGAAGGCCGCATTCAAGAAGAAAAAGAAAAGTAAGAGTAAAGGTAAAAACTTCAGTCTTGCTGGGTCCTCATCTGAAGAAGAAGATGAGGAAGATTCTTCAGACGAAGAAAGAAAACCTAATCATAAGGATATGAACGGTAAGAAGGATGCAACACTATCTAAGAATGATGACGAAGATGACGAAGACGATGCAGATAACTCTAGTATCATTTCTGGGGTTGGTGGCAGTAATATTAAGGATGAAGTGGCAACAAACTCTCCAGACGAATCTTCCGATGAGGCTCCACACAAGTCACTTGGCAATCTGGATAGCAATACTGGTAGCAGCATATATTTCAATAGTCAGAATATCAAGACACAGTTGCCAAGAGACTTGACCTGGGTTAGAAACGATATCGTGACTGACTGGTCATCTCTAGGTGGTACTGACTCAACTGCCCAAGTTCACCCACATAAATTCACTCATTTCCTACTACAGAAAGCCATGGAAACTGGTGCTGTTGAATTGATACGAGGTAAAGTTATCAACATTAGCGTCGACGATACTGGTAGTGCTACAGGCTTAACATATATACCAACGAAATGGTCCAGAGCTGATCAAATGAAGGAGGAAAGGGAGGCCAACACAGGTGATGGCCAAAGTACGGAAAAGCAGAGAAGATCCAGTGACAAAGTTCCTATCCAAATAACAGATATACATCAACTGGTTTTGAGTATGGGTCCTTGGACCTCTAAATTGTTGAAGAACTGTCCAATTTCTGGTTTAAGAGCGCACTCTATTACTATCAGACCAAGTTCTGGTTCTAACCCTCAAGGTAAGAGGAAGAACATTGGGAACAAACCAACCATTGAAAACTACGTCTCTCCTTACGCCATATTCACAGAATTGAAGACAGGCGACAACGAATATTTCTCACCTGAGTTGTATGCGAGACGAGATGAAGTCTATGTCTGCGGTGAAGGTGACACTTTGGTGGGTCTACCTGAAACTTCTGATGAGGTCCAAATTGTGGAAGAGAAGTGTGACCAATTGTATCACTATGTATCTAAATTATCTCCTGTCCTATCCGAAGGTGAAATTTTAACTAAACAAGCATGCTACCTACCCGTTTTGAACGTTCCAACCAGCTCAGGTCCACTAATCGGGGAAACCAATATCAAAAACCTTTTCGTGGCAAGTGGCCATTCATGTTGGGGTATCAACAATGCTCCAGCTACTGGTAAGATTTTGAGTGAAATCCTGCTAGAAGGTGAAGCTAAGTCTGCTGAAATTAGTGCTCTAGACCCCAAACTATATTTCGATGCAAGCATACACTAAACAACAAATTCAAAAGACTATTAATCCTGTAATAACCAGCTTATCTTATTTTTATTATTATCTTATTTTTTTTTTATTTTTAAAGGAAAAAAAAACAGAATTAATTACATCAATGAAAACAATATTAAGAAAACTAAAAAAAAAAAATCAAAAATCTTCTAAATCTCTTTAGATTTTCTAAATTTTCTATCTTCTTTTCCTTGTATACTAAAATATTTAAGTCATTAACAAGTCATAAAAACCTTTCATGTGTTGCCAACAAACATATATATATATAATTTATACTTGTCAATTTACAAACAGTATTAATGTATAATTATACGAAATAACATCATACAACTACGTAATGGAAGATAGCTAAAATCCGAATTGTCCAATGAAATAGCAAGACTCAAAAAAATAAAAAAAATAAAGAAACCCTAAACCCTAAAAAAAGACCTAAGATATGTAGTACTGTTTAGAAAAAGTCCCATATGTAGGGTTGATTGTAAAGCCAAATGGTTAGGGGTGTGTAGCACTCTGGGCCCTTAAGTCCTTTAGAAAGAGGGTTTCTGTGCGAATTTTTGTCGATTTTGATTTTGACATTACTAATTAATAAAATTAGGGTTTTTGTATCGGAGACTCAAAAAGAAAATTTTCTCTTCCTATATAAGGGGACCAAAGACTCAAATATATATATCTCTTTTACCACTTTCCAAAAGAACAACAACAAAATTTGTTTTGTCATTATAAGAGACATTCAGAAAAAATAAAAATAATATTCTTATAAGATGTTGGCTTCCAAGACCTTTAAAGCAGCTACTCAATTGAGATCTGCGTCTACAGTGCTAAGACGTACCAAGGTTACTTTACCAGACCTAGAATGGGACTTCGGTGCCTTAGAACCACACATCTCTGGTCAAATCAATGAATTACACTACTCTAAACACCACCAAACTTACGTTAACGGTCTAAACACTGCCACCGACCAGTTCCAAGAACTGACCCACAAGTTGGAGAAAGACCCAAATGACCTACAAGCAGCACGTGATTTAATCCAAGTTCAACAGAACATTAAGTTCCACGGTGGTGGGTACACCAACCACTGTTTGTTCTGGAAGAACTTGACACCAGAGAAAAACGGCGGTGGCCAACCACCTTCCGCATCTTCTGCGCTAGCCAAGCAGATCGAGTCCCAATACGGTTCTCTGGACAAGTTGAAAGAAGCCACTAACGCCAAACTGGCTGGTATCCAAGGTTCCGGGTGGGCCTTCATCGTCAAAAACTTGGAGAATGGCGGTGCCATCGATGTCGTACAGACGTACAACCAAGACACCGTCGGCAACCAGTTTGTTCCTTTAGTCGCTATTGACGCATGGGAACACGCATACTACTTGCAATACCAAAACAAGAAGGTTGACTACTTCAAGGCTATCTGGAACGTGATCAACTGGCAAGAGGCTGCCACTAGATACGAAACCTCCAAGGTAACTAAATAAGTAAAATAAAAAAAGAAAAAAAACTGAATAAAGTATCGGACATAATTACTAATGCTGAGTAATAAATATTTATTATTATATTTTTTTTTTTAATTTACTGTATCACACAAAATCTGATGATATTTCAGAATAAAAAAAAATGAATTTAGATCTACTCCTCGTATAATGGTCTCTGGTCTCACCCGGAAAATCCATTGTGTGAGAGTATGTGTGCTTTATACGACTGAGAACATAAAAAGTAACGAAAAAAGAAATTGAGAAGACAATATACGATACGCATTTACCCGGAGTATGGATATATCGCTAAGACATGTTCTCCCCATTTGAGAAACTCCTGTACAGATGACGAAAAAAATAAAAAGAAGGCTTTCTCAATCTTCTTTTTCGGGAAATCTTAAACGAGGATTTTCTTTATTCTGTGTTTGTGAGTGTGAGTTCTCTGTTCAAACTTTCCTCGTATAGACAGTACGTTCGAGGAAGAGAGCGAAGAAAAAAATTTTTTTTTTATATCGGTGATTGGAGGGTGGAAGGCAGAGACAATGGGCGATGCATTTTATGTGATTTGTGTGCTTAGGACCAGAGAGACTCCACGGGTAGTTTGTTTTTTTGATACACATCGTCCATACCTTGTCTCAAAAAAAAAAGGAACTCGATTATCGGCCATTGCAATTATCGCTTCGTATCGTCTGTCCCTCTCGCTCCCCATAGTGGCCTCGTTTACTATTTCCTGTTTCGTTAAAACAATGAATATGATGAAAAAATAAGAAAATTTTTTTTTTATCTCGTAGAATTACGTATTTGATTAAATCATTTTGACCAGAAAAAATAATTAATATATAAGTTACCAATTAATATATCTATACTTGTTTTTTTTTTTTGGCTCTTTCATTAACTTTGTGTAATATTTTTTAAACCCAATTAAAAAACCACAGCACAAAAAAAAATAAATAAACTAAACATTATGTCCACTGAAAATACTTCTTTGGTCGTTGAACTGCTGGAGTATGTCAAGCTAGGTCTTGGCTACTTCATGGCTTTGCCATTGGCTCAAAGAGTCTCCATTCTAGTCGCTTTGCCATTCGTCTACACCATCACATGGCAATTACTGTACTCCTTGAGAAAGGACAGACCACCTCTAGTTTTCTACTGGATCCCATGGGTCGGTTCCGCTATTCCATACGGTACTAAACCATACGATTTCTTCGAAGAATGCCACCAAAAGTACGGTGACATCTTCTCTTTCATGATGTTGGGTAGAATTATGACTGTTTACTTGGGTCCAAAGGGTCACGAGTTCGTGTTTAATGCTAAGTTGGCCGATGTCTCCGCTGAAGCTGCTTACACTCACTTGACCACTCCTGTCTTCGGTAAGGGTGTTATCTACGACTGTCCAAACCACAGATTGATGGAACAAAAGAAGTTTGTTAAGGGTGCCTTGACCAAGGAGGCCTTCATCAGATACGTCCCATTGATCGCCGAGGAAATGTACAAGTACTTCAGAAACTCCAAGAACTTCAAGATTAACGAAACTAACTCCGGTATTGCTGATGTTATGGTTACCCAACCAGAAATGACCATCTTCACTGCTTCCAGATCCTTGCTAGGTAAGGAAATGAGAGAGAAGTTGGACACTGATTTCGCTTACTTGTACGGTGACTTGGACAAGGGTTTCACCCCAATCAACTTCATCTTCCCTAACTTGCCTTTGGAACACTACAGAAAGAGAGACAATGCTCAAAAGGTTATCTCCGGTACTTACATGTCCTTGATTAAGGAAAGACGTGCTAACAACGATATCCAAAACCGTGACTTGATTGATGAATTGATGAAGAACTCTACTTACAAGGATGGTACTAAGATGACCGACCAAGAGATTGCCAACTTGTTGATTGGTGTCTTGATGGGTGGTCAACATACCTCTGCCGCTACCTCTGCTTGGTGTCTATTGCACTTGGCTGAAAGACCAGATGTCCAAGAAGAACTATACGAAGAACAAATGCGTGTCCTAAACAACGACACCAAGGAATTGACTTACGAAGACTTGCAAAACATGCCTCTATTGAACCAAATGATCAAGGAAACCTTGAGATTGCACCACCCATTGCACTCTTTGTTCCGTAAGGTTATGAGAGATGTCCCAATTCCAAACACTTCCTACGTTGTTCCAAAGGATTACCACGTTCTAGTCTCCCCAGGTTACACTCACTTGCAAGAAGAATTCTTCCCTAAGCCAAATGAATTCAACATCCACCGTTGGGATGGTGATGCTGCTTCCTCTTCTGCTGCTGGTGGTGATGAAGTTGACTACGGTTTCGGTGCTATCTCTAAGGGTGTTACTTCTCCATACTTGCCATTCGGTGGTGGTAGACACAGATGTATTGGTGAATTGTTTGCTTACTGTCAATTGGGTGTTTTGATGTCTATCTTCATCAGAACCATGAAGTGGAGATATCCAAACGAAGGTGAAACCGTTCCTCCATCTGATTTCACCTCTATGGTTACTTTGCCAACTGCTCCAGCTAAGATCTACTGGGAAAAGAGACATCCAGAACAAAAGTACTAAATTTCTTAGAATAGGGAATTTTTGCACTTTTCATTCTTTACTGCATCAATGTCGTTTTACCATTCCACCAGTAAGAAAAGCATTAACGAACTTTACTAACATCTACTAACATTTTGATCGTTTTTTTAAAATTTACTACTTTGAAGGCTGTGAGATAGAGCTTCTTAATTACCTCTTTTAGGAAATTATGGAGCTAACATCACCTCGATCCTTTCTCGTATAGTATATTTCAAATAAACGATGACATAATGTGAGCTACTAGTACTTTTCTTAAGCCATTTTTCTAATTGGTGGAGAAGGCGCATTAATGATCTTGATGTATCAATTTCTTCTAAACGAGATTCACGATCATTATTATAATTTTTTTATTTTTTTTTCTTACTGAAATAGCATTAATTGCTACACATCAGAGGTCTTAAAAAAATAAAAAGGATTTTTACTATTTATTTTTATTTCCACATTTATTTTCGATATAGATTCAATGTTTTACAACTTTTATTTTTATTATTATTTATTGTATACTTAGGAAACTTATTTATACACCAATCCCAAGAATAGAATATTTTATTATACGGTTACCTTTTTTTCTTGTAAGTTTTTCATTTTTTCCAGAAAGTCAGGCGATTTCTCAGGCTAACCCTTCTCTCCTCACTAATATTTTTTCCCAACACTAAGCCAATTTTGCTTTTAGCTAAACTCAGCCTGCAATAAAGAAAATTTTTGATGACTGAGAAGTCATCATTTTGGATGACTCCTGAACCTGTGGGAAGTTGATGCTTTTGACAGAAAAAAAAATAAAACATGAATAAAATGAATGAAGTAGTATTATAAATCTAATTTAGTATTAAACAAAATATATTTGAAAAATTTGAAAAGTTTTATGTATCATAATAAAAATAAAAAAAAAATGTTTCTCTAGCGTAAATTGCATGGCTCGAACAATTTCAAGGTACTCCATGTAAGTAGAAAAACAGTACGCAGTAAAATAAAAAATAAAAAAAAGGCATAAAAAATTTCAAGAACTATAATAATAAAAATAAAAAGTTAGTACAAATTTGTTCTCAGTTGGTATTAAAAAATTGCTGATAGTACTGCATATATTTCTGAGTCTCTTTGATGTGCATTTCGGTCAACGTTGCAGCATCAAAAGAAAAATCTAAATTATTAGAAGTCTTCTCCATGTAGCTGTTGTTGTTACTTGGCATAACAACGTTATCATTTACATAGTTCTTCATAATCTGTTTTTGTGGAATGCCAAAACCTGTTTCAGCATGATAGTTATTGTTATTAGTGTTAATTTTGTTGTTTTCGTTAAACGTTCCAAGCGATTCGTTACTGTGATCAAAAAGGGTTCTGATATCAGAGGATTTATGATTAGTTTGTTCTGGATCCAACGGACAGTAAGCTAGCATAGCATCAAAACCAATTTTGTCCAAATCCGCCATATTTGGCAAGATATTGTCTAAAGTGTTGTTAGTTTCCATTTTCACCATGTTGCTGTTATTTTGAATACTCTCCAAAGAAGCAGTTAATGAGGAATTAGAATAAACTGGCTCCAAAGCGTTCTGTGACATAGGTGATGTACTCATGGCACCAGTAGAAGTAGAGTTAGCTGGCGAGATTAAACCCTCAGCACCCAAAGGATGCTCCATCTTGATTGTTGCACAAGTTGGGGAAACGGTGGCCACTGATGGTGTTTTTATCTTAGACTTTGAAGATCTCTTAGTCTTGGCACCAGCATCCTGGCCTTTACTACTCTTTCTTGGTTTATAATCGCTAGACTTTCTTGATTGACTTGGTGATGGCCTACTGTTAACATAGCTCTTTGCATCTAGTACAAACTTGTTATCATCCATAGTAGTCAAGACATCGTTTCTGCCAGTTTCAGAAGCCATGATAGCCATGGCCTCTAGAGCTTCCTTGTTCTGTAGAACCTTAGGCTCAACCCAGCTCTGTAATGTTGAGATATATCTGCAAGTACCATTAGATGTAATGATCTTCCTCATCCTATTTCTCCTTCTTGTTTTTCTGGATGTGGTTGGAATACCGAATGGAGTACCATCTGGAGACAAAGATGAGTTCGCAGAAGACTGAGAAACCATTGGGGAGGCGGATGAATCCTTAGAAGACTTCCTCAAATTCTCAGAGACATAACCCATAGGCAAAGCTGGACATTGACCAGACTCCAAATGTTCTTCGACATATCTAGATGCCTTTGGAATGAAAGTACCACAGCGAGCACAGTGTGCTGTGGACTGGTTTCTATCGGCAAATTTGACACCTTCTGGGTAAATCAAATGGCGAGCCTTCATGTGCGTTTTAAAAGTATCACGTCTACTAAACCCACCAGAGTTATGACATCTCTTTGATGGGTTATCGTTAGCCTCGTAAAAGGGGCAGTGATAAGCTTTCTCCAAGGCGTGCTTCTTGATGTGTCTAGTTAAATACCCACGGATTCTAAACTTTGCATCACAATAGTGACAAACAAATTCTTTCTCCTCATCCTCATTCTCTTCCTCTTGCTGCTGCTGCTGCTGCTGTTGTTGTTGTTGTACTTCCTGAACTGGTGCTGCCTGTGGTTCTGTGAAAGCAACCTCTAAATCAGGCAACTCAAACTGCGATTCAATACCGTTCCCGTTAAAGCTAAACGAAATAGGCATGGTCATATCCATAGAGCAAGGAACTGCATTCCCCATGGAGATATTGCTGTTATATTCGATCTTAGGAAATAAATCATCCTTGCTTTCTTCAGACTCCTTTTTTTGTTCTTCCTCCTCCTCCTTCTTTGGAATAGTAATCCTCTTCCTGTACTTCTTGGTCTGTCTTGGCTTGAACCATGAGGGATTACTCTCAGGAATGATAGTGTCGATCAGATCTCTAACCACCTGCCACAACGACCCTTGTGGTTTCAATAGAGACAAAATAGGCATTATATGTTATTGTTTCTTATTTGTTTCCTCTCTTTCTTTTACTCACGTTAAGGAAAGGAATAAAAAAAAGTCTTTTTTTTAAGGAATATCTCGCCTTTTATTATAATGCAATTTTTTTTTATTTTTTTTTTTTTTTATCTTTTCTTCCATTTTGTAGAAGAATACAAACAGAAGAAAAAAAACAAATTCAGAAGCATTAAAAAAAATCGGAGGCATTCAAACTTAACCCGTAGACAGACAGAAACAGCGAGTTTGAGGGTGATTAATTGGGAAGGGGGAGAGGATGACGCTAAGAATTCAGCGCGTACAAAGGAAAATCTTCTTCTTCTTCTTTTTTTTCTTTCTTTTTTTTTGGTTTTTTCCTAAAGAATTTACTAACTCCACTACGCAGCTTTCTGTGTTGATCACTGATGCTATATACGTTTTTTACTTCTTCTTTTTTTTTTCTTTCAATTAAGATCAATGTATAGACAGAGAATAACCCGCACGCCTGAAAAAAATGAATAAGCAATAGCTGCGTTTTCCCAATTGTCCCTTTTCTTGTATTTTAAACGTACCGGCCACCACCCCCTCTGGATAAACATAATAGAGTACATAAAAAAATTACCCATCCCACCCCTCAAGAATAAACAGTTTTGCTCAGAAATCCCTGGAGCTATACAATACATTATAACCCCACGCTGTGAAGAGATAAGCCTCTATTTACCATTACCCCCCCCCTCCCCACATGTGAGAGAGAGACATTCCTGCACAATGAAAAAGAAGGAGAGGGGGGGATGGTACAGAGAGGACACCGTAGTGTAAAGCTAACCCATCAAAAAACTAAAAAAAAATCCTGGTAATCTCCTATCGTACTCACTACGATTCCGCGGGATCTTCAGGAAGAAACTGCATTGAAAAAGACTACAGCGCACAATAACCAGCGCCTCCTGGCCCACCCACACCCATTCATGCTCTTATCCGTGTGTGTGTACGTGTTTTTCTACTCTCTTACGGAGTACCCCGTGGGTACCAGTTTTCGCGGTTAATTATCTTATTTCCGATGCTAAAAGTGTATTTTACTATCTATCTTTATCTTTACGATGTTCGAGCTGAAATATTGCACGGGAGTTTCTGTCATGTAGAAAAGGCACTATCGTAAGATACTCGAGGAGAACCGAAAAAAAAAAATGTGTCAAAAATACGATGTTCTATATTCTATTTGTTTTTTTTTTTTTAATGGTAGCTACTTAGTTTATACATCCAATGCTTTGTTTATCTGGTACTCTTGGCATGTGTTGTCAGTGGAGATCGAGTACATCGGGATGTCGTTATCGGCGCCCGTAGCGCTGCCCGAGGCGCTGCCCGAGGTGCTCGCTATATCTTCCTCCGCTTCCACTCTTGTCTCTTCTCCGTTCACCGGGTGGTAGTCGCCGTGGCCGGAGCTCTGCTGATACCTGAAAAAATTGTAGTATATTACGTCCACGAGGATGGTAACCATGCCGATCCAGTTCAGGATGCCGTAGAGTCTCTCCTTGAGGATAATCATACTCAGAATGATGGTCAGCACTTCCTTGACAATTCCTGCAATGCTTAGTGTCAGGACCTTGGTGACTCTTAGTATTGTAAACTCACACCACGTAAACGCGAGCACACAGCACCCCGGTAGCACCATCAGGCCAAATATGCGTGCCACGATCATGCCGAGACTCATGTTTATCTCACGGAATTTTGCGAGAGGGTGCTCCAATAACAGCGACGTGATAAATAAAGCTATTGCCATTATTGGAGATAAGCTATTGATTGTCCTAATAGGATTGTTTTTTCTAGTGCCTGGCGCGGGTGCGTCAGGTGGTGGTAATCCGGATCCGTCCACGTGTTTCTTTAGAGATCCAGACTCTAGATCTTTACCCTCGTCTATTATATTAGTATCATTCTCAATGCTTCCACTCCTTTCTCTTAGTGCCGTAGGCGAGGCTGATACTTGAGCTGTAGACGACTTGCGATGGGTCTGGTTTCTTAAGATGAGCTGCGTGTAGACCCATCTTAACCCTGATAAGCAACTACTTAATAACACTAGCATACACCCGAAGAAGAAACGTGCACGTGCTTTATTGCTTTCTGTTATATCGGTATCTGGTGAACTTTCTACTGGCTTGTATACCATCATGCAGACACCCGTAGCCATCACTATAACAATGCCGAATAGCCTCCAATTGAATTTCTCAATCTTGAACAGACAACTGAATAGCAACACGAAAATGATACTGGAAGATTTGATAATAATATGGACTGTAAGCGGGATATACCTCAGCGACATGTTACCGAACCCGATATCACCTGCGGAAAATATGGCAGTAGGCAATATATACCTCCAAAATTGATGCGCTCTATTACTCTTGTGTTCCTTAATTTGTTCTGAGGTCAATGCCTCATTAAGTTCCTGGCCACCAGTCTTCTTCTTATACCGCAGATATATCGAAGAGGCTATCCACAGCACTACTTGATGACATCCCGTAAGCCCCACCGGGAGCGATATACCTAACCCCTTCTCTGGATCAAACATCCATTTATTATACATCATCAGCCCTATGGACAATACGTACCATCCGATAATCAGAAACAAAAGTCCCCGAACATGGGAACTAGAAATGCCCATCGTCTATGTATCTGATAGTATTTTCCTTCTTTTATGAACTTCCTTAGAAATAATCGTCCTATTCTTCGTTGTGCTCTCACTTTCTATTTTCTGCTTCTTTATAGAACCTTCTCCATATATAGCTTTTTTTTTTTTTTACCTTGCCACAATAGATTTTCTAGTCTAAAAAGGACCCACCTGATATCTTAAATGCCAAAATAAAGAAACACCGTCACTCTTCTTTCTGACTCCTTACAGGCTGTAACTAACTAAGATGGTATTTATCTTCTTTTCGATAGCCATTGATCACCATAAAAGACAAAAACGACAAAAAAAAAATAATAACATCGCCTCAAACGTCCTCGAAGAGGAGAGGACTGATTTACACCTTAAATTTTTTTACAATGCAAAATGTGAGTTACCCAGTTGCACTCGTTACTACGCAATTTTATCTGTCATCCAACACTAAAAATGAGCAGATTGCATATATATGAACAAGATTTTATGCAAACTGCAGGTACTTGTCAAGTTCTATTAAACACTCCTGACGTGATGACGTGATTATAACTTATTATGTCACACCTAAATAAATATATAGTATTTAGTGTTTTTCTATTTCTTTTTTGGTTGCAATGGAACAAAGGTATTGTCAATAGCAGGAGGTTGATTAGTTGACAATGGGGCCTTTGTTGATGTATCTTCTAAATCTAGTAAATCATTGAGTAGAGATGTTTGTTTAGTTTCTACAGGTACTTCTGCTACTTGTTGGAATTCACCAAAATCATCATCTTCTTCTTCGCTTTGTAGTGCAGTAGGTTCTGCTAATATTACATCATCAGATGGCTGGAAGTTCCGTACTACTTCCTCATGAGTGTCTATATCAACGCTGACTCTCTGTAACCCTAAGCCAATAACCTGTTCTTCTTCACTTGATGGTTCCAAGTCATGATCCCATATATCATCGTCTTCTTGGGCAGTTGGACGTGGTATGATATCTTTTTTCTTCTTTGGAGTAATTCTAATATCTTCTTCGCTTCTGTTAGGTAGTTTCGTCTTGGAATTAGAAGATTTCTTATGTTTTTGATCTTTACTCTTACTGGATTTACCTTTCCCCCAAAACCACAATATACTTTTGCGTTTACTCTTAGACTTAGGGGCTTCTGGTTCCTCATTGACTTTTTTCTTCTTCGGTAACTCTTTAACTACAAATGGTTGCAAAGGATCTACCTTGAAATCACTCTTCTTCCACTCTTTATTTAACGAACCTTGAGAAAAGTTGCCATGCTTGGTATTGTAGGGGTTGTTTAATTCGTCACTGAAGAAATTTTCTTCACTCTTCATCAATTCGATGTTGTCTAAACCAAGATCCTTCAATCCAGTTGAAACATTCTTAAGTAGTCTTTGATTTGTCGTAACTTGTTTTCTTTCCTTCTTGTTCTCCAATTTTGGAGATTCTCCAGAGGAATTAAATATATTTCTATCACTGTCACTCCAAGAAAAGATCACTGGTGTATCTAACTGTAATGTAGCTGATGTAACTTGTGTACTACCCCGTTTTTCTTCATCATACCATTGTCCCGCAATAACATGCTCACGATGCAATAAACCACTATGCTGCGAAAGCTTTTTCTCAGTAGGTAGTGTCTCTGAACTAAAAAGGAAATTCATCAATTTTCTACCATTCGCTACTTCATCCATCAGTTGGAATAACGTTATATCAGAATCATCTTTCTGTGGTTCACTAAACTTCGGTATCGGCCCTGGCAATTCGTTGATTATACCCTCAATCCGTGTCGAGTCCATTTTAACATTTAATTAATAATGTATGTTGGTTAATAGCAGAAAAGAAACAAAATAAAAACTCTGTCGATTAGCAACCCTTTAAAATAATGAAAACTATGATCTTTTGTAAATCTAGTTATATCTCCTGAATTGCTGAAAATCTCTCAACTACACCAGTTATAATGTATCTGCTAATGATAAATATATCCTGTTTGTATTATCCTTGGGTAATATACTTATTTTTCCATATTAAAGGTGGTTAAACAAAACAAAAATATATTAAGAATTAATGATTTTTTCGGTCCAAAGAAGCAAAAAAAAAAAAAATTGCAAAAATCCTAACAAAAAAAAAATTTAAGATGATGAGAAATGAAGATGAATATATAACTGAATAATACCGTCCTTACCAGCACTATCTAAAACTCATTATAATGTTAGAAGTTAACATACCACAGTTCAATCAATACAAAATTAAAATCGGACTTTTCCAAGATGTTAAAAACAGCTCTGAACTACGAGGAAAAGTCGCCGAAATTCCGTTAGCTTTAATAGATGCTAGCATGATATATTCTCGCGAACAGTTATACTCCGCTTTATACAGAGTTTTGATTGAGCTTAATCATAATCAACTTCGGACAAGATCCCTACATTCAGAGATTTTGCTTTGCCTTTCACCAACCTCTAATATAGGTGATGCTTTCAAGAAATTTGGTATAAAGGATGATACCAGGGCCTTGTATTGCGTTGAAATTTGCGAGCCATCTTCAGAAAGTAAATATGAAACTGTTACAGTCACAATAGATGGCAAAGAACAATCGGATTTTAATAAGTTTGTTGAAGAGAATAAATCTGTTGATTCCATTGCAAAAATGTACAAATTGAAAAAGGACCAAATTGAGAAGTTATCACAAGATGAAATCTCCACGGTTATTTCTAATGCCATCCAGCTGCGTGGTTTGTAATTTATTTTATCTTGCATGATTTTACATAATCTAAAAACAAGGAAGAAAGATACAAACCATTTTTATATTCGACAGTATAAAAGAATTATACATCTTATATAGATACTTTATAGACATAGCCTCTGGCTTGTAAGATTTTATATCATACCAAACAAAATTAACAAGAAAAACCTTTAAACAAGTAAAAAAATTCTGAAATCATAAATCATTTGTAAAATTTAGATGGACAATAAATTCAAAATTACCATTTTCAAAATAAAAAAATAGCTTTCTTTTCATTAATTAGACCAGGAATCTTGCGAGGTGATCTCAATCTTGTGGATACCCTTTTCCTTACCTTCTTCAGGTTTCAACTTTGGAACAGTCAGAGTCAAAACACCACTAGCATAGTCGGCCTTAATATTATCAGCATCAATACCAGGGTAGTCAGGTAAGGAAATCACTCTCTTGAATTTACCTGTGGCACGTTCCTGGACCTTCAAGTTCTCCTTATTAGTTTCATTAATGGTGGATGGAATGTTACCGCTAACAATCAGTTGATTCTTGTTCTGGTGATATTCTAAATTAATATCTTTCTTTTCCTTTACACCTGGAACCGAAATCTTCAACTCGTAGTTGGCATCATGGTCAAAGATATCGACTGGAACAGTCAAAGAACCAAATGGTTTCCTGTTAGCCAAGGCCCAGTCATTGTCAAACCAATCATCCAGATCAAAGAAACCCCTTGGTGTAACCTTGCTAACTTCCTTTCCATTCTTAGCAACTTTATTATTTGCTGGTTTGGTAGTGGTTACTGCTCTATCGTTAGCTGTATTATCACCATCAGTAACATATTGATGTCTTGGGTAGCCATACATAGAACCATCTAACATACGGTTGAAACTTTCAACCTCATTGTTAATAGCATCAAAAAAATCGAAAAATGGGCGGTTAATAGACATTATTATCAGATATACTAGAATACTTTATATGTGTAATTGAGTAAATATATTTATTGGTTTTGTATATTTGAAAAAAAAAATAAAATATGATAGAAATAATATGAATGTAACAAGAACTCAGGCCTCCTTATATACCTTTTTTTTTCAGTAATTCTACTCTTAATTTTGTTTTATTGATGAGTTATTTTTTGTTGTATTTGGTATGACTATTGATAATTTTAATATAAGCGCACAAGAAGTTTCTAGAAACATCTCGTTATACGTAGAGTGTCAGAGAAAGGGGCATCAGGGCGGTAGTTGGAATTCCACTTCAATGAGCAAACATCGCACACACAAACGTTTGCTTTCAATACGAATCCTTGTTTTAATAATATGGTGATTCGTTATTTTTCTATTGTTTAAGGCGCACCATAAGAGATTTTATTACGGACCCTTAATTTTTTTCTGTTTTCTTTTTTCAGGGACCAGCTTGGCATAAGCTACAGTGAAATTTCAGTATAAAAGAGTGGGGATAATGTAAAATGGGAAAAGAAACTGCATTATAAGAAGTGGGCAATCATAGGAGCAACAATTTTGACACATTTGCAGTAACTGACTTACCATTGTTCTGCATGAGTAAATAAAAAGTATTTTGTTATATAGAGAAGTTCTAGAACCCATTCGATCATAGAAAAAAGAAAGTACTAATGCTATTATTATTATAGTTATGAATGTCTACACAAAAAAAAAAAAATAAAAAAAATAAAAAAATAAAAAACAGGTATACTAAATAAAATGGGCCTCCTTTTCTAGGGATATTATTAAACGTTTAAAAAAATTTTTTTTTTTTCTTCAAGGGATAAAGAAAAAAAGGATATGAATGTGAAGGAAAATAACAAGGAAACATAACTGCAAATAAAAAAGAATTAAATCCCTACATTTTTTAAACAATGTGATTATTAAGGGATGAAGGGTAAAGTAATGTTACATGATTTCCTAATCTTTGTTTCTGATTTACAATTAGAAGGTAAACAGTAAAAACAAAATATTAAGGAATTCCGAGTCTTTTTTAGTCTCAATTCTATCTTGATTTATTTTATTCAAGGGGTATTCGAGTCATCATTATGGAGTAAATGAAAAAGCTTTTTTTTTCTTTAAAATTCGAGAATTGTTCTCTCGTATTTTGGAGATGCATTGTCTTCAAAAATATTACTAGGGCGAGTAGGTATTTCCTTTGAGAGTATACGTCTTGTATATTTGTTATCATATACTTGAATGAGGGATTTTCCCTTTGACATCACGATTGTATCACTTGGGACATATTCGTAATCATCATCATCTGTGTCAAAGAAAATACTTCTTAAGTTTGTAGTTTCCTCTTTTCTAGACATTCCAGTTTTATCGAATATGGAAGAAGATCGACTAGAATCAGAGTCTGAAATCGATAGATTAGAATCTGACCCGCTTCTTTCAACGACGTTTTTCATAGATGTTGAGGGTTCTTTTTCCTCATTGAACGCGGTTAGATGTTTTAAGGCAAGATTGTAATCCCTCACCATATTCTTGTCTAAAACGACACTACTTCTTTGTAAAGTAGGTTTACTAATGGTTATTTCCGATTTATTAAGTTTCGACTTCTCTTTTTTACTGCTCTCTTTCTTGCTTGATATAGTTATCCTTTCATTCCTATTTCTGCTAGGACGCATCCAAGAAACATGGTCTGATTCAGCGTTCTTAGAATCATGTAATGTACCGGGTATATCTGCATCACTCTTTGAGTTTGTCATATAATCGCCAAGGCTAAAAGAGTCCAAAAACATGGAGTTTCTTTTGCCAGAGCCCTGACGAGTATTCCTCTTAGTCCTCAACATAATATTATTGTTATTATTATTGTTTGAATAAACGAAGCTCGATTGTATCTTCTTTTATTGTATATATTTGTTAATTCTTTTTCAGCTCTCTTTTATTTTCCAAATAAAGGATTTTATTTTTGATTGTTTTTGTATTTATTTTTATTTTGAAAAGAGAATATATTTTGATATCTATTAGTTCTTCTTTTTTTTCCAAGTGAAAGAGAATGTTTAAACATTTGTTAAAAGAAAATGAAACACTTATATACTTGTTCTATTTTTACTTTGAGGATATTGTAATTACGTTTTTTTTTTTTGTTTTCATTGCAATCAGTGAGGCTTTTGCTAACAGGGGAACCCCGCGAAAAAATATCCCGATTGTCTAGAGAGAAGCTAAAGAAACACGGTTTAATCTTCATTTCTTCTTATTTTGGTCTTTAGTTGTTATTTTTTCGTAGCTAGTCCGTTTGATTTGTGTAGCCTACATTACAAGCTTAAAGAAACAATATAAAAACCTGTGATCATGTTAATGTCCAAATCAGCTTTTTCTTTTTTTTTACATTACTCTACTGCTTTACTATGAAACGGGAAAATAGAGCCATCGCATAAGACCTAGCACCCGCAAAAAAAAAGAAATGATGGTTGGAAAAAACAATAACAAATAGAACAACACAGATGTTTTCCTACAGCCTTTTCTTAGGAGGACAATTCGATTTGGACGCGAATATAACTTTTATTCTATGCCAATCATTCACTGTTCGTTTTCCTTTTTTTATACAAATTCAAAGAAACGTCCGTACTGATTTTACCAAAAACGCGAAATTATATCATCCTTAAAGAAACAAAAGCACCAACCTCCGTTTTTAATACTTTTTCCTATTCAGGTAATATGGAATCTTTGAAATTCTCCGTGGTTGAGAGTGTCCTTTCTTTTCAGCTTGGACCTTCGACGTATTCTCTGCATGCTGGCACAGAAGCTATCGTAGCAGGAAGTATTCAATGACCTGTATAGGGTAATGGTGGCGAGTGTGATATAAGGCTGGGTAAACTAAGAATTATTTTGGGTAGGAGCATTGTGGATCAAAAAAATAAAAAAATTAAAAGGCCACGTTAGCTATGGCTGTTTTTTTTTCTCTTCTTCTCGTTCAAGGAAAGAAAGGACTTTTAAAGAATCGATAATAAGAGAAAAGAAAACTCAGCTTTTCGCGTTCATTAAATAAAATACCTTCGCGTCATTTGAAAAAGTTTTTTAAGCTTACGAATATATCTTTCTCTCTTTCTGCGTTTTTTTTTATATCACTGGACAGAAGGAATAGTCGTCGGAGTAACGAAATTTGGTTTTGACATTGCCTATTTAGGGCATTCCCGTTATATTCATTCATATCCTATTTATACGAAAAACTAAGTTAAAGAATTGGACAATACAACAAAAAAGATAATGGTGTCTGTAAGTACAATTGTCGCGGGAACGTTAGTTATCCTTGCACTGTATATTGGAAGACTAATATCAGTCATTCCTATACTGACTTTTGCTCAACCATCCCATACTAAGAAAGAAATATTCACGAAAAGCAGGCAGAGTAAGGATGGTTTGCATCTATTTGTATTCTTAGGGTCTGGTGGTCACACTGGTGAAATGCTAAGGTTATTACACAATTACAAAGAATTTCTATTGAACTCTAAGAATACTTTGTACATTGGCTACTCGGATAATGATTCCCTAATAAGATTCAAAAACTTTTTAGAAAAGGATGGAATCAATGCCAAAAATGTACATTATTATCATTTCGTAAAGGCTAGAGAAGTTGGTGCTGGATTAATATCGAGTGTAAAATCCATCCTGAAGACACTGATCAATGGGTTTTGGCTCGTTTTTCAAATCAAGATTAGCTCCTGGGGTCACCCACACATGACATTACTAAACGGACCAGGTACTTGTTGTATCATTTCTTTCTGGTCCAAGTTTTTGGAATGGATTCTCTTCTTGCCAGTGTCTAATAATCATGCCAATATCGTGTACGTAGAATCTTTGGCTCGGGTTGAATCATTGAGTTTAACTGGAAAAATTCTCAATATTCTGGCTGATGTATTCATTGTCCAGTGGGAGGAATTGAAGCAGAAGAAGGCTCCTAGAGCTGAATACTACGGTATTTTAGTATGATTATGTAATAGAAGTACTTTTCATATGTCTTTGATAATTGATAATGAGACAGAAGGCGAATGTATATATTTAAACTTATATTGAGATTTTTCCTAAGAAGATCGGCTTAATATTGATGCATTCTCAAATCATTGGCACCATTTTGGTATTTCAGTGCGGAGAATGTATCTGTCGGAGGCTTCATTTAGTTCCATTACCATCATGCTGCCGTTTGGAACATTAGTAAATGACTCATATTCTTCATAAGTCCAACGGAACCATTTCATCAAAAATATTCTGGCATAGATACCGTGTGTTACTAATACAACAATATCCTTAGGGTTGTTGGATGTTCTTCTTTCAAATTTCCTGAATAGGGTTTCTTGAAAACTTGCAACACGATCATAAACATCTGCTGCACTTTCACCCTGTGGGAATCTATAGAAGAAATGACCGTAATTTTTCCTTTCTTTCATTACGTCATTCATACTATCAACGTTTTGGTAGTTACCAAAATCTTGTTCTCTTATTCTAGGATCATTTTTAACTTTGTATTGTAAATAGCAACCATTAATGTTCTCACTTATGGGTACTTGCGGCATTGTTATATTGTTTTCATAAATACCTGTTGGTGTATTTATATCACGAGGCCAAAATGCATGTTTCCTTTTACAACATGGTTCGTATTTTTGCTCAGGATGTACTTTTATACCTACATTTAGTTCATTAAATTCATCAACAACGTTCAAAATACCTTTTAAAGTCTCTCTGGTTCTTCTATAAGGAGAGGTGTAAAATACAATAGAAGTATCTCTAGATTTGTTTACACGAGTACAGGGAGACGTCTTTAACATTGTTCTTCTATCTCCTTCTACTATATATTTTTCTTCTAGTTTTTTTATAACCTCCTCACTGTGCTTATCCAAGTTTAACACTTTCAATAACTCTACACCAGTATTGTGTGCCTCTTTCCAGCCTAATGATGTCAAAGGTATTAGATGATTCGGTATTTTCTCATTCACAGCTTTATCTAAATTAGACTCACTCTCACCATGTCTAATTAAAACAATCAACCTAGGTTTACTACCTCTCTGATGAGAATTTTCATCATGGCATTGACAGTTACAAACACCCATCTCTAAGTTCTTTGATTTTCTTCAAAAGGTTAACAGCGGGAGATAAAAAAATAATAATAATAATACTAATGACTGTAGGGATTTAACTAGTTTATGAAAAAAATTGATTGTATCTGCTGATAAAAATCTTTAGTTCAAGTTTGAAAATTTATAATTTCTTGTTTTCGATTGTTAAATTAAAAATTTCTTTTTTTTTTGCTCCTTCTAATTAAATTTTTTTCAAGCTCGCTCCCCTTCTCATCTCATCTCAACGGGCCCGTCTTCGCGCATTGATAGCAAAAAATTTTCTGTCTTCCGTAAATTGTCAAAATACATCTCGCCAGTATTTTTATCTCAGCTTGTTGATATAGGCACAAACAATTCGGGAACAAATCAAGGTTAAGTGAGCGGTTAAATCTATTGAATTTCAATGAGCTGTATACTATATGTTTTACAATAACAAATACATCAATCTAGATATTAACATTATTTTGGGCAATAAAACCAGTTGAAAAAATAACTAATATTCCCTCTAAGGATTCTAATATAGAGAAGAGAACATAGTATGGAGGTGCAAAGCAAGCTATTTTCATTTTCACTACTGAGTCTCCTACTCCTTCTGTTCAGCCATTAATAAAAATATAACAAATGTTAAGAAAAGAACAAAAGGAAAAAGAAAAGTTTTCATAGAAGGAAAAAATTGCTGTTAGCTTTTCTTTCCCTTTGGGGTTTTTTCCTTAATAAAAGTCGTAGACCCTATTCTTTGATAGTCAATTTCTTAGCAATGAAGGAGGGGCAATGGAAAGAAGGGAGGGGGTGTAAAAACAAAAATTAATCATTGAAATGGGTAGGAGTCAGAAGGGGTAAGGAGTAGGTAGGAGGGGCTGGCTGAGAACCCATCGAAGGACAGTTAGAGAACAATGGAGAGTTTTGTTTGCTGGGTTGCGTCATTTTGATTTTATTGCGGAGGACAGTACAGAAAACGGTGTAGCACACATTCTTTTGTTGATATACGATTGTTGTTTAATTATTTTCAGTTGTCTGTTCTCGAAGAAAAACCAGTATAGCTGTTAACTTGTTTTCTTGTTGTTTGGCTTGACAGCGTAGTTCTTTACATTCAAGTTTGTAGCAATGTAGGAATGCTTTCCCTTTGTGGTATATATATATATATATATATATTACGTTGATCGTGTATTTCTTTAAGTTTGAGATCAGTGGGAGAGATAGAGAAAGAAATAGAGAAAGAGTATAATAACAAAACCAAAAACCAAATAAATAATTGCATAATGGAGAGACCTGGTTCACCAACGTTTAATAGATCAAGAGCACCATCACCTATACCACTACTCGAGATTCATATGGAACAAATTGCAGACTTATCTATAGAACAAAAAGATATAAAAAATATTGAATACAATTCAATAACTGCAAATATCCTCACTACATTGACTAGAGCTGTCCAAAGTGTACCAAAAAATACAGCTGTATGAGCTCTTTTACCCTTATTTTTCTTTTTTTTCATTTACCTTAAAAAAACTTTTAACATAGTGAACAATTATACAAATATAGATTTATTTTTATTTATTTATTTTAGTTGAATTATAGTATTCTTTTCTTCTCAAAATACAAGCTATCTTAACTCGAATTAGGTATCGCTAAAAACACCCTTTCTTTTTGTGAGTGTAAAAGTTTTGCTGACAATTCAAGAAACAAAATTTGACTTATTATTGTCGTTTTGTAGAAGGAGGGGTCGTGAGTAAAAGAGGTTGACATTGCCGTTTCGAAATAAGCAGGAAAGTGTGCCAAAATAAACATGAGAACACTTTTTGGTGCCCTCGCTATAGTCATGATTTCTCCTCATTTGTGATTCATCAATTTATGTCACTAACGCACTCTCAGTTAAACATTTTGGGGGGGGCGGGGGCGCAAGAAGGGGGGTAACGAAAAAAGCGGAGTTCGACAGTGACCGCAGGAAAGTTTTGCTTTTTCGCAAGTTGAGAAAAAGAATTTTGTAAAAAAGTGGATCTTCAGATTTGGCATCGGGGTAAGTGCTAACCGGGATAGGACTTTGGTTTCAGAGCGCAAATACAAAAAGAAAATATATCTCATAAACCGGTGTAAAACACTCGTATAAATTTTATTAACAACCTAAAGATTATCCGGGCCGCTATAAAAATTTTATCTCTCGAACAGCTGAACCGGCTTCAGGGCTCTTGTCCTCTTCTTTACAATGGTGCCGTACCCACCCCTTTATCTTCGTCTCGCCCCCAGACTCTCAAGTATGTAAACTGTTTGACACAGTTTTCTCTTTTCCACTCTACCACATTTCTAACCATTGTTTGTTAAAATTTTTGACCTGTACCGGTAAGCGTGGGATGCCGATCCCGAATTTTTCAGAGGAGGTTTGAGGGTAGGGCTCTATTCCAGCTCCCTCCTTCTCAGACAGTACTGTAGAGCGAGAATAAAGAAAAAAGCGTTTTTTTATTTAACTCTGTCCCTCTTTTAGAACCAATACCGGTCTTAAAATTTTCTTGTTCTCACTAACAAACAGTTGCAGACGTTTAATTGGGGGGGACAAGAAATAGAAGCTTCTATATATTTGAAAATTTAGTTGGTGCAGAGAAATGAGGGTAGCATTATTAACCCGCCCCGAATATAACAAAAATGAACACCTGCTAAGTAGAAGCTCTACAGAGAGATTCGTTTACCTCGGGCCGGTATTTTTTTCAAGGGAGCTTGCAAAAATGAGTAATCCTTCCCTATCCGAGTCATTTCGTTTCTTTGACGATGATGTAGAAGATAGGCCTAGAAATTAAAAGTTAAAGTGAAAAAAAAATTGAAAAAATAAAAAAAGAAAGAAGCATCGGCGAAATAAATTTTTCAAATTAACAGGCTATTATCATAGAGAAGACCCTCTTTTCTTTCGTTCTAAGCACTTCCTTTGAATGATCTACAAGTATATATATAATAATAACATTGCCACCCTTTAAAAAAAATAATTTCCTTTGTATGCATTCTATTTCAACTTGTAATAAATCTAAATATTAAAAAAAAATCACTATAGATTTACTCAATAGTAATAACTATTATTATAGAATTAATAAAAGAATAGCAACATGTTTTCAAAGGTGAAGAACTACGGTTCTTCCTTTAGTAATAAAGAAGCTACGGCTGAAGAAATTACTATACCCGAATATTCTAGGAATAGCGCAGAGAAATATACAGGGTCGAGTAACGACTACAATCAGCATGACAACGACAATGCCTCTGTCGATTCTCAGCCAAGGACGAAGTTAGTGCATAGATTTGTGGACTCTTTCAAGAGAGCTGAGGATAAACCTCGCAGAAGCAAGGACTATAACCAGAGTCAACTGCCCAAGGGCGACAAAGGTAACTTTGATCAGGAAAGTTTAGATCTAGAAGGTGAAGATGACCAAGAGTCTATCACTACAAACTCACATTTGAAAAAGGAAATGAAATCCAGGCACGTTGTTATGATGTCGCTAGGTACTGGTATTGGTACCGGTCTATTGGTCGCCAACGCCAAAGGTCTTCATTTCGGTGGTCCAGCTGCCTTAGTCATCGGTTACGGTTTGGTTTCCTTTGTTACGTACTTCATGATTCAGGCTGCCGGTGAAATGGCTGTCACATATCCAACTTTACCAGGTAATTTCAATGCTTATAGTTCCATCTTTGTCTCAAAGGCTTTTGGTTTTGCTACTGTGTGGATTTTTTGTATCCAATGGTTGACTGTGTTACCCTTAGAATTGATCACTGCATCTTTAACAGTCAAGTATTGGAATGACAGTATTAATTCAGATGTCTTTATTGTTATTTTTTATGTTTTCTTAGTCGTTATTCATCTATTTGGTGTCAAAGCTTATGGTGAGACTGAATTTATCTTCAACACATGTAAAATTCTGATGATTGCCGGTTTCATTATCCTATCTATCGTTATTAATGCTGGTGGTGCTGGTAGTACTGGTTACATTGGTGGTAAGTACTGGCACACTCCTGGTGCTTTTGCAGGTAAGGACAGCGGTTCTAGATTCAAAGGTATTTGTTACGTTTTGGTCAGTGGTTACTTCTCTTACGGTGGTACTGAATTGTTTGCACTATCTGTTAATGAACAATCTAACCCAAGAAAATCCACACCACAAGCTTCTAAGAGTAGTATCTACCGTATTTTGATCATTTACCTATTGACAATGATCTTGATTGGTTTCAATGTTCCATACGATAGCGATGAATTGATGGGTGCCAGTGGTTCCGCTACACACGCATCTCCATATGTCTTGGCTGCTTCCATCCACCATGTTAGAATCGTTCCACATTTTATCAATGCAGTCATTTTAATTTCTGTTATCTCAGTTGCCAACTCTTCCTTATATGCCGCCCCAAGATTGATGTGCTCTTTGGCTCAACAAGGTTATGCTCCAAAGTTTTTGGATTACGTTGACAGAGAAGGTAGACCACTACTTGCTCTAGCTGTTTGTTTGGTGGTTGGTCTAATTGGTTTTGTTGCTGCATCTCCGAAAGAAGAAGAAGTTTTCACCTGGTTGGCTGCTATTGCAGGTTTAAGTGAACTATTCACATGGTCTTCCATTATGCTTTCCCATGTCAGATTTAGAATGGCTATGAAGGTTCAAAACAGAAACTTGGATGAATTAGGATATAAGGCTACTACAGGTATCTATGGTTCTATTTATGGTGTCTTTTTCAACATTTTGGTGTTTATCGCACAATTCTGGACTGCTTTGTTCCCATTCGGTAACCATGGTAAAGCTGATGCCAACTCCTTCTTTGCCAATTATCTAGCTATGCCAATTTGGTTATTCTTTTATTTTGGTTACATGCTATGGACAAGAGACTTCCAATTGCTAACTCCATTAGAAGAAATTGATCTAGACCACCACAGAAGAGTATATGATCCTGAATTGATGAGACAAGAAGATGAAGAACAAAAGGAAAAGCTAAGGAATTCTTCATTTTTGGTAAAGATTTACCGTTTCCTATGGTGATTTTCATTAAGCTCTTTTTTTATTTTTGTTTTTCACATCCGCATTTCTATTAAATTCAATTCAAACTGTATTTTACTAATTTTAAAAAAAAAAATTTATTACACTTCTATTGCATTTCACAAATAAAACGGATAACCAAGATCCGCTTAAATTAAAAAATAAAAAAAAAGTAAAAAATTCCAATAATACAAAAACTATATCGAGCACCTCTCGCTTATAATATATTAAAGAATTAATGATTAAAGACCCTTCAAAATCTTATGTATATGTTATCACATACGACATATTCCATATGTACAGTTTAATATTCTCGAATGAATAATGTTCCTATTTCACAATAAGATAAACGAATAAGTAAGTAATTAAATAAAAGGCAACGTATTTGATAGTAAAGATTGCTTTTCATAATTTTGGCAAATCGCAAATCAATGTTTGTGAAGAATCAATATTAATTATATTTCCATATCTAGTAAAAGTAGGAAAGGAATTGGCATAGCAAGATAATAGCACATTGTATTCTTAACATTCGCGCTTCACTGATTCCATTATAGTGTAGCGATAATAAAATATTTCGTGATTTTCACTTGCCAATGCGAGATATTAACGCCAAAAGGGACAAAATTAGGTTAAACCTAAATTGATATCCCAACAATATTTCCATTTTTTTCTCAGGTTTCCTAGCTTTTTTGGCTCTTTTGTCAAAAATTCAATATTTCATTTCTTTTTGCCAAAATGACATTGGATATCTGTATTGAGGTCTTCTCTCCAAACTGACCTGTTCTAGAACTAAAAGGACACATCATTGAAAAATTACCCAAAAGGGGTAATAAGTGCAACCCGTGGGTTAAATTTAGAACAAATGAAATACCTAGTTTTCTCGCGTAGTTACCCTTTTGGGGCAATTACGTTACCAATCAGATGTAATTTAGTACATTTCTGCATATCCTTTCGTGTTCTTTTTTTCCTGCTCTCTCGAATTGACCATACATCTTTCCTTCTTTTTTTGCACCCTCTCTTCGCCTCTTCTCTCCCCTCTCCCTCTTCCCCCCCACAATCAAAATATAATTTGTCTCTCCTCTTTACCCAATCTGGGCTTTGCTCTGTCTTAGCAAAGCCGATATTTGAGCAAGATAGAGAGTGCCAGAGAAAAAGAACCCGCCCCTCCTGCTTCCCTCTTTTCCTCTTTCGGGACGTGTTTCAAAGAGGGGCCCAACAAGGGTCAAAATTTGGTAAGAGAAATAGGGAGTCATCGCTTTTCGTCTCTTTTTTTTTTTATTTTAGTTACTGTAAAATGGTGCTGTGGCACCGTTGCCACCCCCTCCTTCCTCAATCCCTTGTGAAGTGTTACGTTATTCTTATGGAGATATGACGGATGGACAGTTCTTACACCAAAAAATGAAAAAAAAAAAAAAAAGTAAATATTGAATAGTAAATATCAACAGCCAGTAACAACGTTGCGTACAAACTATTTAAATCTAAGAACGCGGCGCAGTATGAAATTGAACATTGTAGTTCTTTCTTTTTCTTCTGAGAGGGCCACTTCACATTTTTACACACAGATGTTTCCGTGGAAAGAGAAAAAGAAGCGAGAGACGTGTTACAATTTCCTTTCTTTTGTTTTTCTTTTTTCTTTCCTTCAAAGTCCAAAAGGGGATTTCTAATGACTCTCTTTCAATATTGTACAGGGTTTGCCTAGGACCCACGACTCCTCAACATTGAAAAAAAATTAGAAAAAAAACACCAAAAAATAATAAGCCATTATTTTGTTTATATTCAAAATTTTTCGCTTCAGTTTTTCCAGAACAATCGCGTGGACATTTCGGTATTGACTGAGGGGGGGGTGGAATGGGAAAAAATAAATAAATAAAAAAAAAAAAATAAAAAAAAGGGAGGCGTGTATCGTGTTCTTGCTACGAGATATTCTAAGCAAAGTCGCAAAAAAGTATCACTCTCTGGCTCTAAAAAATTGTCCCCTCTTCCCCTCCTAATGTCTTAGGTCGAGACCAATTTTTGGTGGTTTTGTCCAAGTCATACGGCATTTTCTTACCCAAATGAGAAGGAAATAAAGACAGTGTTTAGTCTTTCCCCTTGTTGAATATTTTGGCACACACACACACACTCCCTCTCTTTAAATTTCCTATTTGTGTATTCAACACCTTCGAATGTGTAACAAACACCGTAGGAATTGTAAAGAAACTTTTTTTTTTCTTTCACTATAACGGATTGGGAATTGTTGCTTTCAAGGTTAACAAGAAAACTTCTGGAAAATAAAAATAAAAAAAAAAAAATTGAAAATCCAACGTATATAAACAATTGAGAAATTTCAGATTTTTACTAAAACAATTCTTCCTTTTATCTTCTTTTTATTAGAAAATATTAGATAAATAGAACCATTACAAACGTACTTTAATCCCGATTGTAACTATATCTCTAACACAAAGAAAATAATAATAATGTCTAAGTTCGCTGTTCTAATTGCTGCTATCGCCGCCACCAAGTACGTTGCTGCTCAAGCCAACCAAGCTGAGCTAGAAGGTATTGAAGTTATTGTTAACGATATCAACTCTAACTTGGCTGAATACTTGAGTTTGGAAACTAACCCAGACTCCGGTTTCGACATTCCACCAAATCTATTGTCTTTGTACAGAGAAGTTGCCACCTACACTGACGACTCTTACACTTCCCTGTTGACTGACGTTGACTTCAGCGAAATCTTCAACACTGTCACCGCTTTGCCATGGTACTCTTCCAGAATCTTGCCAGAATTGGAAAGAGTTGATGGTGGTTCTTCTGCTGAAGCCTCTGCTTCTGCTTCCGAATCTGCCTCTGCTTCCGAGTCTGCTTCCGCTTCTGTTTCTGAGTCTGCTTCTTCTGCCTCTGAATCTGCCTCTTCTGAGTCCGCTTCCAGATCCATGACCATGGCTATGAACGATACCTCTACTCCAGTTTCTTCTGCCAACGTTTCTTCTATCGTTGAATCTGCTTCCAGAAACGCTTCTTCTTCCGTTTCTTCCGTTAGATCTTCTGCCACTGCTGCCGCTGCTGCTGGTAACCACTCTAACGGTTCCAACGGTACCAACGGTACTCACTCTTCTGCCTCTTCTTCCAAGACCAAGAACGGTGTCGCTAAGGTCCAAGCTGGTGTTGCCGGTGCTTTGGTTGCTGGTGCCGCTGCCTTGTTGCTATGATTTGAAATAACAATTGTATTCTAAAAGGGGAAAAACATCTAAAAAAAATATAATACCTTATAATGATTCACTTTTTTATTTTTTTTCTCCTTTAAAAATTTGTTAATTTTTTGTACAACTAATAATAAACTATTTTTATTCCTTTTTTCTATCTATTTTTTCACTTCGAACATAAAATATACGGAGAAGTTTTAATATATGAAGCTGGTTCTTTTAACCAAATTTTTTTTTTTTTGTTTTTTTTGTTACGTATTAATTTTGTATTTTTTTAATAATATTTGAAGGATATCCACATTTCTTATTTGAAGCAAAATAGAAATTCAAATTAGTGATAAGACCGGAGTTTCATTCTTACTTCTCGGTAGCTTTTCTTTGTGACTTACAGCTAAGATAACTGATATCTCTAATCATTACTAATACACGAAGATTACTTTGACACAAATATGAAAATCTCTATATAAATTCTACACTTATATCAACTTTATTGTTTCCCCCATTTTGAAAATCTCTTTTTGAATATGTTGCTGTATCCTTTTCTTGGAAAGTATAATATGAAATGAAATACAAATTATTAAGTAAAAAAGCTTGAAATATTATATGTTTTTAAGTGTTGTTCCAGAGGAACAGACTGAGTGTTTCTGTCGAATTCGTTAATAGTAGACATAGTTTAAAGTGATATGAAAAATCGAATAAAAAGTTAAGTTAATCTTTAATGATATGTTATAATACTATTCCTAGGTCTTTTTTTTTTATATATAAGTGAAACTTATAAAGGAATTGGAAGAGGATTATAAAATGTAATTTGATCAAAAACTCCCTGGTATTTATACCTGAGGTTTTTGGAGATGTTGCTTTTTTCCTTTCGATTAGCCTGCTGCATCATTATTTAATCTCACCATACTAAAGCTCATTTGGTTTGATAATTCTTACCTAATTTATCTATCAGTTGGACTCATTTCTTTTTTATCATTACCTAATGTTTTATAGCATCTATCAATGATGTAATTATTACGGAATGAATTATAACATTATTTGATAACCATTTATAATTCATCTTTATTCATTGATTATATTCGTTGTCATAGAATACGTAGTGATCATGTGATTACATAGTCATCCACGTGACCATATAATATTGCGATAGTATATATTCCAAGTTAGTTTATCTTGGAACAACATTAAGTACACCTTATAAGACTAAAGACTAATGAAACTTAATTATTGTAATTTACAATATTATGATCCCATACGAGAATTGCCATATGATGTCGTATAGGGTGGTTAAATATCGTTTCGCAGAAAGAAGGCAAAAAGAAAACAAGAGAATGTCACTTCTACGAGACACCTCGTTCCTGCTATAAAAAATAAACTAAGAATAGGACACAAGGTATTAGGATGGTATTTAGAGTAAACGATATTGTTAAAAAAATACGAGCTGTTTCTGACTAAACGATTAAGATGTTAATTTGTAAATGGGGGGGGGGGGTTATTGAGAACCCTTTGTTTCCTGAAAAAGGAATAATTAACAAACATTCTATATAATTTTTAGTCGTTGAGGTATCTTGGAAAAATGAACGAAATATAGTAACTCCAACGTTCCAATAGGACATCGTTTATTTCACAATTTCTTTTTTTTTTTTTTTTTTTGAGGAATGCATTTTTCTATGACATGAGGCTTAGAATATATATATTTTTTATTTGGGTTTGTTTTAAGCTGGCAAAAGCGAAGGGGTCCCTCAATTTCCTAATCCAACATAATTGTACTATCGTATAGTAGTCTTTTTGTTGCTGTTTTTTCCTGAAGAAAAAGAAAAACCCGATAAGACCTGCCCACACTCAATTTGTTTGTTTATTTATTTGTTTGTTACTCTAATTTTTTTCACATGTAGATTCTGCGTTGTCAACTACTTAGTATTCTTCTACCCCGTAAAAACACCTGTTACTTTAACGACAGCAGAAACCATTATAATTCCTTGTTTTTGTTTTAATGTTTGTGTTTTGGTTTGTTTTTGGCGTGAATCAACTCAACAATATTGTGTAGTAGCCACACGATACTAACGCCAGTTTAACGACAACTTTCCTTTACAGATCAAATTTCTTTCTTTTTCTATTTTTTTTCTCCCTTTGTCCTGTCAACACCCCCTCCCCCCACCTTGCATTTTTTTTTTCCCTGCCTAGTTGCTACGTGTAGTTTGTTGTTGTTGTTTTTTTTCCTGTCATTGCGCCGATCGTCCCATTATTTTTAGCACCCAGAGAAGATCTTCTCTATTTGTTTTTACCTGAATTGAACATCTAATATGTTTTATTTTTGTTGGGGGGAAGGTGTACGGTGTAGGTATTATCTTGACACAGCTGTTCTTCACGAAGAAATTGATGTAGCAGCAAAACCCAACGCCGAGATTGTGATCCCAAGCCACTACACCCTTTCTCCTCCCCAGATCACATCGAGGTTTAGTTTAACCAATTTATGACGTTTCTTCTATTTCGTTCAGGTTTTTTCGGTTGTGTTTATTTTCTTTTTTATTTTTAAAAGTCTTGGATCAATTTTGTGCTTGAAAAATGTAAACTATTCTTAGTATCTTAAATAGGTAGTCAAACGAAGGGGTAGTCTTTTTTTTTTTTTGTTGGGTTGGGTTGCTACAGTTGAATTCCTTCCCCTCTTCCGTTTAATTGATTGTATTTGTTATTGAGGAATATCTTCATTAATATATAAGAACACGGATCAATTGAGTAGAATACATGTTTTCACAACTGTACTAATGTTATAATCAAAAACACGCTCGCTCACAATCTACAATAACTAGAGAAATATAATAATTATATTATTAATACTACTATTAATAAAAATGTTTTTAACTGCCCCATTGTACTCTCCTAACGCATCTTCAAATGTAGACATTAGAACAGTTATGTCTCATTTGAATCAGGACAAGCAAAAATATAATACAATGTTGCCATCTTTGACAAATTGTCCTAAATCTTCAGATGACAACATGAAATCATTGCTGAATAAATTCTCATTCCATAACCCAAACTACTTTCTACAGCCGGGTAGTGGTAGTGCTACAACAATCACACCTACTTCGAGTTCAGCAAGCAGTGCTGTTAACTCGCCAAGAATGGATTATGCCTCAATGGCACCTACTCCGGAATCTACTCTATTGCCATCACCTTCATTATCTCCAAAGTTTCAGTCTAATGATGATAATGATAGTGTTTCAATAAAGTCAGAACGTGTTGTTACTCCAACAATAATTGTGGATGAGGTGAAAGAGAATAAAGTTACCAAACCAAAAGCTAAAAGGCGTAGTAATAGTGCGTCATCATCTATGAAGAAAGCACCAATCAAGGTTGTCTTTGACTCTTCTAATACTACACATATTAATATTGATACTAACCTGTATAATGGGATGGTATCCCCGGCTACTTCACCACGTCCGAAGAGAAAAAACTCCTCTTCCTCTTCCTCTTCTTCTTCTTCTTCTTATTCTTCTGCTACTCCTTCAACTGGATGTATTAATATTCAAAACACTGGGAATAAGAAAGTCCTGCTTAGACAAATAACAAAACCAAATAATAAGGTATATTCCAATAGATCTTCAGTTATTAAGTTGAAGGATAATTCACAAAAAATCGAGCAGAGACGTAAACATATATGCCAAGTGTGTCTAACTGGGTTCACCACTTCAGGACATCTCTCGAGACACTTGAAGATACATACAGGTGAGAAATCACATATGTGTCCTCATGAAGGCTGTAACCAAAGCTTTAGTAGACATGACAACTGTCTACAACATTATAGAACACATCAAAAAAAGAAAGATTAAAAATTGATCTTTAAAACAAGAAGTCACTCTTTTCAAACCGGAAGAAATACCAACGCCCTTAACGAATTATAGAACAATCAAAATCAGCAAATGATTAACTAGATTGATATTATGTCTTGATGACAATTCTTGAATATAATCTAAGTACATACATTTTTCTTTTATAACTTTAAATATCATACATTCAATTATAGTTTAATTTTTCCTATCTTAAAATCATTAGCATATTCCAGTACGTTAGTGTTCTTATTGCGAATTTAAACATATTCTAAATTTTGTGTTAACTGTTCTTAGAATATACCGTAGTGGTAATGATGATTACCAGAAAAAAAATATCTGGAAAATTTTTAATGAAAAAATAAACTAAAAATTTAAAGCTCATCGCATTTCAACAATGGGAAAAGGGTATTTTTCTATTTCAGGGGCAAATGTGTTAATAGAAGGAACAAAACGAAAAGTAACTAATTCATGAATAGCTATTTATTGAATGAATCACAACAGAACCCTCAAATATGTGAGAAATGTCTCGGGTCTGGAGACGATGAAGTACGAATGAATCAGATACCTAATGGGGCAACTTGCAAAATATGTACTTTGCCGTACACGCTATACCATTTCAAGCAAGACCATAGATCAGCTGATATAATCAAGACTATGATATGTACCAATTGTGCAAAGCAAAGAAACGTATGTCAGTGCTGTATGCTGGATATGACTTGGCATATACCAATACAACTTCGAGATCAACTTATCTCAATGGTAAGTGGGAGTAAAACAGTTACAGAGGAAGCTAAAAATGTCATGATGAAAAGGTTTTTGGCTATGAAAGAAGGTAGTATTGGTGGTGCACAGGTTACTAGTGATCAAAGCCAGGTTGATGAAATTTTGAACAGATTAAAGGAGATACTGGAGAATAACAAAGGTTTAGCCACAGGTGAGTCTCTAAAAGACAATGAGAACAAGTTTAAAATAGTAGAAGTAAAAAATAGTGAAACACTAAACAAGGTAGACGTAAAGGGTATTTGGGAAAAATTTCCAATAAATGAAACATTTCCAGGAGAAGTGATTGAAGACTCAGAAGTTCCTAAATCATATTTTATTTATAATATAGATCCGTCGATACCCGAATGGAAAATCACCGATAGTATCACGAACTTATTAGGAGCGGACGATTGGAAGAAGAATAACTCACTCCCTATAGTAGTTAATCATAAGGCCAGATGCGGTGGTATAAGGATTTTGAGCCCCGAAAAGAGTCGAAAACTAATAAATAAATTAAACACAGAAAGCGGTTGTATTTTAACAACGAAAAATGGCGATTTAAGAAGAGGTGTTCTGAAAATTGAAAATTTTTCAATATTCATAATACCTTGGAAGAAAGGTTTTGGCGTGAATTCTTTTGGAGAGGATACGAATGGTATGTTAAAAATTGCTTCGTTATTAAAAGATACTATTGTGAAAGACTTGGGGGTTGAAAGGTCATTGGTTAGAAACGATAAAAATACATTGAAATGTAAAAAAGATGGAAAGGTCAAAAAGAAGACTAAGAAAAGGGTTTCAAATTTGAAGATATAACTTGTCACCCCAATATAACAATTGATTTTGGACATATTAAATAGAATTTATAGAAAGCAATACTAATTAACAAATATTTAAACGTGAGAAAGCTTCCTTATTTTTGAAATGCAAAGAAAAAAATGTTTTCTATATACCAATTACGTTATTCTAATGCAGTCAATGGTCGTTTTTTGCTACATACCTCTTAGCTTACAATATCCTACAGCAATCCAAATACAGTAGGAAGGTTCTCTAATTAAATAAAAAAATTTAAATCTGCAAATACTGAAATAATGATTATTAAAGAAATATTAATGGTGAAAAAGAGAAATAGAAGGAGAAATAGTAATTAACATTAATATAATGAATTTGACTATAATTTTGCAAATATGCAAAGTTAAGGATAGGTTTCTCTCCACTCTGGAACCATCAATCCACTGTTAGTATTGGTATAATGTGACAGATAGAATTGGATTGAAATAGAAAAGAATAAAATAGGAGATTAAGATGGTGCAGAAGGGGTTAATGCCTTGGTTGGAGCCGTGATGTAAATATGATACTTCACAGGAAGCCAGAAGACGTGGGGTTATCTCTTGTCTTCTGTTAAACATCTTAAAAATGCAAAAGTTTGAAAAGTTATTGAAGTGAAATACTATTTATCACTTTTTTTCTCAACTTTCATTGTTATTCGATTATTGTTACCTTCATCCTCTCAATTATCAATGTTACAAAATTTCGGCAAGTTTCTTAATTTTACAACTCTAGTATTTTATTCTAGTGAGGATATATACACTTTCCCGAACTTAGAGTATCATATCCCCCAACGATTTTCCTCATTAACTTCTGAAGCATTTCTTATATAGTCTGGAGTATTAGAAAATCCTGACTCGTTCGTAAATGTTAGCATATTCTCTGAATTATGAACTGAAGGTACTCCAACCATCATATTTTCCATTGGATTAGAAGGATAGCTAGTAATGATTGGGTTTTGATTAGTAATCATGGCCGGCATGGGATTGTGTGCCATCATATGGTGAGGGTCGTACGCAGCCATAGGTTCATGTCCATTGATCATTGCGTCATGACCCATTGGTTGTGGATTGTACTGGCTCATATAGTATTGGCTGTCCATAGAAGGTTGTGTCTGGATGTGCGGCAGTGTTGCATATGGAGCTGCATATCCGGCTGGGCTAATACTTCCACCTGGATGTGTCATTGAGCGCATACTGTCAGATGGGTGTGGTGGCATAGGTCCCGGAATAGCTCCAGTGTAAGATATCATATTCTGTGCTGGGTGAAGCTGTGGTTGCATTATATCAGAACTCATAGTAGGTGGTAGAGGTAATGGTGGATTAGCAACTGTATCGCTAGTACTTATGTAATCCAATATTAAAGAGTTCATTACTTTCAAAGAACCTTGTAGACCCTTCAGAGTATGAGGAATATTCGATCCCCCAACAAACGCATCGTTAACTTGTTTTCCTTCCGAGAAATCATCACATAGACACCACTGGTTATTGGCTGGGGTATCTGGTTGATTTAGGAAGAACACTGCAAACTTTGGTGGTTTGTTAACCTTTAATTTCAATTCACCAAGTTTATTTAGTGGATCTGTTGGTTTGTTATCATTAATTTCCTCGTCGGTTTTGTCAAAACTTAGAGAACAGGATGCGATAGTGTTAATCCTGTAAAATATTCTAAAGAGTATCTTAGTATTATTTGCCATCGCGCTAAAGAAGTAGTTAATCTCAAAGTTCTTTTTAGATATTACAACCATCAGATCAGTGGCATTAGCCATCAATTGATTCATCGAAATCGGAGATAGGTTAGGAAAATCTTTTATTATAGGTAAGCTAGACGCATTCAAAGCCCCGCTCTTCATTCTATTCCAGCTTCCTACTGTTATAGAGAACACATCGATGAAGTAGTAGTTATTATTCAGGTTTAGGGGTATTTTATCGAAATATGGAGGCGTTCCTGGCTCCGCACTTGCCACATTAGTAGTTGAGGTATTCCCACCTCTATTAGTCGTGCTGTTATTATTACCTGTGGCGTTGTTGATGTTATTAGCATTGTTATTATAGATATATCCATTAGTCTGAGGCTGCTGGAGTTGATGTGGCTGCTGGAGCACATGCATACCATTACTTACAATACTGCCATTTGTCTTCATGTTATTATTGTTATAGTTAGAAGGTGTCGCCACTGTTGCTGTGGCCGTAGGTACCATATTCGGAGTTTGATTGGCACTATTTGTGGCACTATTCGAGTTATGGTTATTGTTCTCCTTATTATCATTATTATGTCCATTTTTATCCTTCTTCCTTACTTTGGCCCTTCTATTTTGAAACCATATTCTAACATTCTTCTCTGGCATACCAGTCAATTCACTAATCCGATTTCTATCTTGTAGACTAGGATTAGGATTAACATTGAACTGTGTTTTCAAAACATTTAGCGCTTCACCTTTAGCACGGGTCCTTTTAGTCCTCTGCGTTGGAGAATTCCCATCCATCTTCTTATTATATTGTCGTTATTCCCACCTTAAATGATCTTATTTATTATTTGTTCTAATAGTTGATCTTTTTCGGCTGTTGTTTTGTTTTGTTTTTTGTTGTGGTTTGATTTGCTTGTTGTGGTTTTATTTTTTTATTTTTTTTTTGATCTATCCTTGTGTTGTGTTTCTATTCAATATTTTAATTTTTTTTTTTTGTTTCTTCTATTTCTCTTTTACTTTAAACTTCCTTTTTTCTGGTTGCCTTTTTTTTTTTTATTTTTTTACTTTCTTGTTTGTTGTTTTGTTTGTTTTTTTTTGGGTATTTTTGTTTGTTACTAACGTTTTTTGTTTTTTTGCTTTTTTTTTCTGTAATTATAGCAAGAAAGAAAAGAGCAAGCAGAGAATATCTAATATAATTTTTTTTTTTATTCTTTTTTTTTTTTTTTGTTCTATTTTGTTTGTTTTTTTTAATCTTTTTTTATCTTATATGATCTGCTTAACCTTCTGAGAAGAAAGAGGACACTGTGTTCACTTCTTTTGTTTAAACCAAAATTTTAAAAAAAATTTTTCTTCTTTGTGTCTTTGTTATTTGGGGGGAACAGAGAAAAACAGGAATAGAGTAGTAGTAGTAGGACTTTTTTATTTTTCTTATTTTTCTTATTTTTTTTTTGGATAGTTTTTCTGTTAATAATAAATAAGTAATAATGGTTCTTATTAATTGTCTGACCACTCTCCATTGTGTGTTTTGTGTGGTGACAGCTCTTCTTTAGTTCTCTCTCCGTCTCTATCTGTGCATTCAAAAATCAACCATCCCACCCAAAGTCCCTTTCTTCTTTCTCTTCTCCCCCCCTCCTTCCTTCCTCTTCCCCCCTCTCCCCCTTCTAGCCCCCCCCCCTCCCCTTCCTTCGGTGTTTATCTGCACTCCCTTGTTTTTTTGTTTTTTTTTTTAAATCTTTTTTCTTCTCACACGATGTCATTGGTACGTCTGTTTCTGTGGTAATACCATATAAATGCTATTTATATTTGTATTTGGAAGAGATCAGAGAAGAAGGAGAGAGAGCCAGAAAAAAAAAATAAAAGATGAAAAAAAATACTCGGTTCCAAGGGCGAGATAGGAAACTATTCCACAAGGGTGTCTTACGTTCCTTCCCCCCTTCCCAGTAAAAACAAGAACACAAAGAAAGAAAAAGAAACGGATATAGAAGAAGGCAATAATTTTTATTTTTTATTTTTTTTTTTACACTACATTTAGAAGATCATTGGTGTTCTGATGATTTTTTTTTTTTTTTCTCTTTTTATTAGAAAATATCTAATATCCCTATTTTTTTGTTATTTTTAATTAATTCTTGGTTTAAGTGTTTCATATTATTAGAAAAGCTACACCCCGAAAAGGGGATAATGAACTAGGTTTACCAGTTCATTTTTTCGGGTATCTAACTTATCACCTCGCAATACAACATCCGATATACGTATTTTTGCTTTTTGCGACATCACCATGGGAATCTCTCTCATCTACCCCTCTTCTTTGTCACAATAAAATCAAAGTAAAATAAAAATGAGCAAAAAATAAATAAATAATACATACTAATAATAAGAAAAAGAAAGTGTCGTTAATCTGGCACTGTTGCCTACGACATATTCTTCGTTAACTTTGAAATGTTAAAAACAAATAAAATAAACGTTAAAATAAAATGTAGTAAGAAAGAAAGAACGAAAAAAAAAAAAAAATTATAAACAATACAAATAATTAAAATATACTAAGAAACAATCGTACACCAGATTAGTTTGCATTTTTTTTTTTGGTGATTGTCCCGTCTTGGTATTCTCGAAATTCTCGATACACGACGGGTTGGGGAGACCCAGTAAAAGCTACGCACAAGCATACCACCAAGAAAAAAAAAAGAAAATGAAATTGTCTAACGTAGTGGATGACTACCAACTCTTCTGTATGTCTTCATTTTTTCTTTCGAGGAAAGACAAATCAGAAGAAACCTGGAAAAAAAGAATATGAAAAATTTAAAATGTAAACAAAAAGAATTTGAATGAGGAAAATAAGAGAGATTTACATTTTTGCATTTTTGTCTGTAATACTTTCTTTCTATTCTCTCTCTTTTTTATTTTTTATTTTTTTGGAAGTCAACGGTCTTAGAAGAAGCAGTATTAAATATTCACTACTTTTTTCTTACTTTTTTTTTTTTGCATTGAATATTCATTTTTTTTTTTTTTTTAGCAATTGTTAATTGTAAGGAAAGAATAGAAACAAAGAAATAAAGGAATATGAAAAGAGGAAGAGAAGATGATGATAATACGGACTTGAAAGATTTTCAAGCACAGCAACTGTATAGAAACATACAAAATGAGATCGCGTTGTTAAAGGCGAAATTGACTACAGGTGGGGACATCAATGTTGCTGCCGAGGTATACACTAAGGCTGAAACACTGTTCTCTCAGGTGTCAACTTTGAAAAATAATAGGCTGTTTGCACAGGACGCCAAGATCGTCGCTGACATATCTGAATTGACCCAGATATGTATTCGTAACTTGGATTTCGATGACGGGTTCTCCCTGATAAACCTGGAAGATGTAGTCCAGTTTGCGAAGCGGTACATGTTACGGGACTATCTGGATACACACAACATACAGGTGAAGACAGAGCAGAGTGAAGAAGAAGAACAAGAAGAAGAAGAAGGCGAGATGGTAAGGAATAGACCGGGACACATCGCTGAGATGGTACAGATGGATAACAGGAAACGCATTTTGAAGCAGTTTGATGAGTACAACGATTTTAACCAGTTTAATTGGTTAAAAATGGGGGTGTTGTTTGAAAGTAGTGCTAAATTAGCACCTACTGTGGATCATCTTTTGGGACCCTTCGCTTTCGAGCGCAAAAAGAAACTACAAATCGAAAGAGCCCAGAGAGATGGCGTAGCTGAGAAAAGTACCGCAGAAAACCTCACGAAGGAGAAACTAAATCATAACCAAGAGGTATCTACACCAGAACAAGTTCAACGATGTTTCAAAATCCTGAAACGTAAAAACGGATATAAGGAAATCAGCCTTTTCCAGTTCATCCTTGATCCACATTCATTTGCTAGATCAACGGAAAACCTTTTCTACACGAGTTTCTTACTGAAGGAAAATAAACTGGAACTACACCAGGACCATGAGGGACTTCCGGTGATTAGGATCTATAAGAATACGGGGAAGACCCCCGATGCAGATACACAGAAACGTAGAGGAGACCAGCAAAACCATATCATATTCCAGCTGGATATGCCAACATGGAGAAAACTCATTACAAAATTCAATATAACCGAACCCTTCCTAGATTATGATAAATGATAAAAGGGGGGCGGATGCATTAAGCATAACATGGCGGAGGAATTAATTACTATTAAAAGGCATTTCCCTTAACGTCTATGTAGCGAATATAATAAGGACGCATGATCCAGTTGTTGTTATAGCTTTTAAAAAATACTCTCAAGTTTTTTCTTTTTTTTCTAATAATATTTCTATTTTTTTACTATTTACAGAGACTTTCTTCTTACCTCTCTATCAGTTGGGTACAGTTTCTCTTAACGCAATTTTTGACATAAATAAAACCAAAAAAAAAGAAACCTACGAAGAACTTATAAGGGATTTACTTTTTTTAGTTTAAGACAATTGTCCTGGCCTTTTGTCCACTAAAGGAATGGAGAACCGGGACTACTAAGAAAAAAAAATACTTTTTATCTTCATTTTTGGGTATTAACTGATTGAAAATGCCTCAGATCCTTGTTTACCTAACCTGTTGTGTTTTCAAATCAAATGATTAAGAATGAGGAGATAAATAAAAGAAAAAGTAGTGCTTTTCTGCTCTTCTATAATATTTGATGATGAAGAGATTTATGCTTCTGTTTGGGCTGGATTAAAATTGTTATTTCCTTCTTTGCCCCCATTTCTATAATAACCGTTTCTTCCACCCAGGTATTGTTAACAACTCATTCAATGGCCATTGACGTATTGGAACCACAGAATAATCACTGGTCAGACGTAAAGTTTCGTAGATTTCAATTCCAGCCCATCCGATCATTACTGCATTATCTGTACATAAATCGTTCCTTGGGTAAACAAATTTATCAAAAGACTCTCTAAGTTCTGTCTCTAACATGGTTCTCAACCGGTGATTGCTACTTACTCCACCTGAACATACAAAACTGTTGATGTTCAAAAATTTCTCAGGTTTTCTTTTGATCACATGCTTAATCTTCGTGATTATATGGTTAAATATGGAATCCTGAACTTGCATAGCGATGCTTCTTAATTGAGGTTCAGACAACGTCATACCCTCGAGAACTTTCATGTTATCTTTAACTACAGAGACGAAAGGTGCAAATGAAAAGGCTTGTATCGATTGATTATTAGAATGTGTCAATGGATTGGGTAATTTCTCCATCTGGATTGAGGTATCGATGGATTCTGGGTTCGAATTTATAAAGCTTTCCATTTCCCGGGCAATCATGTTACCCTTAAAGCTCAGTTCTCTACCACATTTATCTAATGAATCTCCGACAGCTATATCAAGCGTATCGCAGAGTACTTCATGCTTGTCGATATCGGTAGACAATACTAACATTGTATGTCCTCCACTAACAAGTAAACTTACAAATGGATATGCAGGTTCAGCACCATTGCTTGGCATTCTTGGAATAAGCAGGTGTCCCAGCATGTGATGAACACCTATGAATGGTTTGTTTAAGCCAACCGACAAGCCTTTCGCAAACGTCAGTCCTGCTGACAATGATCCGGTCATACCAGGCCCTCTAGTTACACATATAAGATCTATAGATAAATTCTCTTTTGGTGATGTGCATTTATACGCAGTCATTGCTTCTTGTACTAATGACCCTATCTTGACTTGGTGATGCTCATGAGCCATTGTAGGTATTACTCCTCCATGATCGGTGCTGTTTAGCGTACTCTTCAAATTTACAAGGACAGTCGGTGGTTCTTGTTCTGAAAATCTATCAATTATCGAGACACAAGTGTCATCACAGGATGTTTCTATGGCCAACACTTTATAATTTCTAGTGATATTTAGACTTATCTGAAACCTTAATGGAAGTCTTCGACTTATATTTTTGAACATCTAAGATCACACAATTAAAAAACCCTTAGCTGTTAAAACAAATATCTAGTTGTTATTTGTTCATATCTTAATTAATTCAGAGTCCCCAGTCATTGCGTTTTAAGCTCATTGAATATTTTTTACAATTCGCGTAAATACTTTAATTGTTTTTTAGGACCCAAAACATTAAAAAAAAAAATTCGTGATATATTATTTTTTATATTGATATTGTTACAACTATTTAATTAATTGATATATTTCAATTCTATGCTAAATTTCGGAGAAGGATGTGTATAGAATCTACCAGCTTGTTCTCTATTAACGCCTCCTGCCCCTTCTTCCTAATCTATCAGAATCTCTCTTCATTCTTCTGATTTGACGTTCACGTTCGACTTCTCTTTTTTGAATTTCTTCCTGAGATAATATCTCCACTCTAGGAGACCATGACAAATCTAAATCGCCTACATTAGTTTCAATTCTAACCATATTAGTCATATACTCAGGATACAACAATTGCTGATTAAATTCGCCTTTAATCCATTCTTTCTTGATTTTAAGGACCTGCTCATGCAGGACATTAGCAATCGCAGGAAGGAATTCTCTTGTAAGCCCCAAATCCTTTACAACAATTGATGCAAATTTCTCAGGAGTTAAAGTATTGTCGTTAATATTCCATTGGAAATTATCTTCGTAGTATCTATCTTCTAGATTACACGATAGGTGTAAATGAATATGGAAATCTGGATATGTAGCCATATTGGATTCACTACTTTGTAATTGAGCATGGATAGCTTGATATTCAGCAATTTGTTGCTTTATAATATTAGAAATGCTATTTGTCATGTTAGAGTTATATCCAAGCCCAAGATCCTGTACTAGCACCCTTGCAAATTGTTCTGGTGTTATTGACGTATCATTAATGTTCCATATTATATTATCATTAATCATTGTTCCATCCTGGTGATTCTCAACTTTTATCGATATTGGTATTAGAAAAGGATCCTTCGGCACAATAAGTGAGTCTTTCTTTATCATACCATTATTTTCTTTGTTATATTTAATTGCAAATCTACCGCCAAAAAAGGTGTCTCGTACTTTTCTATACTTCAAAACATTAAGGGAAGGATCTGCATTACTTGATACCAAATCTTCCAAATCTGGTAAAAGCAAATTCTCTACTGTAGTAGAGCCTATTTCTTCCTTTGAAAGACTGTTATCAGAGCCAAATTCATTACCTGATACCGAATTATTCGAAGTACTGTTCTCACGCTCTTCATATTCTCTCTCTGCTAACCCTTCTTCCAGCTCCTCAAACGCATCAATCTCTGAATAATTTACAGTATTTCTTGATCTCCTACTACTAACACCACCTCTCTGTGCCGCTTGAAGCAATGCAACGCCATCTTCCTTCACTCTATTATAAAAGTTTGTTATTGTTGCTTGAGGTGCTAACTGTCTATGAGACATCGTCCTATAAATTATATCTTTCTTTCTTTCTTTTTCTTTTCTTTTATCTACTGGATTTCTTCCTTCTTGATCTATATACTATAGTCACAACAACACACCATTAAACAGTCACAGAAATATGAAAAAAAAAAGGTATTCTCCCAGTAATATTCTACTTTTTTGATTTTTTTCTGTTTATATAATCAAATCACGAGTTCAAAATTCCTCTGTTAAATTTTGTTTCTTCAATTGAGTAGAATTTATCTAACAATACAGTAATATTCTACCTATACTCAAGTCTCACCAAAAACGGTTAGATACAAATATCAACAATATATGTTAAAAGGATTGATTTGGAAGGGAAGTGAATCGAAGAGCAGACACCAAAATTGTTATTTCGAGATATTTATTCCCCTTACCTGCGCTGCAGTGATTTTTTGCAGCGCTTCTAGAATTTTTCACTCGAAAAAAAAAAAAAATCGATTATCTACGAAAATAGCGTAAATACAATTACGTAGCTAATGATGACCATTACTCGCTTCAAACAGAAAAACCATTTGGTTCAATTACAAGAGTAACTATTAACGAAAAACATGTGTTAGGAGACGGGTAACAGATACGTGAACCAAAAAGAAAGAAGCAAATAAATAAACTTACGGTAACAACAAAAATAAGCTAATGTTGGTGATACGCAATCATTTACTAAGGTTCTAGGTTCATACAAGGACTATATCCAGCAACTATTATCACGAGAGCTTTGTTATTAATACAGGCAATCAATTGTAATATTATAAACACGAATAAAAAGTAACTTTATTATTATTATTATTATATTTTTAAAGGGAAATATTCATACTTGTCATATTTTTTTTTATTTTGATTCCGTTTTACAATAATGACAGTTTATCCAGATGAATTGATCACCCGAGTATGTGAAGAGATTGCTTATGAGAAGGGTACTGTAACTTTGACGCAACTTTGGGAAGTTGCCGGTGAGTTGCTAGGCGTCAAAGACTTAATAAATGATCTTCCGATGCGGAGATTTGTAATATACTCCCTATGTTCTAATCCCGATATAATTTTAATGGATTCTAATGGTAATGTTTCCAAACCACAGAGTGATGATGACATTGATAAATTAGATGATAGTTTCCAGGTGAGTATATCGGAGGAGAAACTATGGTGGGTCTTAACTGGAGGCTATTCCAAGAAAGACTCCTCATTAGGTAATGCGGCCTTCCAACTACTTATGGAGATTGCACATTCAAAAACTAAAGGGATTAATACTATTGAATTAGCACAATTAACAAAACAAGACTCTAGAAGTGTTACAGGAAGAATCAAAAAGATTAGTCATCTAGTGAACAGTATCCAAGTAGTACATAAAGGTCATGTTGTAAGGAACCTGAAATTAAGGAAATTTGTTAGTAGCAAAGATTCCATGGAAGGTGAGAACACTGAACAATATGTTAGAATGAAGGACCATCTTGCTGAAATTGTGGAGATTGTAAAAAATTCTAAAAACGGTGTGCGTCAAATTGCTGACCTAAGGAGACAATTAAAGTTCGATAAGAATAGAAGGCTTGCTAGGGCTTTTACTACTGCTATTGCATGGCTTGACGAGAAGAATTATCTGAAGAAGGTTATGGTGGTTTCACCTACAAACTCTTCAATTACCATTCGATGTGTTAAATATGTTAAAGACTATATTCCAGCAAACGAAGGAGGAGATATTAATGATTATTCAGACTCTGATGAACAGGATATGTCTAATGATGAAGGAGATGATGAAGATGACGATGAAGAACCTACAGAAAGTCTTGATACATCAAACGCAGCTAAAATGTTACAAGGCCAAGAGGTAATTTTAGTTCAGGATCAGAGTAATCACAATTTATCAAATAATGCTGTTAAGTTAAATAGATTTCATCCAATACAGAACCAAACATTTGATATGGTCGAGGCTACTGGAGAAAAGGGTATGCCAACAATGGATATCGTTAACATCATGACAGGTAAAGATTATAAAAGAGCGTTCGCTAAGATTAGTGATTATTTCTTAGTAGCGAAGAACTCAAAATCAAAGAGTAGCGGGCTAAAGAAAGACTATAACTACCAACTCACAAGGCTGTACGATTTCGAGGGTAAAAAAAAGTTCTTCAGACTTTTTACTAAAGATAATTTTGAGGCTTTGACACAATCACAAAATAAAGGATTCTCAAAAGAGAGTATTGAAAGCCTAACAAATGGAGGTTGGAAATATCCTATTAAAGTTCAGTGCAATAATATTGATAGTTTAACAAAAGAGAACTTTCAACCACTAAATGCCACTTTACGATTCACTACAACCCCTAATGGCGAACAAAGATTTTTTTGGAATGGTGAATTGGATGTACCAGCTTCTGAAAACGCACCCAAGCTAGGAAGAAAGAGAAAGTTGACAGCTCTTCAAGATAATTCTAGTCTTGAAGATATACCAAATAAAAAAGTTACTTCTGAGGAGAAGCCCATTCAACGTAATAACGAAAATCATCACGATGAATCAAAGACGGTACTCCAAATTGATGGATTTTCGGCAAACTCCCTTCGTTCTTTACAGCGCCAAAAGGCTATTATTGAGGTACTAAAAAAATCAAACGGTATATCCGCTTTGAAAGAGCAATTTTTTGAGGATGTAGCCAAATATATGGCTTCTACAACTAGTCTTGACAAAAAAACTGTTCGTGGTGACGTTGAGTTGATGCTATCCACCAACAAACTTAATTATAAAATTGATGATGTTACTCAAAAAAGACTGATATATCTACCTGAAACTAATGAAGAAATCATCAATGAGTATGTAATTCGGGAAAAGGATAACAAAAGGGCAGCATTTAAAGATGTCTTACACGATACAGAAATATATTTTTATGATCAAAGAGCTCATGACAGATTTACAAGAAAGAGTCGCACTGCCCAGAGAATGCGGAAATATCAGAGTGGTTCCAAAAAATCTTCAGAACCTACAAACTCTACTTCTGTAGAGCTGTTTGAAGCAAGAAAGACTAAAAGAAAGGCAACAAAGGAGAAGGAAAAGAACGTACCAAAATCGAAACAAAAACTTACCCAACACAAGAGCGCAATTGAAAGTCGATCATTCAATATATCCACCAAGGATGGTATGGAGAAACTAATCAAGTCTGTTGTTATCACAAAATCGATTAAGAATGAAATTCTCTGGGATAGGATCACCACATTGTTCCCAAGCAATTCTTTAGACAATCTTAAACGTAAATGGACCCTACGAAGAATTCAAATGGGTCAACAAGGTTGGAAAGCTAGAGTTAGTAAGTGGAGAAAGGCTCTCCTTCAAGGTATTAAAGAAGAAAAAATAACACTGAATCAAACAGAGATACTTGATTTAACAGCTTTATTGAATTTATGGGAATCCTATGAAAAGGAATCAGTTTTGGATAGAGTCAAATTATCGAAGTCCTATGAACAGAATATAAAAAAATTAACTTACTTACCAAGCAAAAATTTGCCAACTACAGGCACTTCTTCACTCGCAATGTCTTCTATGATTCAGCGTGAAATTGCGTCTTTGAAGCAGATGCACACCATTGGAATTTCACAAAATATCGGTGAAATTGAGAAAGAAGAGAGACAGGATAGAGTTAAGTCGATTGTGAGATCCATATTAATTGAAGTACAAGATGTCAGCAAAAATGAAATTGATGTCCTCAAAGACATCCCCAAAGATGAACTTGATAATATTATTATGGATATGGCAAAACATAAACAATTGTTCTTGCACGGATCAAAACTCAAATCAACGGATATATTGTATGAATTTCTACAAACTAAAGGAAATTATCAGACGTTTGAAAAAGCTGCTTACTTCAATAATAATTTATCTCACATGTTGGAGAATGCCAATGGTATTGTTATTAGCGAAGAGTTTGAAGATTACCAGTCCTGGGTTATAATTGATCGTCTAGCCAATGAAGAACTTCTTCTAGATGTTATTCCAATGATCAGACATATACGTCCTTTGACCTACACAACAAGGTCTTTTGAGATAAGGACACTCACCCCACCCTTATTGTTATCAACAAAAGCACGTCAAGATTACAAGACCAAAAAAATCAAAGCCATTCCTGCCCCACTTGGTAAGGCGTATAGTAAAATATGGATTGACTCTCAAGGTGCACTTAGATCAGATATTTGGAAGTCTATTGTTGTGGCAATATTGAATGAAATCTTGTACAATCCTGGTATTAACCCAACTCAGTTATCCCGAAACTGTGATATGCTTTTAGGGAAGGAAGAGGCGTTTGCTATATGCCAGTGGCTTGAATCCAGGGAGCTAATTCACTCTACACAATATCATGGTTTTGCAGTAAACGGGCAGTGGCATGAATTATTCCAATCTTGAACAGTTCTTACTTTTATATGTAGAGGTAATATACTTAGTGATTAGGATTAGTCTATTTCTATAAAATATGAAAAAAACAAAAACATATATTAATTTTCTCTATCATTATGTGGTTCGCAAATAATACAATGGAAGGTGTGTTTCTGCCCTATCCCCGCTAGACACGCCTTATGAAAACCATGGTTACACTTGAATATTATTAAATCTCTCGATACCTTTCTCATCATCTCAATACAATCATAGTTATTTTTGAGCTTCCAGATTTCGAATTCAGCCTTACTTAGCCCTATACCCCATATTTTTTTCCCACATATTTCACAAAAATCTGACGATAAACTCCAGCCTTCTTTTAAAAGGTTCAAATAATTCTTATCATCGTCTGAGGAGAATTTTAATATGATATTCAGTGTAAGACTTAATAGTGTCTCATCTAGGTCATATAATCGAAATATATTCTGAAAAAGCTCATTATAATCATTGAATCGTTTCAAAAGAACCTCCTGACTTTCAAGAGAATCAGCTAGTATTTTAGTGAATGTCCAATTACCATTTTTTTCCTCCTGTATACTATACTCCGACATCTTTACTAGCACACTCAGAAGCATATTTTGTATTTCATTAATGACATCTGGTTTCATGGATTTTTCATCACTGCCATACCAGGTTAGTAATGTACTAATAATTTTAACCCAATATTTTTCATTACTACCAGCAACACTTTTAGAAATCTCAATGGAGCGACCAATTGCCTTTCTTAGTACAGTCTTACCTTGCGTTTTCGTATTAGTTACAGCATCCAAAATGGCATTTAATTGCGAATAAGTATCCCCTATTAAATCAAAATATTGTGACAGTGCATTGTAATATCCAGATGCACGAAATTCATCTACCAAATCATCAAGTTCCTTAGGCCATTTATACAACCTCTTAATCACCCTTACAATATCATCCTCTTTATCTCCCCTCCTACAGTGATCAATATATAAGTGAAGCAGCTGTAAATCAGTGTCCACCTTATAGTTTTTTGATTGGAATAATATTTTCAAGTATCTATATTGTAATACTTCGTCATCAACATCGAAAACATATCTATGCATGCTTCTGTCACCTTCAGTTAAAACTTCGATGAAATTTGAGAGTGTGACATTCTTTAAAATCGTGGTAAAACTCTCCTTGATGGAAGCTTTCACTTTCAATCTTTCCAATGAGGTGATTTCTGATTTAAGGAAGGAACTTTGTAGAATATCAAGAAAAGATTCATGATATTGAGACATAAATTTATCTGAGGACGTTAATAACTTTACAATCGAAGAAGTCTCATTGACTAACCTGTAAAATTGTAGAAGCACATCATTAAAACCACGTTCAATTAGCATCGAAACGAACTTATCTTGATCAGAAGGTATATATGTACTAATCAGTGATTCCAGACCTAATTGGACCTTGTCTTCAGAAACAGCGCTATGTTCACATAGAATACTTACTATATTATCAAGCATTTTGTTTGAAAGACTCAAATATTGTGGATATTTTGGGTAATTAAAAGCAATGAATATTGCTACGGATTCCTTATTATAGAGACCATTGGTAATTTGCATGTAATCAATTAGTATTTCAAATATACCTTGTCTAGAAAAATTGTTTTGATATAAATCTTCATCAAAGTCTTCTTGATTAAGCAGAGGAGACTCAAATAATTGGTTAATAAGACGCAAAGTTCTATCGACATCAAAATCTAAAAGTAATGTGAGATACGGATAAGCAGGTTCATCATCATTGGGTGCATAAAGTGTCAATCTGTTACCCGAATGTTGTGGCCATTCCACTGCTATTCCACTAAATAATATACTCAAAATATCAACGATCGCTTTAGACTTGGTTTCATCTGGAAATATTTCATAATTTTGAGGGTATTGCAATCCACTTAAAATTGACCGCAAGTAATCAAACACCTTTTCTGTTTTAACTTGCTTGTTTCTCAATACTAGACAATCGTGTTTGCTTCCAGATATAAGCACGAAGAAGTCCATTAGAGGTGTCATGTAATCGTTGAATAGCTTATTCCAGATATAAATTAGGATATCAAAGAGTTTGTTTTCCTCGCAAATACGAGTAGCCAAATCGATGTCCAATGTGGTTGGGTCAAGTTGTGTTAAAATTTCACCTAATTCATATCCACTATTACTCTCAGCAAGATATGAGATAAGTTCTTTGAAACACTCAGGTGAAAGTCTTTTGATGTTTCCATCTTTTATTATGCTAGATAAGACACCAAAAAACGTGTTTTTTGTTTTGATATCGAACTTATGTAATAATTCATCAATAAAATTTTCAAATCGATCTGTAGAGTCATATTCTAAAACGGAGGAGAATATCCTGAGGATCAAGTAAAAAAGCTCAACTAATCGATCTTCTTCTAATCCTTGAATCTTTGTAAGGTAGCCTATAGCTGCCATTGCTAAATTTTCAAAAGGCTGCATCAATTGATCAATCCTTTTGCCAGTTTCATTCTCCAAAAGAAGTAGCGGGCCAAATTTGGCACGGTCTGGAATAAATAGCTCAATTAAAAGTAGCGCGTGAATATAATCCCCTTTTTGGACACAGTTCAGTATCATTTCAGACCAGCTCCGTATTTTGCCTTCCTTAAAGGAATAAGCAGAAAATATCAAGATTTTAGAACTTTCGAATTCAAAGTGGGTTGACGGAGGTTGTACTATCTCTTGTTCCAGCAAATCTATTTTTGCAACAATTTTAGGTTCGATAGTAGGACTTATTATTTCGAACTGGTGTGATATTGTTAATATTCCGATTAAATCTTTGGACACCCATTTACTAAAACAAATGCTTTCAGCAGTAACCCAATGACTACTATATTTGACATTAGTAAAGTCCAAGTCAGAGAACTCTATCACGTCAATGGAATTATTGACAGTATATACAATTTTATAGCCATCATCTGCCCAGGCAATGGAATAATTAACACCTAATTGCTGATTGGGTGCAAAAATTTTTTTCCTAAATATAATGTTATAAGTGTCAGAACAATTTATTATCGCGAGGATTTTGTTAGTTAGTATTGCAACAAAAACTCTGTTATTATAATTTTGTACCTTCATTGTCAAAACCTTTTCATGTACAGATATCTTCAAAATCGGTACACTACTATAAGATAGTTTCCAGAAGCTCGTTCGATGGCCAGAGTGAAAGGTTACGGTCCCCTTACTTTTGTTGGATACAAATATTCCAGTGTGCCTCCCAGGATAAAAATCAATTCCTGATAATTCAGAACCTTTATGATCATCTATATTCAAAACAGCATAAATTGGTTCAATTGTTTCACCACCTTGAGGATCATTATTAGTTTTATTCAAATTCCATAAATATATCTCCCCAGTTGCGTATGATGCACCTACATACGTACCATCTTCTGAAATTCTAATGTGAGTAACAGGTGATCTAACTGGGATTTCTGGTGCATCTTCTTGCGTGGCTGGAACTAATAAGGCCTTGATAAACTCTTTATAATCGAATATAAGAATCATACCTTTAGCTGTGCCAACCACAAGATATGATTCTGTAGGAAAAAAGCATGACACGTATCCATATGGAGAAATTAAGGAATACAAATGATTATAATTTATCCACTTAATCAGTTCATCACTATGATTATTATTTTCTGCAAAATGATAGGGAGAGAGGGGGCATATATTCTCAGTTGACTCTGTGATAATTATGGAGCTACTATTATTCAAACCAACCTTTTCTTTATCAACATCCAAGTCAGGAAGAAGAAATGGAGGAAGTATACTCAAAAGAGTAGTGTCGGAAGTGTTATGATCATGAGTTGTCAAATTAATGTTTCCATTTTGCATAGTTATCGTAGTGACTCTTGATTAGAGAACAACTAAGATATACTTTGAAATAATTAATACGGTTGTAATTAATAAGTACTTCGTTTGGTATCTATCTTTGGTTAGTTTTGACTGTAGTATATGTAACAAAGCCTCTCATATATTCCCTACCCATTCTCCTCTAAACTTCAGTTGTCTTATCATTACCCTAATACCAGAAAAAGGCAAAATAAAATATGTCGATAATCATATGATCAAAAAAATAATGAAAATAATATTTGAATTATTAATGCATGAGTTTAATTAATATATAATCGTATTATATAACTTACTCGGGTTTGTATTCCGAACACATATTTTGGGTTTACAATATGATTTTATGATTTTGAAAATTTTAAAGTATTAAAATCTTATACGAAATCTTTTTTTGGTGTTACTTTCCACTGAAAATCAGATTAATCAGGGTCACATTACAAATTGTATAGATTAGAATTTCTTTTATATAGCAAATGTATACCATTTATCTGAGATATTAAGTATAAATACTTTATAATTTTAAGTGGTTTTTGCGTGAGACATTTTGAATGTTTTTGCAAGGTAGCTGATATTTTTTTAAGATATAGATATTGAACTTAAATATATTTCGTTCATTAGTAGGCTAGGATCAACAATGGCTATCTGGTTACAATAAATAGATTTGCGTGCTTATTTGACATGAATAAAAAAATATTTTAAAAACTGTCTAAAATAAGAACATAGGTACAAACTTACGTAATTATAGCTAAATCGGCTATATCTGTGTGTATTCTACATGCAATTATAACAAAACAAAGTAAAATGAAACTGCAATTTTTGTCACTATTACAGACGGTGTAAACAGAGTTACTATTTCAGCTACTTCTACCGTGGGACTGTTTGAAATAATGTTCAATTTCTATTTTTAATTATATAATTTACATTTTTGTAATAAGATATTGCGTCGTTAACGAATATTTTGGTAAAGAAACACGAATATGGTTTCTTTTACCATACTTCAAAATACAATAATTCCCATGCATTTACACTCCTTCAAATACACTATCATCTGGTTAAAACTAGGAAGTAAAATCGAGAAGATTTGTTAATATAATACATCTAGATCCTTTGTTGTGTAAAATGAACATATGTATATATAGCATGAAGAGAAGAAAATGAGACGAGAACTTTATAATGTCCAAAGAGGAATTTTTAGACAAGTACGGTAAGGTCACAATATTTATACAGGGAACGAAAAAAAAAATTCTGAACAAATAGTTGAAGGATTAGATCAGGTTCCGTAAAGCCAGTTTTAGAACTTGAACATAGGAGAACAAGAAAGGAAAAGAAAATAATGAGCCAGTAGTTATTAAACAAGTATTATAAATTATTTATTATTCTGCTATCTTTTTTTTGTCTCGTCAAATTTTTTCTTATGCTTTTGAGAACCGTGTTATATAGGTACAAAAAAATTGTTTGAAGAACGCAGTATGCTTGATATTCAAATATAAAAGGTGTCTTCACATTTGTTATTACTTTAGTTGGCCGTATAGTAATTAACATCGAGGAAACTTTGGGGAGAATTAGAAGGAGGAAAAAGTAGGTTTTGGATTAAATAACTATATAGTATCTCTAAATTTTAACAAGTAATTAGGGCGTGTGGTCTAGTGGTATGATTCTCGCTTTGGGCGAATTCGGAGCTAAAACTCTGAGTACAACATCACAAGCATGCGAGAGGCCCTGGGTTCAATTCCCAGCTCGCCCCTTAATTTTTTAATTCTTTGAAGTTAAATTAGTTTTTGTGTTATAAAAAAGGATAGAATCATTTTGACTTTCCTTGTTTTTTTTTTTTATTTTTTTTTTTTTGGATTATCTTTAGTAAGTCCAAAGTAGTACGTGAGATTATGATTTAGTATCGATCAAAGCTTTGCACTTTTTTTGCAAATAAATGATATTATTTTCTAGCCTCGAATCGAGCCTATAGTGTAAATCAGAAAATGATAGATATAATGATAAAATCAGAATAATTCGTAGCTCTGTTCTGTAATATTTTCTAGTGTTAGAACAAATTTGGATCCCTCTTTTTAGCGTGAGCTAGATATTCTAAAACTGTAGGTCTCATTCCTTGGCAGTTGAATTGTGAAAAATCAGAGCCTATGGAATCGTAAATGCACTCCTCATCCCATAAATTTGGTAAAGGCTTTTTAGAGTTAAGCTCGGTGGGCTTAAGATTGTTGGAGAGAGTTCTCAATGGCTTCTCCTTCAATTTCCTAGATTGTGTCAGACGTGTTATATTTCTGCGGATAAAAACTGGCGGTTCATTTTCAAATGATTTAAGTGGGGATAAGTATGGTACATCATTACGTAATATTTTCAAATCTTCTATTGTTTCTTGCTCTTTAAAGGATTTGATTTCTGATAATGAAGTTGGTGCGGTTTGTTTTGGGAATTTACTCATTAGTTTGTTATTAGCCACAGCTTGATTCAAGGATTGAGTTGAAGTGTAATTAGCGCTATTTCCTTTTGCAACAGTTGGAGAATTGATATCCGATGTGTGTTGTAGTGTTTTTGGTGGGGGATCAACATCAGGATATACGGTATGCGATAAAACTTTTGTATATTCAATCGAATGTCTCTTAAATTTGATCTGTACGTTTTTCAGTCTCAGAAATGTGGCATCTTGTGATCTTTCAATGCTGATGTATCTTTTCAAAGACAGTCTCTTGAGCATTTCTATAATTCTTTCTAGGTCTATTTAGTTTATTTTGTTTGTGAGTTTTCTTTTTGCTTTAAAGTTAATGCTAAATGATGGTAGTATTACGTAAAGTAGAATTGTTATGATAGGATGAGAAAAGTTTACAGTAGTTTCAAATAATTCGGAATGACGGCGTCTATTAATATTTTATTTTAGGACTTTTGTGTCTATTCTTTTATGTATATATTATCTTTTTGTGTTCCAGTTTATGTAGATAGAGTAAAATACAAACAAAAAATGGAAATTAGGAATATTGTAACCACAAAATTATTTATACTGTACAGGAAAAACAAATTAAGAAAGACATTGGTTTATACAATTTTCTGTTTAACAAAGAATTTGCGTAGGTAAGAGATTTGCCAGAAGCAGATACCGACCAGCACCACCATTTGGAACATTGTCCATCTAACAGCTTTTGTGTTCACTCTTTCTGAAGCATCTCTGAAAATTTCTTCTCTTTCCCTCACCAATTGTTGTTCTAATTTAATGTTCTCGACTGCTTGCACGAGGCTGTTAATTCTTTGGTGGATGACTTTCAGTTTGGATTGTTTTTTGGAGTCGATATCGGCCGCGGTACCTGTGTGGAAGTCCACGTCGATTCTTAACTTCCTCCTACCTAGACCTGCTTGATTTGGCTGAAAACAAATTTTGTGTTCACCAGACTCAATTGCAGTAAAAGTCAACTCTCCGGAGCCAACTGCAGACTTCTGATGAACAACTCTATGGTTATCATCAAATACTTCTTCTATATCGATCAACATATCCTTTGTAGTAGGGTTATCCAGCTCTATATAACTATCACGGCCTGAATCATAGCCTTTCACATTGTATGTGGTCTTGAGTAACCAGCCTTCTGATAATTCCTTATAGAAACACTTCCTTTCCCCGGAATTAGTGAACATGTAGAAGGAATACACCTGCTGAACCAGCAAAAAAAGAGCAAAAATATTGCTTCTCATTAGTTCTCGTTTTGAATTCTTTTAATATTGATTTTATTTTTGAACTATAAATGTTATCACTTGTTAATCTGGACTAAACTATAAAGAATTTTGTGATAAATGAGCTATACATCAGTTACACCAGAATAAAAAATGAAAATAAAAAAAAAAGTTATTCAATTTTGATCATCAATTGTAATTTTTTCAACCTTCTACTGCATTGTCTAAGCGAATTGCAGATCAAAAACTGAACACACTCAAAAAAAAATAAAAAAAAAAATTTAGAAAACACGAATCGTGTGAACCATCAATGCTCGCTACGAGAAAGAAGTGATAGCGTTTGATCTAAAATATACGTTTTTTTTTTATTTTAATATTTGGGCATAGTTGCTCAATCAGTGTAAATAAATAAATAAAATTATTTTTAAAGTTTGAATGGACCAATATTTTTAAAAGATAATTTGAACGTGACTCTACGTAAAGTATGATATATCCTAAGTAGATGGAAACAAAAAAAAAATTAATTTGGTGTAATAAAGACGTTTATAAAGTAATGACCAGGATAAATATTTAAGGACACCCCTAGAAGGAAATACGCAAAACTAGATTTGTGTAAAGGAATTGTGTTGTTAAATTGAAGATAGAAAGAAATTTGGATATTTAGGGTATTGTTATTTGCAAGGACTTTCGGTTTTGTTTTATTTTTATTATTATTTAGTATTTTTTTGTGGTAAAAGATAGAAGTTGTATTAATACATGGTTGAGGATAACAGTGGCTCGCTGCGAAATCCGTTTGTAAACAACACTCCGCAAGCGTCTCCTTTCAAGAAAGGAGTTGTGAAGAATGACAGGAAGGGATCTTTAGATTATGGAGTACGGCCATCGAGTTCGTCTTCTTTGCTGGCTTCTCCAACCAGACAAGGGTCTCGAAGGCCTCGTTCCGCTGTGAATAAGTATTCTGATAGGTATATGCCCACAAGGACGGATATAGACCTTAATACCATAAGATCAATTGGAAGTAATTCGGTGAGAGGTAATTCTGCTGGTCAGTCGGTGCCTAGCTCTCCTACATCCGCGTGTGCCGATCAATTGGAGATGAGAAAAGAGAGGGAATCTCAAGAGAAGTTTGATACAATCTTGAAGAATGAGTTGTTTGGTGGGTATCTGTCGAGGGATGTGAATATGTCTCCCGAACGTGGGAGCACACCAGGAAGCAATCCTGGTGGATTCTATAGTCCGCGGAAATCTGTATATGGCTCTAGCATTGACCAGATCAGAAACACTGTTAGCTATTCGAACAATTCTTCACCACTGAAATCAGCCTCCAAGATAAGGATATATAGAGAGAATCAATCAGACTCGGATAGTGATACTGACACTGACACTGATTCTGATGGTAATAACTCCAACGGCCTGATCAATCCATACTCGACGCCATCGAGAAGAAGACATAGCAACCATGGATCCAGTCGACGTGGCAGTTCATTGTCTCTTCCTGTTACTCCAAAGAGGTTAACCTTCACAGCTGGAAATTCAATTGAGGATTTAGGTTCCAATAAGAGAGGTGCCAGCCTTCTGAAATATATGGAGCATTCATCTTCAAGACCAACGACTGCATCGGTTTTACAATCACAATTTACTAATCCTGAAATCTCACCTATAAGATTCGATTCTAAACAGCTTTTGTTGTCTCCAGTTAAACAATTTAAACAAATAAGTAAAGTCCCCTACAGGGTTTTAGATGCACCTTCATTAGCTGACGACTTTTATTATAGTTTAATTGACTGGTCATCAACAGATATATTGGCAGTTGCACTAGGGAAATCTGTTTTTTTGAGTGAGCATCAATCAGGTGAGGTAATACATCTATGTGACACACCTAATGAGTATACCAGTCTAAGTTGGATGGGAGCTGGCTCCCACTTGGCTATTGGGCAAGGTAATGGTATTGTGGAGATTTATGATGTAACCAAAGAGAAATGTATAAGGACACTCTCTGGTCATCTTGATCGTGTTGCTTGTTTGTCCTGGAATGACTATATTTTAAGTTCCGGTAGTAGAGACAGGACAATTCTTCATAGAGATGTTAGAATGGCTGACCCATTTTTTGAGAGGATTGAAACCCATGAGCAGGAAATTTGTGGTCTTAAATGGAACCAAAGTGATAATAAACTTGCGTCTGGAGGTAATGATAATATGGTGTACGTTTATGAAGGGACTTCCAGAACTCCTTTCTTATCAATTAATGAACATAAGGCAGCAGTCAAAGCTATGGCATGGTCACCGCATAGGCAAGGAATTCTGGCAACAGGTGGTGGTACCGCTGACAGAACCTTGAAATTGTGGAACGTGAATACTTCATCGAAATTGAACGATGTGGATACTGGTTCCCAAGTTTGTAATATGATCTGGTCTACTAATACAGATGAAATTGTAACTTCCCATGGCTATTCTAAATATAACCTGACTGTATGGGACTCTCAAAGTTTAGAACCTTTAGCAGTTTTGAAGGGACACAGCTTTAGAGTTTTACATCTAACATTATCGGCTGATGGGACCACAATTGTTTCGGGAGCAGGTGATGAAACGCTACGTTACTGGAAGTTGTTTGAGAAGGTTAAGAAAAAACCGCAATCAGAATCGGCTATCTTCAATGCATTAAATCAAATACGATAGATTATGATATAATTCATATATAATACAAGTGAATGAATATTCAAAATATATATATATTATTAAAAATGTTCCTAAAGTTCGGAGAGCCATTGAGCAAAACTTTTCGAATATTGTAAGAAATCAGCATCGTTCTCCCATAATTGTAAGCAGTCGTCTAAACATATGCTATTTCTTTCTACTAATAAACTGTCAGCAAGTCTGAAAAGTTCTACATTAGATTTTAAGTCATTCATTTTTTCCTGGTTTACAACGTTAGGTTTCACTAGTTTTTTCCAAATCTTATCTTTGATATTCTTAACTAGAGTGAATTGAAAAAGATCGAAATTATTCCATAATGGCGCGAGTTTTAGTTCCAGAATATCCATGAGTGTATCGATAAGGACAATCTGAAAAAGAGAAGTATTATTACTCAATTCTATTGAAACATTTTCTGGTAAGACATGTGAATATTCAGGGAATGTATTTCCTAGGTCCATTTTAAATTCGTTGTCGTGGTAGAGATTCTTTAAGCTTACAAACAGATACTGCATTACAGTAGATCCTTTAGAATACCATGCATATTTTTGTATATTTTCCTGTGTTAATCTACGTAAGGTTTGGATCAATATTAAAATTGACAACCCTACAACGTTTTTATTAAATTTCTGTGGCTTTTCTAAAATCCATGATATATCACCAAACACATCAGAGAACTTTTCATTGTGTGGGAAATCACTTTTCAATAGTTTGTCACTCGGGAGCTCATTAGAGGCTAGTAATGCATATCTGGAATGAAGTCTGAAAAGAAAAACGTACAATGTAGAGGAAAAATAGTCACCATTATCTTCGGATAATCTGTTCTCCATTGAATTGCACAATTTGATTATTATTTTGCCTACAGCTTCAATAGAGTTGGAATCCACTTTTACTTTCTTAGATAAGTCATTGACGTTATTTGTCAAGTCCATAACTTCTCTAAAAGTTTTATTTATATAAAACCTACCTATAGTGAATTCGATAGGAACTGCAGGATTGGGATCCACATATTTTATCGGTATAGGAATTTCTTTGAGGATACTGGATCTTGTAGAGAAGGGGAATCCATTTACCACAGACGAAGAACCATCTATATATAAAAGGAAATGCCATAATACGTGTAATGTATCAGAATCCGTATGCGTATCGATCTTGTGTAGACCTAGTTGTTGAGCAATTCGTATTAGCATGGGGGAATAATTTGTTGCTTCTACCATATTAGGGTCAAGGGTAAATTTTACCAATACAAATGTCTCAAGGGCTCTTCTGTTTGGATATCTCGGGAAGTCAGCATGTTGCAATGTAAAATTGAAGGCCCTATAATAATTAGTGCAAGCCTCAGCATGTAAAGTTACGCCAGAGGCCAAGTTGGAGAATGATGCGCAAAATAGTATACATAATAACAGCAGACAATTATTTATATCCAGTTCTGAGGTTTTCAATTGTTCATAAAGTTCGATTATTGCAAACTCTGATTCCTTTATTGATAATATCGGTATTATTGGATGAATTGAGGATTCGAATGTAGATAGGTGTTGTAGGGAAACATCTAATTTGGTGGGGAAAAGAGGAATTATCTCATTTAAGTGTGTGATAGGGCACATTTTGTGTAGCTTGTTTAATTGAGTAATTGGGTTCCTTGCAAATTTTGGGTTCAGTTCTGTACTGTCGTACATTGATGTGAATACTAACTTATCAGTCAATGAGCTACTGAAGAGTGGATAAAATGTCCTTGATTTGAATAGTTCGTCTCTATAGGTATTGATAATTTTGTAACTATGTGTGGTATTTCTATCGCATGACTCTTTTGTACGATTTGATGCCGTCTTGAAATTGTAAATACACTGATCCTCAACATTTAGTGTCCTGCAAGTCATGCAAGGAGTAGCATGATCACATTTTAGCTTATGGACATAACAGTATTGACATGATTGAATCTTGCGTCTTCGATTAATCCGCGTCCGTGGTCGTATGGTCATCTCCTATAAGTATGCTTTTTACCATAGATTTCACAAACTACCTTTAATTTGGAAACAATCTTTTAATCATTAAATTCTGGATGCTGATTAGATTTGTTACTATTGTACTGTGCTATATTATAATCTATTGACAATGTATTGAAATGTGTCAACAAAAAAGGAACAAAATTAAATATCAGACTGACTTAGAAACATCCGTAGAAGGAGGAGGCCTGGATGCGATGAGCTTGAGCTACATTTTTTTCCAAAATAATTTCTGTAATCAATATATGGGGCTGCAATTTGTATTAAAGTAAAAGAGTACATTATATGAAGGTGTTATATCTTGATGAGGGCTTCGCAAAAACAATTGGTAATTAATGGTTGAAGTAATTAGAATTGCACATATACAAGGAGACTTTGAAGAAGCTGCGGCTGAGTCAGGAGAGTTTTACATAAATGTGGATGAGACTACCGATCATATTGAGGAATTTAGGATTACAAGGGCTAATAACACCGATGGGTATCTAGTCAGCGGAAACGATAATGGGGAGGATAATAGGTTCCGAAAGCTTAAAAATGGACATTATGAAGCTGTTTTGAAGGGACGAACATTTATATTTCAAGTACCTTTGCAAAAGATTGAAGAACAAGTATTGGGGATGGATTGTGATTTAGAGTCTGGAGATGCCACAGAGAGATATGTAGCTATTGGTGACTCGAATGGTAACATCAATGTATATGATTGTGACTGGAATAAAATCCAAGATTTGGAACAGGCTCATCAAAGCGATATTACAGTGACAAAATTCTTCCCCAGTGGAGAAGTTATTCTGTCCGGCTCAAATGACATGCAGATCAAAGTATGGTCTGTAAATGATGGATCAAATCCAAGAATATTACAAGGACACTCTGGTGCTATTACTGATACTATTTTGATTGAGAGAGGAAGAAATATTTTATCCTCGTCTACGGATGGATCCGTACGGTTATGGGAACTAGGGTCTGGAAAGACTATTCATGCATTTTATAGACGTGCGAATAAATTGGACCCAGCACTATGTATGTCATTGTTTACCTCGAAAGAAGGGAATATAGAAGAAAATCCATTAGAATTTGGAACAAATGGTAAACGGGTACTCATAGGACACAAATCCGGTACGATGACTCTACACGACCTAGCATCTAAGGAAGAAGTGGCAGAATTCCCAAACTTATTCATGTCTTCATGTACTTCAGTTGTTTCCATCACAGATAATTTGGTGGTATCGGGTTATGAAAATGGTTCCCTGGCTCTGTGGGATATTGAGAAGCCGGAGTCATGCATACAGAGACTGTCGATAAAGAACAATTACGCTGTTAACAAATTACACTTACACAGGAAGAAGATTTTTGTCTCTTGTGGGATAGACACAGTGATCTCCATTGAGATTAAAGGTGAAGAACTTGTGCCTTCTTCAGTAACTCATTTAGTTAACAGTGACATTCACATTACGCATTTTGTTAATATGCCATGTAAGAACCAGGAAAAATTACTGATGCTGGGGAAATGGGGTTATTGTGGTTTATATGATTTATAGCTAAGTAAATATTTAATGTATGTCTTGGAGAGTTGACAATGAGTACCTTACTATAACATTATATTGATCAATTTCGTTTCGCGAACAACCTAAAAAAAAAAACCAAAGGCAGTGGAGAAAATTAAAGAACAGCTAGTCTTCAAAATCACATCGAATACAAAAAAACCATAAACAGCTGGTATCTTTGCAATTGAAAATAAATTGATTAATTACAAGTTAATTTCTAAAGAAGCTAAAAAGGAAAATTACTCAAGAATGGGTGATCGCGAATTAGAACAAGAAGATGATATTTTGAATATGTTTTTCGATGAACAGTTCATTCCTCAAGCCTTTGTGGATATTTTATTGAGTAAAACCAATGGTAGTGGTCTTGATGAGGTTCGTACCGTAACAATAGGTCTGCAAGGTAGATTGGATTATTATACAGAGCATTTAACTAAAGAATTGGAAGGCACAATTTACTCACTAGAGAAGATATCGGACACTTTACCAGGAACGTGGAATACAACGGAAAGTAGCTCGTCTAGTAACTTTGGTGCTTCCAAACTAGAATACTATCTTGATACTCTAGCGAATGCAGTACGAGGTTTAGAATCAGATGTTAAAAAACTAGATAATCAAATTGATTACATACAAAAAGAGAATATGACAACAAATGAAGAACATAAATTAATGGTAACTCGTTTACAAGAGTTGATTATAGCGAGAAATCGTTTAGATTTGGTTTCAAAGTTATTAGAGCATTTGGAGAATATTGTTGCTATTGGCAAGGAAAATGGAGCGGATTCCACGAACGTATCACTAAGTGATTTTAAGCTGGCATTAAGAACATTAGAAGAAACAATTGTTACTACGCTAGAGGAATTAACGAAGACGGAGTCTAGTAATGAGCAAAACAGAGAAATTTTGGAGAGGATTGACACGCTTGTTGAACTTGAACAGGTTGTAAAAGATATCAGCCCGTTCTGTGATGAATACAGTCAATTTGTGCAAGGAATTGTTAAGAGTGCAAATGAATATTTAAATACAAAAAATATAGAGAATGAACTATAGACAAGTTACTGGATTATGAACGAGAAATGATACGATCTTGTGGATGAAATCAAAAAGATATAGAGAATACAACAGCATGTTATTATTCACTGTTTATAGTTAGTGTTCATTCATTACACATAAAAGATATTGTACAGTTTTTAATGTTTTTTTAATTTTCTTATTCTAGTGTTATTTGAGTACACCTTTAGTAAAGTTTGTTCGTTTTATTTGTTTGCTTAAAAACATTCTTAACCCTTCTTGGCAGAAATGTCATAGTAAGCATGATGCTACCATTAAAAGAAAACAGTTGAAGAGTTTGGTGTAGCACGAGAATTGCTCTCTTCTTCTTCAGACTCACTGTCAGTATCAGGAAGGATATTTCTTAAAAATTCAAGTCCACCGATATATTGGATGACTCTGGCCAACCTTCTAGGGAATATTTTTTGTGCCCATTCATCAGGACAAATTCTGATTAAAGCACCAACTGGTATAGATAGCATACCGCAGAAGATTGCTACCAACCACATTTCTTTGGTTTGCCTTGCGATTGAGAATGGTGCACCACCAAAGAACATGATTAATATTTGTAGAATGGCTATCAATAGCATGATAAAGATAAAGTAGAAATTTCTGAACAAATCTTGAAAAAAGTTCAGATTAGCTTCTGTAATTCTCTTTCTCCAGTCTTTTATACCGTCCGCTTCACCCAATTTCCTAGATACCAACAAGGTAAACCATTGTAACCAGACAAATGTGTTAAAGATCATAGCATTAATTTGTTGATGTTTGTGACCTGGTAAATCATCTTTTGGGACACCAAAAAAATATTGGGATCCATAGAAATAAAGAGTAAATGTAACGGTCAATTGTAAAGTCGATTGGCCAATAATCATTTTCCAGGTGGATGGAGTTATCAATGGGGTAGAACGTCCTTTGGGTTTTCTGTCCATAATGTTTGGATCAGGTTTGTCTGTGGCTAGCGCTAGAGCAGCTAATGTATCCATGATTAAGTTAACCCAAAGTAATTGAACAGCCGTTAAAACAGATTTCACTTCCTCTGAAATAACAGAGGTAACAAATGTTAGTAACACTGCAGTAACATTCACAATAAGTTGAAATTGAATAAACTTCTTGATTGAGATGGCAACACATCTACCCCACTTAATGGCATTTACGATAGCAGAAAAATCATCTGTCATTAAAATAATATCAGAGGCTTCTCTGGCAACTTCAGTACCAGTAACACCCATAGAAAAACCAACATCTGCAAGCTTCAAAGCAGGAGCATCATTAGTACCATCACCTGTAACTGCAACAACATCCCCCATTTCTTTTAGAGTACCAACTAAAATTCTCTTATCTTCAGGAGATGATCTAGCTAGAACTCTCAGTTTTGGAAGAATTTTCTTTCTTTCATCATCATTTAGTTGTCTAAACTGTGGACCCTCCATTGCGCAATGACTATCGTTCAAATTTTTGGTTGATAGTATACCACAATTTCTGGCAATAGCCTTAGCAGTTATCAAATTATCACCAGTTACCATACGTACAGTAACACCTGCCTTTTGACATTGAGCAACTGCATCTTTGACATTGTCTCTCAAAGGATCTTGAATACCTACGATAGCATCTAGTACCATACCATTCAAAACTGGGTTCTTTGGATCGATTAACTTGGTAGCCAGTGCTTCATGTTCATTTTCTGGGTCAACGAATTCTTTTGGAGGCCAGTTAGCTAGGTTAAAATCCTTGTGGGCTAAGGAGATTGCTCTTAATGCATCATCAGCAAGATCAACAATCTCTTTTTCAATCTCAGATCTTTTCTCTTTGTCAATTTCAACAATGTCATCATTTTCAGTATATTTATCAGTGCAAGCCCTAGAGACCATCTCTGCAGCACCCTTAACAAATAAACGATACTTTGATGTAGTGTCAGAAGAATCGGATCTACATTTCACAACAACACCAGACCATTTCCTTGAACTTTCAAATGGAATGATTTGTACAACGGACTCGACGTTAGCAACCTGTTCCGGATCATTTCTATACGATTGCAGAGAGCCAAAATTCAAACCAAACGACTTCTTGGCCAAAGTTAATAATGCTGTTTCGGTCTTAGAACCAATGTATGGTTCCTGTCTTCCTTGTGCCGCATTATCGATCAAACTTTCCTCATCATCAGCCTTATGAGATTTCTTTCTTTTGAATGTTTTAGTTATTCTCTTAATCAAAGGTTTTGGACCCTTATTGTTGATAGAGTTATACTGTTGCGATTCTTTGTAATCTTTATTCTCAAAAGCAGTAGAGTTGAGAACAATATTGGTGAAAATTTCCTCTCTTAAAGCCTTAGAGCATTTCTTCTTGTATACTAAGTCAGATTTGGCTGGGTTACTGCCAATATCGTCAAAATAAATACCACCCAAAGTACCTCGTACAACTGTCATAATATTCTCTGTCAAAGTACCTGTCTTATCAGAGCATACGGCTGTAGCTGAACCCATCGTTTCACAACTTCTCAACACTCTCACTAAATTACCATCCTTTGTCATTCTTGTTGTAGCAAATGCCAAGGCTAAGGTGACAGCAAGTGGTAAACCTTCCGGGACAGCAACAACAATCACAGTAATAGAAGTGATAAAAATATCCATAAATTTACTACCTTTTTCAGCAGCTGGTAAATCGTGGAACCTACCATTACTTGGAATGATGTAAAACAAAAACCTAATAAATAATACAACAAACAAGGTAATTGCAGCAATACAACCATATACAGAGATATTATCAGTTAACTGACTTAATCTCTGTTGTAGTGGTGTACTTTCGGTCTCTTCCTTTAGTGATGCCATAGTCTTACCATGTACTGAGTGGACACCCACTGAGGTTACAATGGCTCTACCAAGACCAGACAATAATCTAGAACCCGATATCAACATGCAATCGGGAAAGTGCTCGTCTCCGATATCCTTATCTTTATTGTCCTGGTAAAATGTCAATGACTCAGTAAGTGGTAATTTTTTTATAGTCTCAGATTCACCAGTGATAGAACTCTCATCGGACTCACATTCACCTTTCACTAAGATACAATCAGCTGGAATAACATCACCTGTTTGTAGAGATATTAGATCACCTACGAGTAAATCATGTATGGAGATAAGACATTCTTTGTCATCTCTAATGACAATAATCTCTCTATCTTCTCTTTTTTGGTTCAATCTATGGAACTGCATTTCCTTCTGATAATCATTTGCAGCACTAACCACCACAACCACTACAACGGCCATCATAATAGCCAAACCTTCGATCCAGTCCACTTTTGTGATCTTATTTCCCTCGGGATCATATTCTGGTGGTTGTGTCATAACTTCATATATCCCGAGAGTAAAAGAGACAATTGCCGCCGTTGTCAACAGTAACATGGTCTTGTCATTAAATGCTTCCCATATCAGAGTCAAAAACGACTTGGGGGCTCTCTCTGGTAATTTATTACTCCCATATTGTTCATATCTTTTCTTAATGGAGCTCTCAGATATACCTTTAACTTTATCAGTATCTAACTTGTCAAACAGCCCCTTTTCATCTTCAAATATCTTCGAATACGCATTTACCGACTTCGGATTATGTAAATTACCCAAGTCATCAGGCGTCATTGTACTAACACTTAACTCAATAAACACACTTAGTTATTAAATACAGTTCTCATACAAAAAAAAAAGAAAATTCAATATCAATATACCAAGTTAGTTTTTATCGTTATTGTCTCCACTGATACAAAAAAAACAATCAGCAAAAAAAAATGAATTTAATGAAGCCTGGATTTGTTCGAAACTAATTCTGTTTTACTTTCTCCTTCTCTTTTTTCTCCCCCCCGCGTTATTCTATTCTACTTTGAAAAAGCGGGAAAGCAAAAAGAAAATTTAAAAATTACTTTCCAAAAAGAGAGTGCGTACAGCTGAAAAACTAATCTTGACTAAGCCTCTTTCAATTCAATTTGTGAAAATATCTTTTTTTTTTTCAACTCGTATTGTATGCATTTTTATAAAAGTCTTCTCTCAATTTCTCCGGGTAAAACATAACTTGATGAAAAATATCACTATTAAAGTTATCACTCGATAGAAATTCTAAGGTCACGTTATTACCAAGCACGTCCTGCATGTGACATTAGAGTGATAATACGTTCTTTTACTCTTACACAATGATGTTTTAAATATCTAGAATAATATCAAATTGAAATAAGAAAAAAATGAAAAGCAAAACTTGTTTAAAATAAATAATAAAATGAGAAAAATGGAAAGAGAAGGATGGATTTTTATCAGTTAGTTACCGTGATCTTTTTATACCTATCATGGAAAAATGGACACTTCCAGTTTTTTTGCCGTGGCCTTAATTTTTGATCCCACTTGTTTTTTTCAGATCTCATTACCACTTTGGGTAAACATTTGCCGCCGAAATACCTTTGGTTCTCTCCAAAAAATTTCTGAACATAACGAGTGCGTGATCGTATAAAAGGGCTTCCCATTGTGATCATCTACAATATCAGGGTAAATAAGTATCATAGGATACGGATGTCTTTTGCTTATTTTTTTTTCTTGTCTCTGTCGCTTTACCAATCTTCCTTGTTGCGTGGTAGCTGTTGATTAGCAAAGTGAAAGAATGTAAACAAAACGTTAAAAAAGGGGTGATGTAAAATATTAAATTTTCTACGATATGAGAGTATAATAACTATCAACTCATTCAAAAAAAAATCAAATAATACTATAGAGTTTTAGTTTCACAACATATTACGCTCTGGCACATGACCCCATATCATCACTGCCGAAGAGTCTAGTATTACTTAAGAGCAATACCATCTCAGCGTTTAAGAGCAATGCCTTAGTAGTATAGAGCAATGCCTTAGAAAAATAGCAATTCCTTCTAGCACGTAGTCGCTAACTTTATAGAGTATCTTCAATACAAGATTGTACTACATCAATTTGTTAATCCCCATCACATCTTGCATTAACGTTTATCAGATAACGAGACACAGACGGATTTAGGACAAATTACTAGGGAGGGGTAATTACCATAAGTGGTATTGTGATAAGTATATAGTATAGTGAGCATTTTGCAAATAATACATAGCCCTACTCTCACGCCTCACATACAAATTTTTGCAACCAGTTCTTTTTTTTTTTTTTCTTACTTTTCCTTTTATTTTTTTGATAGTATGTGAGCCAATGGAGTTTGAGAGATAAGAGAATTACAAATGACGTGTAGAAGATAAAAATACCTCTTAAAATTTTTTTTCTTCTTTCTCCCCCTAGTTCTCCGACTTTTAGCCCGTTACTGAAAGGGTGTGTATGTGTGTGTGGGCAAAAATGGGCAGTGCATGCCACAAACACATTTTCCACTGCAAAAATTGGCTTGCTCGTAGTTTGGATCCCGGCTCCGTTCTCAACTTAACGATTCCTAATCTGGTAAAAAAAAAATAAAATTTTTTTTTCTTTCTTTCTTATTTCCTTTCCATCTACATAATGCGAGCAAACGACAAACATATCCGGGTGATACCCTCTCGTTCAGGTATTCCACTTTATCCCCCAACAACTCATCGTACAAGCCTTCTTTGTTTCAATAGGATGAGGTATTATTTGTTTCTCTGTGTGTGTGTGTGAAGATCTTCTGTCTCGGACAAAGATATCGGGGAGAGGCATTTGTTTACCTTGGAAAAATAACAACAATTTCCTATTTCCTAAAATGGACGGCTCCGTTGTTTACTACGGAAATGAAAGTACCAATTTTTTCTAAAACTGGGAATTTTTGATTTTTTTTGTGGTCCAAAGCGAATAAAAACAAACAAAAAAACAAACAAACAAAAAACCACTCGGGATATGTACCTTTTCAGTACTGCCTTTTCTGAGTACAAAGGGTAAATCTTTCTTGTTCCTTATTTTCTTTTGTTTACTAATTTCTCCTTTCGTTTTCTTTCTTTTTTTCCACTCCCAAAATAAAAATCGTTTTTTCTTTATTCGTACAGGGATTTTACAGCAAAAATAATTTTTTTTTTGCCCAAAAAAAAAATATTTATAAAATTTAAAAAATTACAAAAAATATCGCAATACGTCATTTTTCTGTCTTGCTCTCTCTCATTGAAAAAAAAAAATTTTTTTTTTTTTACATCAACGAAGTAGGACTTCAGCACAACACAGTTCTCTGAAAGCATACAGAAGTGCAGCATTTTCTTCACACAGCTTTTTCTTTTGGTTTTGACGAAACAAAACAAAACAAAACAAAAAACTCTTCGTTTGGATGAAAAGAAAGAAAGAAAGAAAAAAATTTTTTTTTTATCTCTGTCAACTATCGATAAACTAATAATTCTCTCAATTGGAATTGAAATTGAAAGTTGACAAGGGAGGTAAAGGAAAAAAAAATTTTTTTCTTTCCCAACTTGTAGATATAAATATGACATCTACTTTTGAAATTTCTTTCAATAATTTTTTTTTCCCTTAATTATTTTTTATGCTAGTCTTGGAATTTTATTTTTTCTTACTTACTAATAAAACCAGTGCAAAATTAATATATTACACTGAACCAAATATAATATATAAATTATGTCTGACGTTGAATCCAACAACGAGAAGCCTCCTCAAGATGTCTACGAGGAAGACGAAGAGGAGATGTCTGAGGATGACGACATCGATGCTTTGATTGAGGAGCTACAATCCAACCACGGTATGGACGAATCTGACAGTGAGGATGAGGGTCACCACACTGGTTCCGCTAGAGTTGTTCCAGAAGAATACCTACAAACTGACCCATCTTACGGTCTAACTTCTGACGAGGTTGCTCACAGAAGAAAGAAGTACGGTTTGAACCAAATGGCTGACGAAAGAGAATCTCTAGTCGTTAAGTTCATTATGTTCTTCGTCGGTCCAATTCAATTCGTTATGGAAGCTGCCGCTATTTTGGCTGCCGGTCTTTCTGACTGGGTCGATTTCGGTGTTATCTGTGGTTTGCTAATGTTGAACGCCTGTGTTGGTTTCATCCAAGAATTCCAAGCTGGTTCCATTGTCGATGAATTGAAGAAGACTTTGGCTAACGTTGCTGTTGTTATTAGAGACGGTCAATTGGTTGAAGTTCCAGCCAATGAAGTCGTTCCAGGTGATATTCTACAAGTTGAAGACGGTACCATTATCCCAGCTGATGGTCGTCTAGTTACTGAAAACTGTTTCTTGCAAGTCGATCAATCTGCCATTACTGGTGAATCTTTGGCTGTTGACAAGCACTACGGTGACCAAACCTTCTCCTCTTCTACTGTTAAGAGAGGTGAGGCTTTCATGGTCGTTACTGCCACTGGTGACAACACTTTCGTTGGTAGAGCTGCTGCTTTGGTTAACAAGGCTTCTGGTGGTCAAGGTCACTTTACTGAAGTCTTGAACGGTATTGGTATTTTGCTTTTGGTTTTGGTCATCATCACCTTGTTGGCTATCTGGGCTGCTTGTTTCTACAGAACTGACAACATTGTCAAGATCTTGAGATTCACTCTAGGTATTACCATTATCGGTGTTCCAGTTGGTTTGCCAGCTGTCGTTACCACTACCATGGCTGTCGGTGCTGCTTACTTGGCTAAGAAGCAAGCTATTGTCCAAAAGTTGTCTGCTATTGAATCCTTGGCTGGTGTCGAAATCTTGTGTTCCGATAAGACCGGTACTTTGACCAAGAACAAGTTGTCCTTGCACGAACCATACACTGTCGAAGGTGTTTCTGACGACGATTTGATGTTGACTGCTTGTCTTGCTGCTTCCAGAAAGAAGAAGGGTCTTGATGCTATTGACAAGGCTTTCTTGAAGTCTTTGATCAACTATCCAAAGGCTAAGGATGCTTTGACTAAGTACAAGGTTTTGGAATTCCACCCATTTGACCCTGTCTCCAAGAAGGTTACTGCTGTTGTTGAATCCCCAGAAGGTGAAAGAATCATCTGTGTTAAGGGTGCTCCATTGTTCGTTCTAAAGACTGTCGAAGAAGACCACCCAATCCCAGAAGACATCCACGAAAACTACGAAAACAAGGTCGCTGAATTGGCTTCCAGAGGTTTCAGAGCTCTAGGTGTTGCCAGAAAGAGAGGTGAAGGTCACTGGGAAATCCTTGGTGTTATGCCATGTATGGATCCTCCAAGAGATGACACTGCTGAAACTGTTAACGAAGCTAGAAGATTGGGTCTAAGAGTTAAGATGTTAACTGGTGATGCTGTCGGTATTGCTAAGGAAACCTGTAGACAATTGGGTCTAGGTACCAACATTTACAACGCTGAAAGACTAGGTCTAGGTGGTGGTGGTGACATGCCAGGTTCTGAATTGGCTGACTTCGTTGAAAACGCCGATGGTTTCGCTGAAGTTTTCCCACAACACAAGTACAAGGTCGTCGAAATTTTGCAAAACAGAGGTTACTTGGTTGCTATGACTGGTGACGGTGTCAACGATGCTCCATCTTTGAAGAAGGCTGATACCGGTATTGCTGTCGAAGGTGCTTCCGACGCTGCTAGATCCGCTGCTGATATTGTTTTCTTGGCCCCAGGTTTGTCTGCTATCATTGATGCTTTGAAGACTTCCAGACAAATTTTCCACAGAATGTACTCCTACGTTGTCTACCGTATCGCTTTGTCTCTTCACTTGGAATTGTTCTTGGGTCTATGGATTGTTATCTTGAACCACTCCTTGGACATTGAATTGATTGTTTTCATTGCTATCTTCGCTGATGTTGCTACCTTGGCCATTGCTTACGACAATGCTCCATTCTCTCAACAACCTGTTAAGTGGAACCTACCAAGATTATGGGGTATGTCCATTATCTTGGGTTGTGTCTTGGCTATCGGTACTTGGATCTGTTTGACTACCATGTTCTTGCCAAGAGGTGGTATCATCCAAAACTTCGGTTCCATCGATGGTGTTTTGTTCTTGCAAATCTCCTTGACTGAAAACTGGTTGATTTTCATCACCAGAGCCGTTGGTCCATTCTGGTCTTCCATCCCATCTTGGCAATTAGCCGGTGCTGTTTTCGCCGTTGATATCATTGCTACCTGTTTCACCTTGTTCGGTTGGTTCTCCCAAAACTGGACTGATGTCGTCACCGTTGTTAAGATTTACATCTGGTCTATTGGTGTTTTCTGTACTCTAGGTGGTTTCTACTACATCATGTCTGAATCTGTTGTCTTCGACAGATTGATGAACGGTAAGCCATTGAAGGAAAAGAAGTCTACCAGATCTGTCGAAGATTTCTTGGCTGCTATGCAAAGAGTCTCCACTCAACACGAAAAGGAAAACTAATCGTGTTAGAGTGAAATTTTCGTTCTTTTCTGATTTTAATTCTTTTTCTTTATCTTCCAAATTTTGGTTGTACTAATTTTAATTTTTGATTTTTTCTAATTTTTTTGTTTTTCCGGGAACTAATACGCATTGATGTTGTCATTTCTAATTCGGAATTGATCTAATTATCATTAATTGATTGATCATCTTTATTTTTTAATTTTCAATAATTCTTTCTCTACTTATTTTTTTTGGATAAATTGGGACTCACACACTTCCATTTATTTCATGATAAAAAAATAATACCACCCTTTATTGAAATCAAAGATAAGATGGTCATTCATTATTTTTGGATTAACCTTTCTATCTTTTTATCGATACCATCAGTGTAGAATCGTTAATTTAATATAGACGCACGCACATTTTTATTATTTTTTTATTCATTTATCTCATACCATTATAATTCTGAAAGCACAGTAATATTATTATTTTCTATTATTATCTTTTTTTTTCTTTCTATTTAACATGCACAACTTAATAATAATCTCCTGTTAAATATATATAATATAATTGTCTTATCTTATCACACATAATTACGACGTTAAAACCTACATAGTAATATTTTAATACATTTGCTTAAATATAAAATTTTCTTTTTATTAATAATTTAAAAACACATTTGCTTAACTATTAAATATTCTGTATTAATAATTTAAAATACATTTCACATACTAATGATATCAATCACTTGATACGTTGTACTTAAAATTTTCATCAACGAAATTTTTTTTTTTTCAGCTGGAAGATGCGCGAACTTCGAAGGTTGCTGGAAAAAAATGAAAAAAAAAAAAAATAAAATTGAAAAGGGCCTCCGAACGAGATGGCCAATTTCTTTATTATATCCAATAATAACTTGATCTCTCTTTCAAATAGCGTTCTCTAAACTATCAAAAGAAACAAATATATCGATAATACAATTGTTTTCTCTATAATTTTTTTTTTGTTAATTGAAAAAAAAGGTAACAGAGAAAGACTACGTTACGGATAAAATTATCAAAGAAAGAAAGACATAAGATATAGTCAAGTGGGTTACAATAGCTAAAGTATTATAAAGGACAACAAAAGCTCATAACAAAAAAAAATAAGGATCATATTTTTTTTTAATTGAAACCAATTTTTTTTTCTGTACATTATTGATTTTTTTCAGTTCCCTCCCAAAAAAGGATTATTGTAAATTAGTTTTCAAAAAAGAAGGGTTTTTTAAGTTGATTCTATATTCCCTCTCTCAAATTATTTTATTTTATTGTTGTTTTATTTCTAATTTAAAAAAAAGACAAATTTCTATTATCTGAAATATTCCCATTGTACATTACAAAAAAAAAAATTCAGAAGAACATTAAAATGACTTTAGATCAGCCAAAAGAAACTCCTGTGTCTGATTCAGCAGCAGCTGAAACTGTTAACTCAGCACTTGAACAGTTGCACCTAGATGATGTCGAGACACCTCAACCTGTTGAGCAGATGCCTCCAAATCCTCCAATGCAAAATAGCGCACAATCTCATATGTTCCCTCCACCTCAAATGTATGGATTTATGCCATACTCACAAATGATGCATATGCCACACCCATCTGGATTTTTCCACCCACCAGAGTTCCAGGACGGTAATGGAAACCCTAATGCTTTAGGTGCTGGCATGCCTGCCATGTTCAACAACTCCAATGACGCATCTATGTTTCCTGTGATGGGTTCTGCATTCCAACCATTAGGTCCCGGTGCCCAAGAAGGCGACGAAGTTGTGAGCAAAGACCCGTTCATGCCTGTTCCTGAACAAGTTTGGAATGTAGCCAACGATAACACGGCAACTTCTAATGTTATTGACTCCATTACCAAGTCTTCTGCTATTACAGATGAAGCCTCTGAGGAAATTCCTGCAAAATTGCCAGGTGCCAACACAAGTGCTTTTAGAAGACAAACTTTCCACGCAATTTCAACAAATGGCTTGGTTGATCCAACCATGACTGGGAATGCTTCAGCTGCAGCTCCAGGTGACGAAAATGCTGAAAAGAATGCTGAGCAGCAAAAGACTAGAACGCAGTCCATCTCTTATGATAGAGAAGGTAACGTCGAGGCTTCCACTGAGAGTGACAAAAACAAGGCCAATAAAGATGAGAAATCATCAGAAAACCAAGAAAGGAACGGCTATTCAGCTAATTATGCCGCAGCATATCCCTACGGTGGTCCACCATTGCAAGCCAACCCAGTTGTTGGTGTAGCTGGTCACCAACCACCTCACTCTGCGTATGGCGTTAGATCTCCTTTTCCAGGTCCTTTTGGTGAATTTGGTGGTCCATTCCAGTCCTTTTCTCCAAACATGGGTGGCCCAACTGCTCCAATGCACCCACACTCTCCAATTCCAATGCCTCACTCTCCAATTCAAATGGGTCCTATGCCTGATTTCATGAAAGGTCCAATTTCTGGAGACGGTAGCAAAAGCGATGAGAACATTCCGATCTTACCTCAAGGTTTTCCTGTTTTGCAACACCAACAAGGTGGTACACCACCTCCTTGGTTATATAATAACCCTGCCTTCAATGGTATGATGCCTCATTCTCCTGTTATGGCTCAGGGTCCTCCTCCTACTTATGGAAGAAACAAGGATCATGATAAAAACGACAAGAACCATTACAATAACAGAAATAGAGGAAGAAGGAACCACCATTATTACAACAATGAGGACAGACAGAGAAAAATCGAAGATGCATCTCGTTATGCTAATGCAACCTTGGATGAGTTTATTGGTAATATCTACTCTCTATGTAAGGACCAACATGGTTGCCGTTTCTTACAAAAGCAACTGGACATATTAGGCGAAAAGGCATCTGATGCTATTTTTGAGGAAACTAAGCAATATACTATCGAATTGATGACAGATTCTTTCGGTAATTATTTAATCCAAAAGTTATTGGAACGCGTCAACAACGAGCAACGTATTGAGTTAGCTACAATTGCAGCTCCAAAAATGGTCGAGATATCTAAGGATCCTCATGGTACAAGAGCTTTACAAAAGCTAATTGAATGTATTTCTACCAAAGAAGAGGCTACTATCGTTGTCAATTCCTTGAAGAGTGATACTGTTGAACTAAGTAAAGATTTAAACGGTAACCACGTAATTCAAAAGTGTCTACAGAAATTGAAGCCAGAAGATTTCCAATTCATTTTTGATGCTGCTGGAGAGGAGTGTGGAAATATTGCTACTCACAGACATGGGTGCTGTGTTCTACAACGTTGTTTAGATCATGGTTCCAAACAACAATTCAAGGAGCTAGGTGAAAAGCTCTTGAAGTATGTTGATAAATTAACTATTGATCCATTTGGTAATTATGTTGTTCAATATATCATCTCCAAAGAAACCGAAAGAAACGATTACGATTATACTTACAAAATTGTAAATTTGCTCAAGCCAAAGTTTACTGAATTATCTGTGCACAAGTTCGGTTCTAATGTTGTTGAAAAGATTTTAAGAACACCTGTAGTTGCCGAAACCATGATTAATGAGTTAATTAACGAGGGTGAGTCTGAAGTACAAACACTATTGAATGACAGTTACGGTAACTATGTGCTCCAAACAGCACTGGATATTTCAAGAGATTCAAACAATTATATGTACAAGAAGTTGGTTGATCTAGTATCCCCATTATTAGTCGGCCCTATCAGAAACACACCTCATGGTAAGCGTATAATGGGTATTCTTCACATTGAATAAAAATCAAGATAATTAGGAATTATAAGTTTTTATAATAGTCATTTAAATAACTGTACATTAGTTTATTAATATTACATTTTTTTGATTATCTCTATTAGTTGAGGAATTTTGAATATTAAACAAAAAGGCTTTTAGCAAATAGCAATATAAACATACGCTATAGGTAAATATCCGAGAAAAGATCACCCCATAAGCTGTTATAAAGTTCACTCAAATCACCTTTATTAACAAATTCGTCCAAAGTACCAAGGTTATAAGTACTCTGTTGATCTGAATTACCTGGTGCGACCTGTAAAGGAACGTGAAGATTTAGTTCTGGACCGACAGGTACATCAGATACAGTTGTGCCCGTAGGGGTGTATACTCCGCAGTGTTCACTATCGGTGTTAACCGAAGTAGTGCTTATTGGGGTTTTGAAATTACTCATAGGTGATCTACCAATGGAATCAGTGGATGTTGTTCTTGCCGACATATAGGATGTCCTATCTTTAGGAATTGGTTGTTGTTCTGCGGAATGAACAGTACATGGTGTACCGTATCGATCCACATCTGTATCATTGAGTATTTTATTCAATGATGGGCAAGTTTTGGCAGCGGGCCCTTTTGGATCGCCGGGAATCTTTTCGGTTTCTAAATTCATCATTTTGGCATTTTCTAATATCTTATTGAAAGATAATGTGAAACCTGATTTTTTAATAGGTTGTAGTAGTGAATAATATAAACAAGAGTTAGGATCCAAAATCATTTGAGGTATTTCTGCTAACTCTGGATTTATTCTTACAAAAGATTCCACAAACTGTTCTTTATTAATATCTTTACTTTGCATATATTCAATAATCATTAGCCTTGTAATAATCGTTATGAATGAGAAGGACCTTGAAAAGTCTCTAAAAGTGTGGCTATCAGCAAGGTGTACCACTTTAGTTTGCTCCAAGAATTTACCAACATTTAAAAATCTCTGATAGACCTTAACCATTGAAGTAATATCATCCATCTCAATATTCCTAATAATTAAAAAGGTTTGGGTAGTCAAGTACAGGCATAAGGATGCGTAATGCTCAAATGTTTGAGCAACTGAATAATCATCAGTCATTGATAACAAAATTTTATTCATAACCTTCCAGTGCTCATGTAGCTGTAACAGATGTCCATATAGTACAGTTATTAACCATCTAGGCTTTGGCTTCACAGTCAATCTTGCAATTAAGTTGTCAGCCATGTTGATGAGCCTGAATCTGTGATACTCGTAGTTCAATGCGAATTTAGATGCAAGCGCCTTATCCACTTTTGTCACATCCGAGGCATCACTGAACGTTATTTCCCAAAGCCTACAGGTTTGTTTTTTGATAGCCTCATAAGATTTTTCACAATACTGTATACCTTCTATGATCTCTTTTAAGAACATGTTTTTCACATTGGGTGGTTTGGATGTATTTTTAATTGATGTGTATCGTTCCTTATATAGGAAATTGTCGTGGAATTCACTGGCAATCAGGGTTAAAGCCAAGTTCCCATAATCACAAAGCTGTTTTACCGTTAGTTTATCCAATTGTAATTTTGGTTGCGGTTTCTGTATAGTTTGCAAAAAGTGACGCCTATCGAGATAACCATTATCCCTGAATATCTTTGGCAATAGACAATTAACAGTCGAATCATCAATAGCTGAAATGAAACATTTCATAATAGATGTCTTCTCATACCAGTACAATGTCCACCAAAGTTTACGTCTCCTCTCAGCTGTCTCCTCATCATAACCAACGTAGAATTCCCATCTATGGAATCCCATTTTTTTAGCATTTTCTACAGCGACATTAATGACTTTATCAAAACCATAGTGCTCATCTAATGACAATTGTTCTTCCAGCAGCAATATTAAATGCTCCATATAGTCAATATTAGTGCCAAATTCAAAGAAGCTGTAAAGTGTCAAATTGTAATAATTGTAGCAGAGTGCTAATAAAACTTCTTCGGTGTCACACAAATAAGTAATTTCCTTAACAGTATTTATTATGTCACCATTTTCCTGTTCTGTAAGAGAGATAGAACTGAAATTATTCATGAGGGTCTCAAATCTCGTTCTGATATCCTTACACATATTAAGGAGTAATCCAAACATCTTTGAATCATCATCCTTTGTAGCAAGCAGCTGAGCATTTGATACCTTTGTGATGCTTTCCACATAAGGTTGTCGTATTTGTTCGATCACAGTAGAAACTAAACTTCTAATGCTTGAGCTTCCAGGACTTTCGTAAGAAGAACGTGGAGTATGTGAGATTGAAATCAGATTCTTTCTATTTAAGTAGATTTCCAGCGGATTGGCAATTGAAATTGATTCCTCAGAGATATGATGTACACAAATATCAATGAAACGAAGAACAATATATAAAGTCTCTTTCATCATTTTTATTGCTTCTTCGGTTTTCATGTATGGTTCAAAGAGGTAAACACAGTAACCCAACCCTTGTAATGAGAATGATTCCACCTGGGAATAAAGACCAAACAACTCATCTACAAGTGGTTGGTTTGACGCAAAGAAGGACTCCGCTAAACTGAACCCACATTCACCCATGAAATGATTATTCTTATTAGCATTATTGTAATCTATCCATATCCTAAACCTCGTCAAGTGGACGTGGTTAGAATATTTATTCCTCATTAAATTGGTTTCTATCGACTTCGATGAACCATTCTCCTGGGAATTCAGTTTTTCAAAATCAATTTCGGGTTCCCAGTTATCAATGATATTATTAAGCTGACTTTTGATGGCGTCTATAGACCCCTGTATGGCAGGATCCCTTTCGACAATTTTCTCCAGCTCTTCGAGTACATTTGTAAGCTTCTCAATGGTTGCCTCAGTCTGAGCATCATCCTTATAGAGAATCAATGATTCCTTCTTATTATCACCCTCCGCATTATCATTGCTGTCAGACTCAGTATCAGCATATGTTTGTTCATATTTTTTACGATTAGCATCTTCAGCCTCAGCCCTCGTATCAGTGTCAGCAGGCTCTGAACTGCCTAGCGTAGTAATATGTTCCTTAAGGCCATTTGGCAAATGAGCTTGTTTCTCAACAACACTTGAACGTACAAACCCGTCAGCACTACCAAAAGCACCTTTAGTACTACTACTGGTACTACTACTGGTACTAGCACCACTCAGTGAAGAACCACTCCTCCTATGACTACTCCGAGGACTGTCTTTCTTCACTGAACCACTTTTCTTATCACTGAACACACAATCACAACCATAAGTGATACAGGAGGGACACGGAGCGACACCATTACATTTGATCTTTCTTCTCCTACAACTATCACACGCTCTACCAACTTTGGCCCTCTTCGCAGCCGGTTTCTTCCTATAATCTTCAGACATGTTGTAGTATATAAAACGCTGAAGTTTCCCTTCTTAAAGTCCAAATAAGATTAAATGGTTAAATAATTATGTCAAGATAATGGTTCCTACGTTATATATGGCTCATCTCTTCTTGCCTCCCGATTTCCGTGGAAGCTAACCTCCTTCCACGGAAAACAAGGCTTTGCAGATCCAAAAAAAAACCAACCCCCACCAACATTTTTCCCTGCCCTTCCTTCTTTGTTACAGCGTGGAGCCATATTGAGAAAACAAACCTCAAAAATCTAGATAAGAGTTTTTTTGTTACCCTCCTAACTTGAAAATCATCTAATGGAAATCTTTTTTGTGCATCGTAGGGGATTCGAACTGGTGATTCATTTTTGTTCGTTGATAGCTATACAATAAAAAATTAGTTCCCCTCGGATCTCTGCTTGTGCTAACGCTCTATGAGATACACGTATATCCGCGGAATGGTAGCATAGTGCTTTAGCGCCCCCTTTGTGCGAATAAAATAATGAACAGAACCGCTGCACATTATATTGACACAACCATATTCTGACGTAATAACCTGTCGTTTAACTAATAAAATATAAATATTTTGTAAACGATTAATTTAAAATACGATATTTCCTTTGCTTAACGTAAAAAAAAAAAAAAATTGATATATAACGTATTGAAAAATAAACAACAAAAAAACAAATAAAAAGGATTGTTACTCAATAAGAATTGAGAAGAAGAAAAGGAAACTAGCAATCATGAGTGAGAAGAAGAAGGAGAGTACTGCTGGGTTTTTGCCTCAAGGTAAGTACTTGAAACCTGAGGAAATTGAATATGAATTTGGTGGTGTTCCGGGCGTTATCGGTATGCTGATCGGTTTCCCATTGCTGATGTACTACATGTGGATTAGTGCTGAGTTCTACAACGGGCATTTTGCCTTGCCTGCGGACGGTGAAACTTGGGGTCAATTCCTTGGCAAACTGTACAATATCTTCCTGGAACACGCTATCCCACAGAAGTATGACCTTGTCATCTTCTTTACGTTCTGGGCTTTCCAGATTTTCTTTTATTACACCTTACCAGGTGTTTCGACCAAGGGTCAGCCATTGGCCCATTTGAAAAACAAGCAATTGCCTTACTACTGTAATGCCATGTGGACTTTGTACACTTCCACCACACTGATCGTGCTATTGCATGTTACCGGTGTGTTCAAGCTATACACTATCATTGACAGATTCGGTAGAATCATGACCTGTGCAATTGCTTCTGGTTTCACTTTCTCTTTTGTCCTGTACGTCTGGACCTTGTTTGTTACCCATGACTACCACAGAATGACTGGTAACCATTTATATGACTTCTTCATGGGTGCTCCATTGAACCCAAGATGGGGTATCCTGGACTTGAAGATGTTCTTCGAAGTTAGACTACCATGGTTCACCTTATACTTCATGACTCTAGGTGCCTGTTTCAAACAATATGAAACTTACGGCTATGTTACTCCACAGATGGGTGTCTGCATGTTAGCTCATTGGTTATACGCTAACGCTTGTGCCAAGGGTGAGGAATTGATTGTCCCAACCTGGGATATGGCTTACGAGAAGTTCGGTTTTATGCTGATCTTCTGGAATATCGCTGGTGTTCCATATACTTACTGCCATTGTACTTTGTACCTGTACTACCACGACCCATCCGAGTACCAATGGTCTACCGCTTACAACGTCTCTCTGTACGTTATTTTGTTAATTGCTTACTACTTCTTTGATACTACTAATGGTCAAAAGAACTCCTTCAGAAAGCAAATGTCTGGTGACAAGTCTGTTAGAAAAACCTTCCCATTCTTACCTTACCAAGTCTTAAAGGATCCAAAGTACATGGTGACTTTCAACGGTTCCTATTTGTTGATTGACGGTTGGTACAGATATGCTAGAAAAATCCACTACACTGCTGACTGGACTCAATCCCTGATTTGGGCTCTAAGTTGTGGATTCAACTCCCCATTCCCATGGTTCTTCCCAACTTTCTTCTTTGTTGTCTTAGTTCACAGAGCTTTAAGAGACCAGGCCAAGTGTAAGAAGAAGTACGGTAAGGACTGGGACGAATACACCAAGCACTGTCCATACTTGTTCATTCCTTACATTTTGTGAAGTAGGGAAAAAAGATAAGACTCATGTATATTCATTTATTTAGTTATTATTATTCTTATGTCGCAATTTGTGAATGAACGTTACATATGATTACATCCCAATAAATTTTATATAGAAACATTTTTATTACCTAAATTCGACTAATAAAAGTTACTTCATATTTTTATTTTATTTTTTTGTACATTTGCTAGCTTTTAAACTATGTATAGACGAAAAATTAAAGTATATATTTGTAAGTAGAGTACAGAGTCATCATGAGTTTAATTTAAAGTTCTATATTTGTTTAATCTTGTTCAGCAATTGCAACAAGTCTTTCTTCAATTTGTTCTGGGGATAGAACAAAGAACTTGTCAGCGATGGCCACACCGATCTCCAAATCCTTTTTAGAAAATTCAGTACCTAGAGAATGGTTCATTTGGGTGATACCGAACTCAACTACTTTTTCCCATTGGTCCATATCCAGATGGGTGCCAACGTTCTTCTTCTTACAGTAGTTTTCAAGACTGGTGGTCAATTCTTGTTGTTTTGGACCAGTAGCAGTGGCTTTGTAGCCGACGTAGTATCCAGCTGGATCACACTTGTATATGGAAGGTCCTAATTCTTCGTCAACCGATATGAATGTCAGTATAACACCTAGTGGTCTCATGTAAGCTCTTTGCGTATATATTTGTGACAAGTTGGCCATTCTCTTGGCTAGAACATCACATGGCATGTCGTAACCGTACTTGTAACGGAACTCTGCAGCCTCTGATCTCGCTCTCATAGCTGCATTTCTGGCATCTGGGATAGGACCGTTAGCAACCATACCAACAGTTTTAGAGATCTTAAAGATGTAAGACATGGTAGCTGGATCCAATAACTTATCTGGAACTTTCTTCTGGTTTATTATAACACTGCAATTCTTACCTCTGACAGCTAATGAGTTCAAATTTGTCTGGTTTGTAGCCTTGAAAGCATATTCAACTTGGTATAAACGACCCTCTGGGGAGAAAATGGTAATGTGTCTATCATAACCTGCAGCAGAAGCAGCAGCAGCACCTCCGGACATTGTTAATATAAAATTGTTTTTGGTTTATTAATATAAGCCTTTATTGAAGCCAATTGGTAATACTTCCTCTTGGAATAAGTTTTGGAAAGACTTTCCCCTTCTTGTCTCTTTAACTGGGGGCAATGGATCCAACCCTTCAAAGCTCTCTTCGGCCTTCTTCATTTTTTGAATTTTTTTTTGCCACACACAAACGACATGTGACAAATACGTGTCGTGTGATATCCCACACAGGTATAATAAATCTCAATCAAATATATATTATTAAAAATAGCACAGCACGATTTTAATATTAACGTGAACCGGGATATTTATAAGTTTGTATTTCTTTTCGTAAATGTTTTTCAATTCATATTTTCATTTCACCATAAGGTATTTTATAAGTATTTCAGTCGTGGAAGTGTTAATGTGCTATACAATCGTGGAAGAGTTGATGTGCTATACAAAGGAAGCTACTGTATTATATATAAAGAGTAAATTCGAGTCCCTCAATAAGTTTAAAAATTCATATTCTGAAGAACTTGATGATTGCGTTAAGGAAAATAGATGACAGAACGGGGATGGTGAAGTTGTCATCCCAGTTGAACAAGTCAATACCTTCACTTAATGCTGCCACGAGGCCTCCAACAAAGGAAAGTTGGTAAAGCCCCAATCTACTAGTCTCTGGCGTCCACATGATCTCACCAGGCTTGTTAGCCCAGTTATAGTGAGGGACAAAGAATCCGTAGAACGATAGACAGGTCAATGCACCCACGGTGAAAGCTGCCAAGGAGCCCGCCAGAGATTTGTTTTTGGTGATCTTTGGGGTCAAGTAGCCGTACCTTCTCCCGATGGTGGATGCAGCGGTATCAGACCAACTTAACAGGAAGAGCGAGATTAGGATAACGTCCTTGGAGTAGAACATGAAGGAGTAGATCAAACCCAGCAAGTACCAAAGCACACCGTTGTAAGTGTGGATTTCTTTTTTCCTCATCAGGGCGCCGACCACTCTGCAGTACAGGAAATTGAAGAAGGGCCAGTTCAATCTTATCACGTCCAGAGTGAACACGACAACGAATCCGACTATCAAGAATGGATTCACCAACCTGTAATCGACACCCTTTGTATAGTAGTACAGAGTAATAGCACCTATTGATGAGTGAAACAGTTTTCTAGGGATCTCATGTTTGGTAATGAAGTCACCAAACCACTCGTGTGACTTCAAATGTATCTCTGTCACGGGAAGATGCACGTCCTTGTCGTTCTTATACATTGGGTTTTTGGCGTCGTATTTCGGGTCTACTCGACTACCAGTCCTGCGTCTGGTATTATTTGAAGATGCGACCCCCTTTGAATTTCCTTGATCTGGCACAGCCATAATATAATTTTTTGCTTTTGACTTTTGACTTTCTAAATAAAAAAATAAACGGTTACAGTCCCACGTATATTTTTTCTTTTGATTCAATAGATAATTTTCTTCTCCTTTCGAGGCACTGATAAAACAATTGAAAACTGAGACTATTGCAGTATATATATAGAAATAACCTCTTATAAATATATCTTGTGATTATTTTATTTTATTTTATTTTATTTTATTTTTATATTTTTTTCATTTTTCACATGCGCAGCTAAATCGGATGCATCTTCACAAGCTTCAAAAGAAAAAAAAAAATTAGACCACCCTTCATCACGAGCAACGTAACAGATCACACAGCACTTTAAAATAAAAGTGATAATGACAGTATTATTATTATTATTATCTGTAATATGATTAATATTATTATTTATTATAAAGATTTATGTATATAAGTATATATATTTAATGGGCACGTATTATTATTTTGGTTAAAGAAGGGAAAAAAATATTCTTTTATACTTATTCCTCAGTAGCTGGGGGGGATGGTTCTGGGAATTCGATAGGTGGAGTGTCCTGGTCGATATCGATTGGTTTACCTAGCATATCCATGATACATTTCTTGATTGGGTATATCTTGTCTTCCAGCATGTTTGTTATCTTGTAGATCAAATCTATAATCTTTGTGAAAATGGCGTATTGGGCATCCACAATGAGGATGAAACCACGTTCAAGACCGTCGATAATCCAGTATATCACTCTAAAGCAAGGGATCTTAGGATCTTCGGAAATCAAGGCGTTTTTTCCTCTCACACCGTTAAACAAGTTGGTACCATTATTGTCCAGGGCAGTAATAGCAGGTGCATTTCCATCAGGGTTACCGCCAGCAGCCGTACCAGCAGCAGCAGCTGCACCCTGAGCACCACCATTTCTGTTTGAATTATTCTGGGCAGCAAGCTGTATGATCCTGTGTATGTCTTCCGTGCCACCTACTTGTCTAATTTTGAGCTTGTTGTCCTTCGTGATGTTGGTTTTGATGAACAAGGCGCCTCTTGTCTTCATCATCCCAACTCTTCTTCTGGTTCTTCTTCTTCTGGTATCCTCATCCGGTGGGGTGGGGGGTTCAGGTGGGTTAAGCTCAATGGGTCTCATACATGGAAGTATCTTTTGCAATTTTTTCAAAATCTTGTCGATAATCTTGTCTATCTTCTTGATGATTGGTTGCAATTTCTTGATGAGCTTGTTGTTAATAATGGTTTCGAGACATGTGATAATTCTTTCAATGAAAGTACCTCTATCGAACCTGTTCAAGATATGGACCGTTCTCAACGTTTGCAATGTCTGTAACCTCATCCGGCCTTCCTGGATCAGTTCAGCAGGGTTGGGAACCACGAGGTTGCCACCTCCTAGGTTGCCACCTCCCAGGTTTCCACCAACCAGGAACTCTCCTCCAGCACCGGGCTGTGGGCCAGGCATCACAATCATCTCTTGAACAACTTCACCTTGAATGCCAGCTCCTCCTTCCTCAGGAGGAGTAACTGGTTTGCAAATCTTGCATAACATGACTTTGTAGTGGAATATTATAATAAAAGGACTATTTATATAATTTATAATTTCAAAAAAAAGAAAGTATTTGATTATATGATGTTTTTAGTTATATGTATTGTTTTAGTTATATGATTTTTTTTGATTAATCTTTGCTTGATTATGTTGTAATATGATATAATAATATTATATAATAATATGATATTATAATAATGATATATATAAGAACAAACAACGGTCCCTATTTATACTAATTTTTGTGGGTGATATAACCGCCAACCCAAGGAGAGACACAAAAAAAACATTATACCACTGTACGTACGTAATCATGTGGGGGACAACGCGATGGGGGTGAAAAAGAAAAAAGAAAAGAGACAGGGAAAAAAGGGGAGAGAAGGACGAAGAAGAGCAGGAAGGACGAAGAAGAGCAGGAAGGACGAAGACAAAAAAAATAATTCCCGGATCAGGTAATCCAATCACGTTTTTGTTCTTGCGAAAGAGAAGAGAACACGCACGCGCAACGCGGGGAGGGAGAAATTTTTTTCTTCCTCCTTTTTTTCTCATTTTTTCGTGGTTTTCTTGATGAGGCGATTTTCTCATCGCGTAATCAGTCTTGTAATCTTGATCTTGATTCTATTACAAAAGACTAAAAAGAATTATTTAATTAAATTTATCTTATTACCATTGCGACAAAAGCAAAAGCAAAAGCAAAAGCAAGCCAAAAAGTAAATGACTGGATCTAGAGGTAGGTCTCCGTTTGAGGAGCCTATATCGCCGTTTGATGACAGTAATAGGTTTGTCTCTGCGCAAGAAATAGATACCAACACTACGTTGAATGAGTTGGCGGGAGAAGAGTATAAGGAGTACGAGGAGTTTGATGAGGATTCGTTTGAGCCTACGCCTATAGTAGGGAGGAGTGAAGATGGGAAGTTTCAGAGTGAAGATCGGGTGCTGATGTTTGGTCCCGATGATAAGAAGAGTGCTCGAGCAGGAGATTCTGAGTGTGAGATCAAGAGATTACGGTGGGGTACTCAGCGAAGGAGGAAGTCTATGAAAAGATACGACATTGGTAGGTCGAAGACGCTGAAGTGGGCCAAGAAGAATATACAGTCGCCGTTCGAGGAGTTCATGGGTAACGACGTTAATGGGAACACTGATGAGACCGGAATGGCTAACAAAGCCGATGAACTGAGGACGATATACCACAATATACCCTTGCCATCCGAGATGCTGGACGAGGACAATAAGCCAATTGCCAACTACCCGAGAAATAAGATCAGGACTACGAAATATACACCTCTGACGTTTTTGCCTAAAAATATTATGTTCCAGTTCCAAAACTTCGCTAACATCTATTTCCTGATACTGTTGATCCTGGGTGCTTTCCAGATCTTCGGTGTCACAAACCCGGGTTTCAACGCTGTGCCCTTGATTGTCATCGTTATCATCACAGCTATCAAGGACGGTGTCGAGGACTCGAGGAGAACGGTGCTGGATTTGGAAGTGAACAATACCAAGACTCATATCCTGGCCGGTGTGGTAAACCCTAACGTCTCCTCTGATGATATATCGCTATGGAGGAAATTTAAAAAGGCTAACACTAGAATGCTAGTGGCCACAGTTACCTTCTTAACCGAGAGAATCACCAAACAAGGTAGGTTAAAGAGAGCCCAACGAGAACGTCAAAGGATAAACCACCAGAAGAGACAATCCAAGAACTTCAGAAACTCAATCGACTCATACCAGAGTAGGTACTCTATGGACATGAAGAACAGATATTCCGTTGATGTGAGACCCTCCATGAATATCGATAACAATGATCCATTGGAGAACTCCTTGATTAACAAAAACATACCACATGATGTAGAGTGGAGATTCGCCAAAGATTTCTGGAAGAACGTGAAAGTTGGAGACATCGTGAGAGTTCACAATAACGAAGAGATCCCAGCAGATATCGTCCTTTTGTCTACTTCTGACTCTGATGGTGCCTGTTACGTGGAAACTAAAAACTTGGATGGTGAAAGTAACCTGAAGGTTCGTCAATCCATGAAATGTACCTCCGATATCAGAAGTTCAAATGATATCGCAAGAGCAAAGTTTTGGATCGAAAGTGAAGGACCTCATGCAAACTTATACTCCTATCAAGCTAATTTCAAATGGCATGATCTCGCAACCGATGAACTGTTGAACGAGCCAATTGGTATCAATAATTTGTTGCTGCGTGGTTGTACATTGAGAAACACTAAATGGGCTATGGGTGTTGTTGCATTCACTGGTAACGACACCAAAATCATGTTAAACACCGGTATTACCCCAACTAAGAAATCCAGAATTTCCAGAGAACTGAACATCTCTGTCTTGTTCAACTTTGCTCTACTTTTTGTCCTATGTTTTGTTGCAGGGCTTGCCAATGGTATCTTCCATGATAAACACCCAAGGTCTAGAGACTTCTTTGAATTCGGATCTGGTACCGGTGGGCCTGCAACAAGTGGGTTTGTCTCCTTCTGGGTCGCTGTCATCTTGTACCAATCCTTGGTTCCAATTTCTCTATACATTTCTATTGAAATTATCAAAACGGCTCAAGCTATTTTCATTTATATGGATGTCCTGATGTACAATGCTAAACTTGATTACCCTTGTACTCCAAAGTCTTGGAATATTTCCGATGACTTAGGACAAATTGAATATATTTTCTCAGACAAAACTGGTACTTTAACACAAAATGTCATGGAGTTCAAGAAATGTACTATTAACGGTGTTTCCTATGGTAGAGCCTACACAGAAGCTTTAGCTGGATTAAGGAAAAGACAAGGTGTAGATGTCGAGAAGGAAGGTAAGATTGAAAAAGAGGGCATCAAAAATGACAGAGAAGTAATGATTAGAGAACTTCAAAACATTGCCAAGAATAGTCAATTTTATCCAGATGAGTTAACCTTTGTTTCTAAAGAATTCGTTGAAGATCTGGCTGGTAACTCTGGTGAAATTCAACAAAAATCTTGTCAACATTTTATGCTAGCATTGGCTGTATGTCACTCTGTTCTGATTGAACCATCTAAAGATGACCCAGAAAAATTGGAATTGAAGGCTCAATCGCCAGATGAAGCTGCCTTGGTCACTACTGCTAGAGATATGGGTTTCAGTTTCGTCAAGAAAACCAAAGATTCTTTGGTAATTGAAGTCCAGGGTATTGAAAAGGAATTTCAGGTGTTGAACATCTTGGAGTTCAACTCATCTAGAAAAAGAATGAGTTGTATCATAAAGATCCCTCCTGAAACTCCTAATGGCAAGCCAAAGGCATTGCTGATCTGTAAGGGTGCTGATTCTGTGATCTACTCAAGACTGAACAAAACTGGTTTGAATGATGAAACCTTGCTGGAAAAGACCGCTTTACACTTAGAACAATATGCTACTGAAGGTTTAAGAACCTTATGTATCGCACAAAGGGAACTGACTTGGGACGAATATGAGAAATGGAATGCCAGTTATGATGTAGCTGCTGCTGCATTGTCTAACAGAGAAGATGAATTAGAAAAGGTTTCCGATCAAGTGGAAAGAAATCTAGTTTTACTTGGAGGTACTGCTATTGAAGATCGTTTGCAAGATGGTGTTCCTGACTCCATTGCTTTGTTAGGTGAAGCTGGTATAAAATTATGGGTTCTAACTGGTGATAAAGTAGAAACTGCAATTAATATTGGATTTTCTTGTAATTTGTTAAACAATGACATGGAGCTTTTGGTTGTTAAGAATACTGGTGCCGATGTTGAAGATTTAGGAAATACCCCTAGGGAAATTGTAGATACTTTAATATCTCAATATCTTCATGACAAGTTCGGTATGGCCGGCTCAGAAGAGGAACTCAAATTAGCAAAGAAGCAACATGATATCCCTAAGGGTGAATTTGCAGTTATTATTGATGGTGAGGCTCTAAAATATGCCCTTTCAACTGATGAACTTAAGAGGAAATTTTTATTATTGTGCAAGAACTGTAAATCTGTTCTTTGTTGCAGAGTTTCTCCTTCCCAAAAGGCTGCGGTTGTGAAACTTGTTAAGAATACGTTAGATGTTATGACTCTAGCAATTGGTGATGGTTCCAATGATGTTGCAATGATCCAATCTGCTAATATTGGTGTTGGTATTGCTGGTGAAGAAGGTAGACAGGCTGTCATGTCTTCTGACTATGCCATTGGTCAATTTAGATATTTAACAAGACTTCTTTTAGTCCATGGTAAATGGTGCTACAAAAGACTTGCTGAAATGATTCCACTATTTTTCTACAAAAATGTCATCTTCACCCTTGCTCTTTTCTGGTTTGGTATTTACAACAATTATGATGGTTCGTACCTATTTGAATACACCTATTTGACATTCTACAATTTAGCCTTTACCTCTATTCCTGTGATCCTATTAGGTATTTTTGACCAGGATGTCAGTGATACACTTTCAGTTATTTTCCCACAACTTTACAGAGTCGGTATTCTAAGAAAGGAATGGAATCAAACTAAGTTCTTGTATTACATGTTTGATGGTCTTTACCAATCTATTATATGCTTCTTTTTCCCATACCTCCTATACCGTCGTACAATGGTTGTCACTGGTAATGGTATGGGTCTGGACCACCGTTACTACGTCGGTGTACCGGTTACCGCCATAGCTGCCATTGCTTGTAACTTGTACATATTGATGGAACAAAAACGTTGGGACGTATTCTGCTCATTTTTCATTGGTGTTTCTATTATGATCTTCTTTACCTGGACTGGTATCTGGTCAAGTTCAGGCAGCAGTAATGAATTTTATAAGGGAGCTGAGAGAGTTTTTGGTACAGCTTCATTCTGGGCTGTATTATTTGTAGGTCTTCTATTCTGTTTATTACCTCGTTTCTCCTTCGACGTCTTTAAGAGATATTTCTATCCTAATGATGTTGATATTATCAGGGAGATGTGGAGTCGTGGTGATTTTGATCATCTACCAGAAAAATATGATCCTACTGATCCAGACTCTCCTAAAATAACCTTATCTCAAGTTTACAACAAGGACAGTCCAATTCAAAACCCATCAGCATCTTATTCAAGCAGTTCTTCTAGCGAAAATGTTGTTTCGGAGGAAATTGAACTTGAAACTACAAATGATAAATTTGTAGCCGAACCTAAACCAGAATATGAATCTGGTGTTGGTGATGAAATCTTAAAATATTACCTTGGCAAGGACTCTAACCGTAATACTATGACCACTGACAATAACAAGAGAATGTCAATGTATTCCAGAACAAGTAATAAACCAAGAACATCTCTAGATAGAACTAGAGAGGAAATGTTAATGACCAACCAACTAGACAATAGATACTCTGTTGAAAGAGCTAGAGCTTCTTTAGAGCTACCAGGTTTAAACCATGCTGAAAGCTTGATGTCTAAATGATTCAGTTCACTATAAAAATTACGATTGAAATTATATTAATAAAAAGTTTTACACACCCTAACGTTTGATCAAAGATACTGTTAATTTGGACCAAATATTTGGGTTTTTTTAATTCTGTTTTTTGATTACTTTTTGGGACATTTTTATCACTTTATATGGCTTCTCATTTCATTTCAAAATTAAAAAAAAAAATAAAAAAAAACATGCAAAAAATACAAAATAAAAAAACATAGGAAGAAAATATTCACATTTGTAACTTTATGTTGAAAACAGGGGACTTTAACTTGCAATCATCCTCGTGATTACATCATTATACCTTTTTTTATTACCTTTTTTCTTTTCATGTCCATATTATGAGGAAATGGACTTTTTTGTACATTATTTCTTATCTTCAGTTTCTTTTTTTATTATTTTCTTTTTCATACTCGCATATACAATTATGATAACAATACTATAAAATATACTTTATTTCATTTTCCTTTAATGCTTTGTACTTCTCTTAATTACTCTTTAAGGAATTATTAGGGTACGTTTTTGCTATCACTATCAACAACTGCTCGTAGTATGTTATAATAACCCGTTAGCAAAATATTATTTAATCATGCCTAGAGCAAAGGTCAACGAAAAATATAAATCTTGAACCTAAATTTTCTATTTTGATATACTTGAGTCTTTAGAATTTCTTTCTTTCTTTCTTTTATAGCTTTAATCATACTGTTCTACACATTCTATGAATTCTAGAAAGTTATGAACACCGCTGGTATTTTCCTAATAGATGGTGAAGATTGAAAAAATGGGGTTTTAGTGTAGCAATACTTCAGGGGTAAATGACATTCTGAGTAATTTCAAAAAATTCTGTGACCTTTCACCGTGTGTCAAGAAATATGACAACAAAGATAATCTGAGATAATTGCTTAAACCTAAATTAGCTATAAATAGGAATACACTCCGGAAAGTCCGTTACTTAATTTTTAAAAGATCCATAAGCTTTTGAGAAATAACTATAAATAATTGTCAAAATAGGTAACTAATCTTCAGAATTTCTTCTTACCTTGTAGTACTCTTTTTTCATAATTTACATTTACTTATTATCTTCGTTTTTGTACCATTGCTACATAGAAACGAACAGGGAAACTAATAATCTAAGCATCACTTATATATAAAACCTTTAACCATATTTTTACGATTATTTTAAAATTATGGACTATTCATTTGAAATGGAGGAGCACATCCCCACGATGTTTCCAATACCCAATGAACTGAAATCATTCGAAAAAATAATTGAACGTTCCATCTCAAGTTTGGACCAATATGGTTTGCTAAAACTACAGATACCTGCCAACTATCTCTGCAAAATTGATGAGTATTTCTCCAAGTCAACAATCACCAGTACCGTTGTACAAACTACCTCAGGCGGTTACATCAAGAAAGTCAACGAAGAGACAATTCCAAATTTTGATCATAATGTATGGGCAAGTTGCTCCCAACCCTACAGTTTCTTGCGAGTCCCCATTATTAGAGATGATAGATATTTAATTGACTCAATCAGGGAATCAAGCCAAGTCCAGCTCGGGACTTTTGTTACCAACGAAGCGCTATCAAATCAAGAAGGCCTCTTTTGGGTTAATTATTCAAGGTTCACCCCAGTTATAGGAAAGCTAAGTACTGATCTCAATGAAATAAGAAGTAACCTCTTATTCAAGAATATTGGCGTGGATTCATCAGTGAGTAATATCTTGCTGGAGAGCAACTGCTTTCTTTCATCATTTGCTGTCATTAAGCCGTGGAAAGTATTTACCGACGACACTTTTGACATTTATTACCATTATTATGGAGCACCAATTCAATGGTACATCATTAGGGATGAAGACAGAGATACTTTTATTACATATCTCAGGGATAATAATAAGGAGGACGCTGAAGATTGTAACGCCTTTTTTCGACATCATGCTTACTTGTGCAGCCCAATTGAATTAGCCGCAGCTGGTATACTTGTTAGAAGACATTTACAGAAAAGCGGTGAAATCTTTGTATTTAAGCCTGGTGAAATATACATGGGATTTCACCATGGATTTACAATTACTCAAGAAAAATTTATTGAAAACTCCTTCTTCAAATTCGATAGTGAACATACGTTATCAGGATTTTGTAGTTGTGGTTTATCAAAGGAAATTAAGAAAAGTGACTATGAAATACAAACAAACACCACAGAGGAGCCTCCTAAAATTAACAACTTTCAGGAACTATACGAATTGCTTATTGATCATCCAACTACCGTCCCTGTTAGTTACAAAAATGAGATTATTTCTGCAAAAGAATTAGTACAAATATACCAAAAATCTTCCAAAGTTGATATCCCAGAACTAAATAGCTCTTGTCCAAACTCAACATTTACTTCGACAGCTCCAGTAATGATAACTCCAACGCCAAGTTCCGAGAATAGGGTTATTCCTGACATGAAGCTTCTAATTGACACAAAAGAAATGAAAGAGCCAAATCCCTTTGAAGAATGCAATTTTATTGACAAGTTTGCTGGAATATCTCCAATCGTTAATGGATTGACACCATGGACTATCGACATTAATAATCTAGAGCATTTACCCTCAACCGTACAACAATATATTACAACCGCCGAGCCTAAACTGGTGTCAGGCGAAATTGGAATTAAATTAGAACAAGAAGTAACTAAGAAACCCAAGAAACTCCCTAAGAAGACTAAACATGGTAGAGCTGCTAAATTGGAGAAATCAGTTTATTCTGATAGTAATTTCGAAGGCAATGAGGGGTGTGCAGTAACCAAAAAAATTGCTAAGGCCTCTGGGCCAAGGAGGAGCAATAACAGATTAAAGCAACATGAATTGAAAAAATCAAGAAAGATAAAGAAGAAGTTGAAAGAAGAAAGTCCACTATTAGAAAAGAAATCAACCAGAAAAGTGAAAAGAAGGATTACTGACATTTTAAAATTGGAAAAGAAGTATTTTAAGTTTAAAATTGGAAGAATTCCAATCAATAGAAGGATACATGATGGCTCCACCTATCCCAAGGAAAGAAAATTTAGACTTGAACCTCAACCTGACTCCTCCTTGGTTTTACTGCCTTGTGAACTATTCTTACCGGAGGAGGAGATTGAAAAGCTGGAAAAGGATCTCGTTCCATTCTCTTCCACTGTTGAACACGTAGGAGGAATTATCATATATCATTGTGACCGTTGTGACCAAACCTATCATACCCAACATCATCTATTGAGACATCAGAAATCGGTACATTCTAAAACGAAGCCATACTGTTGCCCTCATTGTCTAAAAGGATTTAAAAGAAAAGACCATGTTACACAACATTTACGTAGAAAAATTCCATGTAAAGAGTCGACCTTTGAGATAGGAGTAACCAATTAAAAGGACTAGATAAAGATATTTATAGATTATACCTAAAAGAAAATTTTATTTTTTTTAAAAAATGAACGTTTGCTAATTAATAAAATATGCTCCTATAAAAAATCAATAATTGTAGAATTTAAATAATTTTAGTTGTCAAACCGATCAATCATGCCAAAAATATTGTTCAAGACATTGCCTTTTACAATCCTGTCATAAACTTGAGCACCCTCACCAGTACCCTTCTTCTTGTTATTCAAACCATCTCCGAATAAAAGACGAACAAAATCACTTTGTAGACCAAGGGGAACGAGAGAATTAGGATCAATTTTTCCATGCAGAGCTGCTTTGCGCTCCCGAATTACCTGAGATGTATGTTCCAAATTATCTGCCGCATTTTGAGCATTATCTACAATAGATTTTGGAATACCACACATAGATGCAACATGCATACCAAATGAACCTTCACTCTGGCCTTCCACTAATTTATATAAGAAAGTCACATTTCTAGTAGATTCATCCACCAATATACTCATCTTCATAGGTTTTACCTGAGGATGTGCCTTAAAACTCAAACCTAGTGTACCATAGTGTGTTGCAAAGAAACCCAGACTTTGAATATGTGTTGCGACATGGTGTAGAACACTTTCAGCTATTGAAAAACCATCATTCGAGGAACCACCTCTTCCTAATTCATCCAAAACTAGCAAAGATCTATTAGTGGCCATATCAAGAATTTTCTTGGTTTCGGATAATTCAACAAAGAAAGTGGACTTACCTTGCATAATATTATCATTAGCACCTAGCCTTGTCATGATTCTATCAATAGGTGTTAGATTAGCCGATTCAGCTGGTACATAGCAACCCATTTGGGCCATGATAACGGCAACACATGTCATTCTTAAAACAGTAGATTTACCAGCTGCATTTGCACCAGTAAGTAACCCAAGGTTGGGTGCGTTTTTACCAAGAGATATATCATTTGGAATAAAGTCTTTATTTGTCGTAGCATCAAGATTAAAGCATGGATGCCTCAAGGATTTAAAATCGACAAAACCATTGTATTTACACCCTGTTTTTTCATCAATTTCATCATGGAAAGTTGGTCTACATGATGGCGCTCCTAGAGATTCAGAAGTCCTAGCCAGTCCAATCAAACAGTCAACATTAGACAGAGAGTGAACGGTTGGCATCCATATGGTATCGTAGTTGACATCAAACTTTTTACATAACCTGAATTTTAAATCGTCTTCTAAAACCTTATGTAATTCACGTGCTTCTGCCATAGATCTCGCAAGTAATCTGACCTCGTCGGAGTAATATCTCTTAGTAGACTTGTTAGCGCCCATTTGAACCCAGCTCTCAGGAACATATTTAGATGCAGAAACTGGAATTTCGATAGTGTAAATTTCCTTACCCGAATCCTTGTATTGAATATTGGATGTTTTCAATAATTTCATATAACTTCTCAATAGATCATGGAGTTCTTTTTCCAGAGATTCAATCTTTGCCAAAGAGTTATCAAATTCTGGCTCAACACCTGGTTGTGGAATGATAACTCCTTCCTCCACAGCCTTACGCCTATCAAATGCATTTTTCCATTTCTCTACCTCTTCCTGCAAGGTAGTAGGTATTTGGGAGTAGTATGTTTTTAGAGCACCTTTTAGATCTTGGTCTCTCAACTCATACACTAGGACAACAATATCTTCGAATGCTGTAATAACTTTATCAAAGTCCTTGACTTTCAATGAACCAGAGTGAATTCGAGATAAAATTCTTTCTAAATCAGGAAGAGCAGACAAAGTTGACTCGATGGTGTGCCTTAACTCCGTGTCAATCATCAAAGAATCCACACTGTCCAAACGCTTTTCAATATCAGACTTCATCAGTAATGGATGCATTAGCCACTTCCTCATCATTCTTTTACCCATAGCGGTAATAGAGTTGTTGAACAGTTTAAACAATGTACCTTTATCACTACCATCATAAGAATTACTGAAAATCTCTAGGTTTTGTAATGAAATACCATCTAAGACCATAGAGTTCTGAGATTTGACAAAGTTATATTCTTTAATATTCTTCATCGATATTAAATTTTCGTCCAATTTCAGCCATTTCAAGTAGTAAAGTAAACCCCCAAATGCAGAAAAGCCAACCTTCTTCTCGTTATCATAATAGTCCTTTAATATTTGAGGCCATTGATCACTAGTTTTGAAGTATTTTTCCTCATTAGCAATTAGTTCATTATAGGTTTTTTCAGCATCATAAAATTCCTCAATAGGCTTGATATAATTGAATAGAGCATGAGGTGCGGCGCAGAATTTCACGATTTTATGAGACAGGTTACTTAAGTTATTTTTTTCCATAATAATTTCTTTTGGCCTAACTTGGGACATTAATGTATCCAATCTGGAACACTCCTCATCATCATAAAATTCAATCATCTCTAATTCACCAGTTGATGTATCAATGAATGCAACACCAAAAAGCCTGGTATATGTAGGGGATTCTGGGGCAGTATTGTCGTAGAAATTTGCTGGTTCTTCTCTAATGGCCAAACAGTAAGTAGCTAAATCAGAATGAATCATGTCACTATCGACTAAAGTACCAGATGTCAGAACACATTGCAGTTCACGTTTGACAATACCCTTAGAACCTTCTCTCATCTCTTTAGCTAGCATCGATTCTCTTTGATCAACTTTAGCAACTTTATAACCTAGCTGTATAAACTGTGCTGCCCAGTGTTCGAAGGACATTTCAGGAATACCCGCCAATTGCATGTTGGCTCTACCACCGCCGGCTAGTTTCCAATCAAAAAGGGCATTGGCTAAGAAAGCGTCCTTCTCGTATAGTTCAAAAAACTTTCCCTTCTTAAAGAACACAATACAATCCCACATTTTCGATTTAATCTCCCAGTATTGTTTCTCAAAGGGAGTGAACTTATTCCAAGCCGAGGACGGAATATACAAAGTTCTTGGATCGTATTCGGGATCATCCTTGGGTCTCTTCTGAGCATCTCTTTCTTCCACAAGCCATTGATACCTTTCCTCGTTTTGCTTAGTGAACGCTGTGTTCTTTGACATTGTGGTTGCAGCAGGTTTCTTTGGTCTTGATACAGGGGGCTTAGGAAATTTAGACACAGGTTTGGAGACTGGTTTAGCCTTCTTGTATTTATTTGTAGTCAAAGCTAATATGTCATCATCACTGTCATCGTCAATTATACTACTTTGACTCTTCTCTGATATTTCCTCTTCCTCCTCTATTTCCGCATCGTCTTCGGACTCCGAAAGAGCTTTGTACTCATCATCATCGTCATCGCTTACAGAAGCACTTTTCCTCTTTTTAACAGGTATATCCTCATCCTCATCTTCGCTGTCTTCTGCATAACTAACGTTCCGTTTCCGCCTTCTCCCACTGGCGACAGCAGCTTCTTCTTCTTCCTCCTCCTCTTTTGCAACTTGAGGTTCCTGTTTCTTGTCTTCTGACTCTACCTTTGGTGTCTTTTCAGGAGTAAGCTCTTTCTTCTCATCTTCTCCTTTCTCATCATTTTCTTTAGTGTCATTATCATCGTCATCAATGAAAAGTGACTTACCTTTCTGTTCATTATCTCTTGTGGGACTAGGATACTCAGATTTTTTAGGCGCAACTTTTTGAGATGCCTTTGGAGCAGCTTTCTTAGAGGGTGATTGCTTAGAGAAAAATGAAAGCAGAGAACTCTGCTTCATCTTCTTTCCTGAGGAACCCATGGGCAGTTTCTTATTAGTCTTTGGTGTACTTGGAGCAGTCATAGCTTGAGTACTCTTTTACCCCACAAATCCAAATAAAGAATCGATATATATATAATGTATAAAATCAGGGAAATGAATAGTAAAGAAATGTAAGAAAATTAAGAAAGATCAAAGAAATATATTATCACCCTTATTGAAAGCTCATCGGTTATCGAAAAAAAATCAAAATCATAAAGCGCCACGCGTAAAATGAGAATAAAAAAAAAGACGCGTAAAAAAAAAGAAACGACCGAAATGTAAACAATAATAAACACGTAACGCAATATCAATACAGGAACCCCGTCATTTCTTTCTTTTTTATTATTATTTATTTCTACAGGGATATTCCAAAGAGGCACCTCTGGGGTTTTGTTGTTAAATATTGAAAACAAATTTTACAGTCTATAAGTTATGCACTACACATGGTGTTTAGCTATTTGTTATTAGTTTTATTTATCATCCCATTAAGGATGGGGGAAGGGGGAGGGGAAAAAGGGGGCATTAACATTGTATCCTTGGCATTAGTAATTATGATTATTTTCTTGTTTTATTTACGTTTCGAAATCTAGTTACCTGCTCGTATAGTATTTTGGAAGAAATCAGGGTCTTCTTCTAGAGACTCCTTAATAATATCGAGACCACCTTGGAACTCACCGTTTATATATAGTTGAGGGAAAGTAGGCCAGTCAGAGAATTTCTTCAAGTTAGTTCTCACAGACTCATCTCTCAGAATATCAAAGAAACCGAACCTGATCTGGTGTTCTCTCAGAATACCTACAATCTGCCTAGAGAAACCACATTTTGGTTCAGAAGGGTTACCCTTCATAAACAACATGACTGGAGCTGCATTCACCAGTTTAGCCAGTCTAGCCATTAGTTCTTCCTCGGTTTCTTCCTCCTCTTCGTCCTCGTCGTCTTCATCTTGTTGTTGTTGTGTATTGGCGACACCTTCCGCACCAGGGGCTCTCTTACACTCTTCCAACGCAGCCAAGAACTCCTTAGGGTTGGCACCAGACAGCTCCTTCAGTATAGTTCCCTCTTTAATCAATATGAAATAAGGGACAGCCGATATCTCGAACAACTCAGCAATCTCAGACTGCGAGTCCGCATCCACAGCCAAAAACACTACCTCCTTGTTAGACTCGTCATCACTGATAGCTTTATACAACTCATTGACCGCCTTGCATGGCTCCGCCCACGCAGTGTGGAAATACAACGCTATAAGTCTTCCTTGCGCATTAGTAGTAGTCAATTCAGTAAATTGATCCTGATTAGTAATTTCAATAACAGCCATTTTCCAACTTTTTTATTTTTTTTTCTTTCTGTTCTCCTTCTCTGAAAGTATAATAAGGTACAAATACCAAACACTTCCCTATTTATAATTGTAAGCTCATCACAGTTTGATTACAAATTAAAGGCTAACCACAAGCTATCAGAACTGCTTCTTCAGAGGCAACGAGAAAGAAAAAAAAATGAAGAACGCCGTAGAAATTGTGTGGCATCAATCAGGGTAACTAGTCACTCTTTCCCCACCAGCCAATCAGATGCGAGAGTATTAGTAACGTTCTAATATGGCCTGTAATTGTTTTGACTGCCCCTTGGATGTGTACACCCATACACCCAAAGACTCTCCTTAGACCCCCCCAACCTTCCTGCATTCCAAAACCAGTTACTGTATTAGGAAACCTTTCTGTTCTTCCAATTTTTTGTCTTTTTTTTGTTTTTTGTCAGTTTTCCTGTCAATGTCGCAAAACAGGGTAACTATCTTATCTGACGAGAGTGATCACATGTCGTTTTTTCCAGATTTTTTTTTTTTGCTCTGTTCGGCTTTTTTTTTTTCGGTTCCCTCCACGAATTTACAGCGATTTGGAGGTGGACGGAGGGAGGCAATGGTTTTGGAAAGAAAAATTTTTTTTTCCTTTGTGAAGAACTTATAAAGTGAAAAAAAAAAATAACTTCTCTGATCTTTTCACATTCGTTTCTATTCTTTCATTTCTATTCTCTCTTGTATAAAGGATAACCAAGGATAACCTTTTTTTTCTTTTGAAACTGGTGAGTAAGACGCATTTATAAAGTTATTTATTTTATAATTGCAGACAAATCTAAAAGGAAAAGAGGATAAGAATTAACAGAAATGCAAATCTTTGTTAAGACTTTGACTGGTAAGACCATCACTTTGGAGGTCGAATCCAGCGACACCATCGACAATGTTAAGTCCAAGATCCAAGACAAGGAGGGTATCCCACCTGACCAACAAAGATTGATCTTTGCTGGTAAGCAATTGGAAGACGGTAGAACTTTGTCTGACTACAACATCCAAAAGGAATCCACCTTGCACTTGGTCCTAAGATTGAGAGGTGGTGGTAAGAAGAGAAAGAAGAAGGTCTACACCACCCCAAAGAAGATCAAGCACAAGCACAAGAAGGTTAAGCTTGCTGTCTTGTCTTACTACAAGGTCGATGGTGAAGGTACCGTCACCAAGTTGAGAAAGGAATGTTCCAACCCAACTTGTGGTGCTGGTGTTTTCTTGGCTGACCACAAGACCAGATTGTACTGTGGTAAGTGTCACTCCGTCTACAAGGTTGACGCTTAAAATATATAATGTATAACATATAACACATTTTATATATCGTACATTTTTATTAAGTTCATATCATTCTGTCAAAAAAAAGTTTCTTATTGTGTTTGTATATATTAAATTAAAATGCAGAGTTCGTAATTACAAAGTATGTTGTACAGGATAGAAAAGCATGAGTGAAGGTCACTCTTAGCGAGCAGAATATTAAAGGTAAAAATCAAAATCAAAATCAAATCAAAACGCAAAGAAGGAGGAATTCAAAAAAAATTAAAAGTTCTTGTCTATGAGGAATACCGAAATTATTTTTTGTTAAATGCATCAGTGAACAACTCTTGGTTTGTACCCAGGATATTGGAGTAGGTTCTCTCGGTTCCTTTGATCAAGTTGCCAGCAGTAGACCTCACGTCCTCGACAGTCTCGTTGATAACAGAGCCGATATCACTGTTGATTTGGTTCCAGTGCTCGTTAAACACCTTCAACACCAGATCAAACCCCATCTTACCCTTCTTCGCATTCTCACCAAACCTTTGCACACTCCATTCCTCAATCTTATTGCAGAACCGTCCCAGAGTGCCACAAACACTGATCTGCGCCTCTTGCTCAAACACAGTCTTGGTATCGGGCCTTAGCTCATCGGGAGTATACTTGACAGTCTCGTACACCTTCATAATGTTCCAGAACGTCAAGTTACAACTCCGCATAGTCAAAGTCTTTGTATCCAGGTCTACAGTAGAAACCTCACGCACAAAACTCTTCTCAGAGGCACCGACCACCAGCAGAACCCACCTGGGAACACTTTGTTTCACAGTGATAAGCCTCTCTGTCACCAGCTGTCTCCCGGAATCGGACAGCTCACGTCTTAGCACATCAACAGCAATAACATGCGTAGACACCTCATTTGGGTATTTATTCCAGTTCGCAGCGGTAACCTGCTCCCAAGGATATGCAAACTCACAAGTATTTTGGAAAAGTCTCATCGTAGTAGTTCCTTCTTCTATAATTTTTTTTGTTGCGTTTTTTTCCTAATATCAAATAAAGAAGAAAATAACTTTCGATGCTTTTATAGAGATTTTTCATTTATTAAAAAAAAATTATTAAAAAAAATTGCACTTAATATTATTTATTTCCGGCACTAAAACACCCGCACAAAGAAGACCCTTTATTTCTTGATTTTAAATCCTCGGGCTATTAAAAAACCATACATCCACAGACAACCCCGCAGCACAAAACCACCACCCCTTCTCTCGCCTTGCCCCCTCCGTTCTGATTTGACAGCGCGAGATTTTTGAAATTTTTTGTTTTTTTGGGATTCTCGACGGCAGTTACCGGAAAATACGTAATATCAGCACATACGATGAAGAAAGGAGGTGGTCCGAGATCTCGGGGGTGCGGCTGTACAATTTTGAATCTCTATTAAATTTTATTTATTTTTTTTATTGTGTCCTGATTTGGAAATAAGGTTTATTATATTATAATGTTACATAATCTATTGTTCTTAAAAGGGAAAGAAAAAAATAATTAATCTATTAATTCATTAATTCTCCAGTCGTGGTGGATCTTGCCTCTTGCTCTTAGCAAGCTGGGACCTCTTGGCTGAGCCATTAGTTCGGTCATGTTTTTGAGGAAGTGGCCAGAGGCGGCCGAGAAAGGGTTGTCCTGGCGTTTGCGTATTCTGTGCATTACTGGGTTGCGGAACCCGATGCTCCTCAGGTACTCCCTGGTGGTCTGCTGCGTGCCGGTCATCGCGATGTGGTATCCCAGCAGTATCATCGGGTACGTTATACACAGTGAGCCGTACGCTACTAGGAGGATAGTTGCTGGGTATGGGTACCTGCTCACGTGGTGTGGGTGGCGGCGTGCCAGGTGGATGCTGCAGTTTACAATCAGGAAAATGCACGCCAGCGAGGTGCTCAGCAGAAACTCGATGAAATATCTATAATTACGCTGGCCGATGCAGTTGTTTACCCACATGCAGTGGTGGTCGTGTGTTAGCACGCAGCACTCGCATATAGAGCAGTGTGATACCCGCGGTGGTCGCCACACCTTGCATGTCCTGCAGTATTTGACAGTGATGCTGCAGTCTTCGTCTTTACCCTCTTGCGAGTCGCTGGTTGTGCGCCTGTTGCAATACGGCAGCGTTACAACGTTGTAGTACTCCTGTGGCAGTTGCGAATCGGTCTCTACCAAGTGTGTGTTCTTGGGCAACATCCCAGGGTCACTTGTAGAGGTCTTGACAAACGTTACAAGCGACCACGCCGAGGTCCAGTAGAACATCACCACTAGTACTTTATACCCCCGATGTGTGTGCCACAGTGCGCTGGTCTCAAAAACTGAGAACAGCACAATCGGCAGTAAGATCATTAAGAACACAAATATCGAAAGCGGTCTGGCATTCTTCACAGTCCGGAATCTCCCTCCACAGAAAAAGATATAGTTGGATAAGCTCGGCAGCACCTGGTAGTTCCTACCGGAGTTAATCTCAGCATCACCATCGAGAGTGACAAGCCATCTGTATACCCGTTTGGATATACTCGGCCTTGTCATTACGTCTATATTTTTTTTGATATATTTCTTTATCACCTGCTATTTAGTGCTTTTTTTTATTAGTTTGCGCTTGGTATTATGCTGATCATATATTTGTGAGTTCGTGTGTGCTAATAGTCCTTTGTTTATCGTTATTGTATAGTTGTTCTTGTGTCTATCATGACCAAATGTTCTGTCATTTTTTTTTTTATTTTTTTTTTTTTGGCTTGTTTTTGTTTTTAGATTTTCTTTTTGGGCTGTGGCGAGGGCATCGATCTTTGAAAAAAAAAAATAAGGATGTGATTAAAAATTATTACCTAATGTACCTGAATTTGTCCAACTAGGGTGATAGTTGCATTTTGAAGTACAGCTGTATATAGTAATGGATGGTACTGACAGGATAGATGAAGATTTGGGTGGTTTAGGAGTCAATGTTCTATCTCAGAGCTCGTTGGAGCAACGTATTGAGAGTGATGTCCAGAATTTTACCGCCCAGCAGCAGGCACAACAAGAGCAGAAACGGTTAGAGAGAGCACAGAATGCGCTTGAGAAGTGTTTGAAGAAGAAGAAGTTGATGGAGAGGCGGTTAAGAGTCGCCACAAGGATCTCTGCCAAGGCTAAACTGCGAGAAGACATCCAGAAACTGGAGGAAGGTGAAGAGCGAAGACTCCGAGATGATATTGATGACATTAAGCTGCGGCTGAATGATACTTTGCAGATGGCCCAAAATGACAATGGTAGGGATGATGGTGGGAGAAGACCCGGTGAATCGGAAAGAGATTTTTTGATTAGGACAGGTAAAATTACAGCATTTGGTTCGGTAAACCAGTTTGTCATGGATAATGAAGATGAGGAGGAGGAAAGCTTGAGTGTGAAGCAAGAAGATCCGTCGAATGTATCTTTAAAGAAAGAAAATGAATTCGAAAGTTTGGCTGGTGCTCAGATGATCGATAATATTAATGATAATGAAGATACAGAAATTGATTATAAAGAAAGTAATAATAGTAATGATTATGATGATGATGTTAATGACGACGATGAATACATACCTGATCAGTATGAGACTGAAAACTTGATCAGAGATGAAGAGATGTTAGATGACAATGACAATGGAGAAGTTGAGTCCAAGAGAGCTCCTGGTTTAGGAAGAGATGATGGTGACGAACTTGTATATCAGAAAAGACTCCGGAAGTGGACACAACACCGTTCGGCTCATAGAAAGATTGACAAATTCCCTTCTTTGCCAGAATGGAGAAAACCACACCCGGATATCCCAGATGCAAAACTCAATAATGAGTTCAAAATACCTGGTGAAATTTACTCATTATTATTTAACTACCAGAAAACATGTGTACAATGGCTATACGAGCTCTATCAACAGCAAAAGGGTGGAATCATTGGTGATGAGATGGGTCTTGGTAAAACGATTCAAATCATTGCTTTTTTGGCTTCACTTCACCACTCAGGAATGTTAGATGGACCAGTTCTGATTGTTTGTCCTGCTACGGTAATGAAACAATGGTGTAATGAAATACATCAATGGTGGCCTGCTTTCAGGGCCGTCATCTTACATTCTATCGGTGCAGGTATCGGTGATAAAGCTAAACTCTCAGATGCCGAAATGGAAGAAATGTTAATGAAATCTAATCCAGATGATTTTACATACGATGACTTTACAAATAGCTCGAAAACCAAAGCAAAGTTAGAGTCAGGAATGCAGCTTCAGAACTTGATAGATAAAGTAGTAACAAACGGGCATATCATAATTACAACTTATGTTGGGCTAAGAATACATGCAGAAAAACTATTTAAAGTAGATTGGGCTTATACAGTACTTGACGAAGGCCATAAGATTAGAAACCCTGATTCGGATATTTCTTTAACTTGTAAAAAGCTTCGTTGTTATAACAGGATAATTTTATCTGGTACGCCAATCCAGAATAATCTAGTTGAATTATGGTCTTTATTTGATTTCATATTTCCTGGCCGCTTAGGCACACTACCAGTTTTCCAGCAACAATTTGTTCAACCAATAAATACTGGAGGATACGCCAATGCCACAAATACTCAGGTACAAACAGGTTATCGTTGTGCTGTGGCTCTAAGAGATCTGATATCACCATATTTATTGAGGAGAGTTAAATCAGATGTTGCAAAAGATCTACCCAAGAAGAAGGAGATGGTTTTGTTCTGTAAATTGACTCAGTTTCAAAGGCGCAAATACCTGGAATTTTTGCATTCTGATGAATTGACACAAATTAAAGGAGGTAAGAGACATGTCTTATATGGTATTGATATCTTAAGGAAAATATGTAACCATCCTGATTTGTTGGACCGAGACTATATCAAAGATACTGTGTCATATGGTGATCCTAAAAGGTCAGGCAAAATGCAAGTTGTTAAACAGTTGCTGAAACTTTGGAAGTCTGAGGGACATAAGACATTGTTATTTACACAATCAAGACAGATGCTAGACATTTTGGAAGAATTTATAAAATTTAAAGACCCAGAATTATCTGCTATTCGGTATTTGCGTATGGATGGTACTACAAATATCTCTAACAGGCAAAATCTTGTCGACCAGTTCAATAATCAGAGTTATGATGTTTTTCTTCTAACAACTAGAGTGGGTGGATTAGGTGTCAATCTTACGGGGGCAAATAGAATTATTATTTTTGATCCTGATTGGAATCCCTCCACGGATTTACAAGCTCGTGAAAGAGCTTGGAGAATCGGTCAAAAAAGAGAGGTATCAATTTATAGGCTGATGATTTCAGGAACCATTGAAGAGAAAATTTACCATAGGCAAATATTCAAACAATTTTTAATGAACAAGGTTTTGACGGACCCAAAACAGAAGCGTTTTTTTAAAACAAATGAGCTTCAAGATTTGTTTAGCTTAGGTGGTGAGGAAGGTTACTCTACAGAAGCGTTGAACGAGGAAGTTGCTAAGCATACTAAAAATTTAAAGGACTCTAAAACTAAGGAAAGTGATGATTTAGATCAGGTCATTCAACTAGAAGGTGTTTCGAAGTTAGAAAGCTTTTACAATGGTAAAGAGACAGAAGATGAAAATAAAGAAGATGATGAGAGATTGATTGAAGGTATGTTAGGTCAAAAGAGCTTGGATAATATAGTCAGTCATGAACAAATGATGAAGTCTCATACAAGTGGTTCTTCAAAAATCATTCATCAGGAAGCAACGAGAGTAGCATCAAAAGCCTTAGAGGAATTGAAAAAGTCCAGAAAAATGACAAAGAAGTTTGATATAGGTACCCCAACATGGACAGGAAAATTTGGGATGGCAGGTAAAGTGGTGAAAAAGAAACCAGCTCGAGGAAATGTTAGGTCAAAGATAGATTCAGCTAGTATTTTGGCCAATATCAGAGTTGCCAATAAAGAGATAAAGAGTTTACCATCAGAAGAAGATGCTACTAGGACAGATACTTTGAGGAATAAAGAAACCTTACTTATGATTCAGAATTATTTGAAATCACAACCAGAAGTTAGTGGTTCTTCTAAGAGTATTCTCAATAGCATTGGAGCGAATCTGACAGATCAGGAACATGTTATTCAATTCAGAGCACTTTTAAAAACAATTGCCAATTTTGATAGGACAAATAAAGTTTGGGTACTTAAAGATGAGTTTATTCGTGATGAGTACTAAGTATTTATAGATGTAAAGTTACCTGAATATTTTAAGTTATTGTTAACGCTTGTAAACTATAATGTATTCTTTTCAATTGCATCGGAAATCAAATGTGAATAATTCTTGATTGTTTCTTTTTTTGGTTTTTTTCTCAAAATCAGAGCTGGAGAATATTATTTCTAAATACTGTCATTGTGTAAATATAAAATCCGATATCTATAATCATTAATAAATTACTTAAAACCAAATCCTTCTGATTCAGTGATGGCCCATACAAGCTTCTTTTCTAGCTTCTCTTTTGTGTCATAATTCCATAGACATAATTCGTTAAAACATGTGTGTGCAATAGGAAGCTTATCTGAATCTGAGGATCCTAATAAACTAATCTTGAAAGGAAGCGTTGACATCCCTGTAGCTGGTACACCATCTGACCCAGTGACAAATCTCATTAATTTCCTTTGTAGTGGATAGTTCCAGTTTTCAACAAGTTCCCAAAACCAATGTACAACGGACATATCATCACGCATCCCTCCAATATATCTAGTAACTGAACGGAGCATTTCAAAGTCATACTTTTTGGAATCAACGTCACCACATACTAGCCTCTTCAACTCTTCGGCATTGAAAAGCTTAATAGATTTAGAAACTGAGAATACCTTTTTGAACCCCTTCGCAAAGGAATTGAATTGATTCTCAATGACAATATTCAAATAAAAGTCAACCCACAATTTGATATATTCGTTTCTGTTATCTTTTGTAACATATCTATTGTTACCATCTGGACAAAGATTTACTGTCTTGTATTTAGTTTTAGATTTGTCTGCTTTCAACTCCCATCCATCGTCAACAAATGTTGTTTCAAATGTAAGAGAAAAGACATCTTCTATGTCGTTTTTTTCATAATCTAACAGTTTCTGTAGGTTCTGAGCAGTTTCTGGATATAGTTCAGCAAAGTCTTTGAATGTTAATGGTTCACCACAGAGCTTTTTGTAAATAGCTAATGGAAAATGTAGGTTTAGAATAGTACTGTTGAATATCGCCAAAGCCATAACAACACCAAATAGATAGTAAAGTTCTGATATGTTTTCACCTGACATTTCATCATGGCTGCTGTTTGAAAACCATATTTGACGGCTCTCTGGTACATAGACAAACAAAGAGTTTAAAGGATCATACAAGGATTTGGTTAGTAACAAAAACCATTCCTTACGTAGCCCACCAGCATCAATACCTGGTTCTCCAACGAATTCAACTTTCAAAGATTTGAATAGATCTCCTTGATGTTCTTTGATGCATCTGAGTGAATCTCCACTAATATGAGATCTTCTAACTCTTATTTTAAGGTATACGTCTATGGCTTTCCCATTTTCGAGCGATGATAGGAAAGCAACTTCAGCTTCATGCTCCATTATTCTTCTGATTTCGTATTCCATAATTGATATTTTCAAGCCTAATGAAAGTAAAAATGAGTAGCTGCAAAAGGAGAATTGTTTTTTATCAGCTGCCCAATCTTTTAAATTTTTGATCATAGCAACGCCTTTCTTCATGCCTCTCCAATTATCAAAATCCTTTCTGTAATCAATAAAGTCAAGAATTGTATTATAAAAGTTGGAAACTTCCAGCGTTTCCTGGTTTTCATGGTTCAAGTTGAAGGCATCCCTTTTTGCATTGCTAATAAAATAGTATGAAAATAAACGAGTAACAGTAGTAATATGCCAGTCGCCATCATATTGATATGGACTAAATTTGAAGTTTCCAGTTGGGGTACCTTTTTTTCCGTGTTCTGACTCTTTATTTTCTAATACACCATTAATATTAGGGGACTCCATTGATCGTAAATTACGCTGCGACCAGTAATTGTTATCGTTAATAAAATTCAGTCCATCACTATGCATTCTTGAGGGCTTCATTCTTGTCTGCATTGCTTGTTGGTTGTTAAAAAGTATCTTTGAAAACTGGAATGTTAAATACAGATTCAAAGTTTCTAGATGACTAGAAAAAATGTGTGAAGGTATAGTACTTAAAAATATTATCATTTCTTTTGAAGTAGTGTTTGAGGGTAGATTGGCCAGTAGTCCTATGCATTTCTTAAGCAGTTCATAAGAAATAGCTCTAATCTCTTCAGAATCAAAACCTCCTTTTGCTTTTCCAACCAGGCAAGTTCTAAGTGCAGGATTAGCCATAATGATGAATAACCATCTAAATTGATCCATATCCTGGTTCCGTTTCCTTAGCAAATCATTCATTCGGCACAAAAGTCTAAAATAGGGTCGCCTAGTGGGAAGTTTAAAAAGCATAGCGTAGAAGCTATTAAGTTCGTTAAAGTTAATGTCGTACCTTGTTTTCTTACCCATAAAAGAGTTTTCGAGTATTCTATAGTCGTTAAAATATCTATCAATAAAATCATTAACAGGATTAAAAGCGTTATATTTCTCTTCCTGAGTCATAGAATTCCGATTCTCTACAATTGACTTTATACATTGTTGAATCACATTGTCGAGTTCGTCAGCTGTACATACGAGACCTTCGATATTTCTGTGCGGCATATCATTATCTCGATAAGTAGTAAGATGGCACACGCTACACTTGAATTTCCTCGTAGATGTGGGGATATCAAGCATCGCTCCACAACACAAACACTTAATTCTATCATTCAGACTTTTATCCTTGCGCTTAATCGCATCCTTCGGCACATCGTTTTGCTTCTTGCCATTGCTATACGAGACTATTTCAATCTCTTTCCTCTCCTTACCTTTTGGTTTATCCTTATCTTTCTTCTTCTTGATACTCAACGACCTCAACATCTATATTCCTGTTTTCTAAATTAGAAAGTATTGATATTCCTTTGTAAATTGGGCTTTTCTATACCGATTTTGACTTTAACCCTTGTCTCTAGACGTGTCTTCTAATTTAGTATTCTAAGCGTAGGTATGAAATTGAAACCTGAGTTGACTTTGATGGTTTTGAGAATTAGTACTGTAGCTTAGAGTCCTTTCAAACTAAGCTTCCTTACTTAAACCATTTTCCTTCTTGTTTAAGGTCGGGGGGAAAAACACAAAAATAATGATTAGCTACTGGATATACTTTCGGAGTTTTGGCAACAACTGATCTTCAAAACACAAACAAATTTGAATCTTCAAGCCTTTTTAATGCTTGCCCTTCGAGAAACACGGCCAAGTAATGGGAAATTGGTTGGTAGTATAGCAGTTAAGGGTGCTATCCTAGTTGTACGTAGCCAATGTCTGGAATTGTACTGCAATGGGAACAAAGTTAAAGAACACAGAACATATGAGGTTATTGTAGCATGTTGTGGCTATGTATCCAAGCATAATGATAGTAAGGAGTATTTATTTACGCTTTCACAGTCGGGAGCTATAAGGATACTAGAAGTAAATAGCGTTTATGACAATGATAGCGGACCATTGGTCAATGTAGTCTCGGAGTATCAGAGTTTTATTAATGTTACTGCCCTGTATCCACAATTTAGCATAAATCGGACAAAGAGTCACTTGTTTGTGAATCTTAATGATTACGATGTGTTTGTGTTAAAATTCTACGACAAGAAAAATGGTATGGTAATACAGGAGCCAATAGTTGGGGACGACGAGGAGAATTTGTGGGTTCCTATATATATGTCCTCTGGTAAAATAAAATATTTCACAATAGTTGCATTTGATGATATAGTAGATGATAATGGTAATAAAAAATCGTGGATAGAGTTGGCGTTAGTAGTGAATGCTAATCAACGATGGAGATTTGAAACTGCGAAACCGCTCACTACTATTAAAGTTCAGAGTAGGTGGAAATCTAATAGATGTCTTGAGTTACCTCAATCTGAGCACTCTATACCCTTTTCAGCAGATTTATTTGAATATGTTTTTGGTTATATCCCATATTTCGGATATTATATTGTGTCATTGACTCACATTGTTATAATTGCATTCAATCACGGTTATCTCTGTAACATTGGAGGAACTTTAGTAACTGAGCTGGCAACATTTGAAAGTATTGATAGTCATTGTAATTTAGACGACGATACGTTGGGGATTATCTCCGATTTATATGTTAGCGAAAATACATATAATTTAGAATTCTCATTGATAACAAATAAGAAAGAGAAAATCAGTTTCCAACTTAATATTGTTCAAACAGATGCTTATGACTCGGTTACACATCTAAGTAATTTCAATTTTAAAAATGAACTATTACCTATTGCAGATGAGGAACTCCGAGAATCTATCAGAGTTCAGTTGGCAGAAAACCCATGTTTGTTAATAAATCTATCTAGTAATATTTTTTTGCTTTACCATCAAGAACCTGAATGCCCTGCAATGAATTCAATTTTAGAGACATCTTTTGAAACGACTATTATAGACCACGGTTTGATCAGTGATGAGTTCCCTGTGGAATATAGTAGTGGTGTCGAAACTAGAACTGGACAACCTTTTCTTGAATATAAATATTTTGGCTTGAAACCTCTAAAACTAGTTTCTGCAAATTATTCAACTTCCAACGATGAGAACATAATGAAACTGAAATATGAACCATTAACTAGTATAAAGGAGTCCTGGGTTGATGGTAATTCCATTTACTGGAGAGATGAGTTTGACACTATCTTTAAAAATGGTCAAGAGGTTCTTCGAAATGGGGAAGCGAAGTATATTTTCAATGATAGTCTTGTAACTCTTGATAACTTGGCTACTAAAATCAATTATTTTCAAGTTGGTGATCTGTGGTGTTACTCGTTTGTTTCACATACCGGAAGATTCCATACTTCGCTTTCGGAAAATACATTTGATATCAAGACATTTGTGGATACACCTACATTAAAAAATATTTTTTCAACTTCAAATGGAGTCTCAGAACAATATTTGCTTTCTACTATTATTGTTGATGATGAAATACTTGTTTTGAAGAATATGAGCTTGGCGAAAAAATATAAATTAGGAAATGGTATCTCACGTGTTGTTGATTTAGTTATTCATCAAACGCAAGATGAAAGAGCCAACTTATTGATCACAGATTTGGATGGAAGACTTTTCTGTATTGACATACATACTGGTAAAATCTTTCAACAGGTAATAATAGGAAAATTGGCCTCCTATATTTGTCCGAAACTTGATTCTGAATATTGGATAATTTATTCCAGGGAATATATAGGACTTCTCTCTTTCAACTCGGTAAGTGGACTATATGAATATAGTCTTATGCTGATTCCACAGTTGATAAAATCAATCCATCACTGTAATAATGGTATTTATCTAATAGCCGATGATAATAACATTTTTGAAATTTTTATCGGGAAATTGGATAAAACTTTGGTTACTGTTAGAAATAAAACTTCCTTCAAACTCTCTAGTTCAGTAATTTTTTCTCACTCTAATAGAATAATCATTCAGAGATTAATAGATGGAACATACTTAGATAATGAGGTTGGTCAAGAATCAATCGCAGTAACAGATCTCTATACTGGGAAAGTACTTGATGTATTTCCGTTGAGCACAAGGTATGAAAACACTAGAATCTCTTGTATGTCCGGAGTTGAGTACAAACATGATAATAAATTGAATAGGCTCAAAAAAGGCGAAATAAGTTTTGCCAAGGTGTTTGCTATATCTCGATGTGTGGTTGTAGCTCTCGATACATCTAATATAGAGGAAAGTAATACCTTTGGTGGTCCCAAAAACCTACTTCTATTTTCTGTTGAAGAAGACACAGGGAAGCTGACATTAGAGGCTTCTATATCAACCGGGTTTAATGTTACCACAGTGCATAATTACCTATATAGAACATTTTTGGTTGGAGGAGAGTCTGTGTCTTTGTATCAAATAGATTACTTGGTTAAAGAAAATCGGTTTATTATCGATAGGGTTTCGAATAACCCAAATGGAATTATCTGTGCCCTAAGTGCCCAACCTTATTCTTCAAGGGTGATAAAACCAACGTCTCAACTTGGGACTAAGGTACAGTGGGGAGTCAAGACACAAATGAGTTACCGTGTCCTGCTTCAGGATAAATTCAAGGGTATCATAGAATTTGAATTTTTAGTATTAGCTAAAAATAAACAAGGTTCTCAACCAGATGATTTACATGTGGAATTTAAACCAGTCATCAATAAAAACATAATACCCTTGAATAATATTATAGATAACAACAATGTGATCAACAGTTTAAATTGTAGGGAAATAAATGGAACAACATATTTCCTAGTTGTTTACAATTCAAAACAAGTTATAATAGCATTTGTCAATCCAGATGGCTCTTTTGGTTATCATGAATTTGCATTACCCAGTACTGTTAAACTGGTAACAATGACTATGGGTAGTTCGATCATGAACGACGATGCAAAAGGTATAGATTTATTCCGACTAGTAACAGATACAAATACTTGTTATGCATTAACAATTGATGCTGCCATGACCATATCTCAGGATATTTTGGAAAGTATGGAAGAGCATCTCCCAGAATTGGCGTACGTTAATGGTGCTGAAGATAAAGCTGAACTGCAATTTGTAGATATGCGATTTGTAAACAAGGAAAAACTTCTGGGTTAAACTAAGAAAAATTTATAGACATTGCAATTAAATAATAGTAAATATTCTTTGTATTTTAAAAATAAAATTGGTATACGTGTTATATTTTTGGTCTGTTGGTACGAAAAAACGTGGGAACTACGTACGCACATTGAAATTTGCAAAAAGGGTTTTATAAACTGAATGCCATCATATTCGATTGTGTAATTTCATCAGACAACATCTAGTAAAGCTGATCGTGACCCCTTTGATCTCAGCCAGTATAGAACAAAAGAAATAAAGAAATGGGCAGGGACTCTTTCTCTCTAGATGAGCATACGGAGTCGATGTCTCGCTCAGAAATCATCGATTTGAAGAAATACGATAGCATAGCAGAAACGCAGGCATTCGATAAGTTTGTGACTGTTGATAGAATTGCAGATAACAAGCCTGTTGTGTTAGTACCGCACACGGAAAGAGAATATTTTAACAAAAAATACCATGGTTATCTCGAGTGGCTATGGGACCGAATGAAGATATTTGTTACATTAACAGCAATTGCAGTCACTATTGGTTGTTTTGCGGGTTTCATCCAGATATTCACAGAGACGTTAGTCAATTGGAAGAGTGGGCATTGTACCAGAAATTGGTTACTAAATAAATCTTTCTGCTGTAATGGTGTTATAGAGGAGGATAGTAGTGAGAGTGCAGCTCGTTATCTATTCAAGAGAGCTGAGTTTGAATGTGTGGAACAAGGTATATGGACAGATTGGTCTGGTCACGTTTCACCATTCCTGATATTTGTTGTGTTGTCTATGATTTTTGGTTTGATTAGTGCTCTGATGATTAAATATGTTGCCCCAATGGCAACAGGGTCCGGTATATCGGAGATTAAGGTGTGGGTATCAGGATTTGAATATCAAAAATCATTTCTACAATTAAGTACATTGATTGTAAAAAGTATAGCTCTACCTTTAACAATTTCTTCAGGACTAAGTATCGGTAAAGAAGGGCCTTCTGTTCACTACGCAGCCTGCTGTGCATTTGTTGTTGCAAGCCATCTTCTGAAAGATAACATGACATTTGCATCTACTGCACAATATTTAACAGCAGGTAGTGGTGCAGGAGTTGCTGTCGCCTTTGGAGCTCCTATTGGTGGTGTATTGTTCGGGATTGAAGAAATTGCATCTGGTGCAAGTTTCAATTCTTCAACGCTGTGGAAATCTTATTATGTTGCTCTCGTTGCAATTACTACTTTAAAAACTATTAATCCATTCAGAAATGGTAATATTGTATTATTTCATGTCTCCTATGATCGTGATTGGAAAGTCCAAGAGGTTCCAATTTTCATATTCTTGGGTATCTTCGGTGGTCTATATGGTATTTACGTTAGCAAATGGAACATTAAGTATGTCAATTTCAGAAAGAAGTATCTGTCTAAATGGCAAGTGCAGGAAGTTTTGGTTTTGGTATTTATTACATCGATTGTTTCTTACTTCAATGAATTTTTAAAACTTGATATGACTGAAGGTATGGGTATTTTATTCCATGAATGTGTTAAAAATGATAATTCATCTACTTTTGGACATAAGCTGTGTCAAATTGATTCTAATTCCCAGGTTGTAGATTTCACTAGGCAATTTTTTACTCTCATTATTGCTACTGTTATTAGGATTCATTTTGTGATTGTTTCCTATGGTGCAAGGGTTCCAGCTGGTATTTTCGTTCCGTCTATGGCAGTTGGTGCTTCTTTTGGTAGAGCTATAAGTTTACTAGCTGAGAGATATGTATTTGAGACCAATAGTATTACGCCGGGAGCGTATGCATTTTTGGGTGCCGCTGCTGCCCTTTGCGGTATCACAAACCTTACTTTAACTGTGGTCGTTATCATGTTTGAGTTGACTGGTGCTTTCATATATATTATTCCTACGATGATTGTGGTAGCTATGACTAGAATAATTCTTGCATCTTTCGGTTATCATGGTGGTATCTCAGATCAAATGGTTGAAGTAAATGGTTTTCCATTCTTGGAAGAGGATGGAAAAGAACCATTTATGTCTGATTATTCTGCAGGCCAAATTATGACAAAAGATTTAGTTGTATTACCCGACAAAATTATGATTTCTGAGCTATATAAATTGATTCATGGTGATACAGGTCATGTTTTTAGTGGTTATCCAATTGTGAGAGCTGATGATATGCACGAGGATGCAAAATATTGTGTTGGTTATGTACTCAGACGTCATTTAATTAAAAAACTACATGCTATTGTAAGCGATAATCTCGAAACTGATATCAGACTATTGCATTTGACTGAATATCCGTCTAATAATTTTGAGCAAGCTGAATTGCAATTTGGTGATATTATCAACAAATCACCTGTCATGGTCAAACCTACAATTGAAACCGGACAGTTGTATGATACCTTTAGACATCTGGGTTGTAAAATTATTATAGTCGAAGAAAGTGGTTTGATTGAAGGTGTGATCACAAGAAAAGACATTCTGAGGTTCTCAAGGGGGAAATACAGGGATCTTGAAGGCCCACTTTATGCTTTTAACGAGAATCTGGATGAAAAATTCTTCTCCTTAATCAAAGGATTTGTGGGTTTATTTGGGAAGGATATATAATAATGAAATGATTTGAATGCAATGATTAATATCTATAGAATGTAAATATATACTAAAATGACATAGGTAAGTTGTAATTAGGCTCATAAATTTGTTGTTATTTTAATTTATTATATTAGTTTTCTTGCCATTTCCCAACCTTCTTGTAGTCGCTATAAAGCGTCTTTAGGTATTGGCGACCTGACCCATCAAGTAAGGTACTAACAATTTCGAGCTCATTATTTGAAAGAAGATCAAAAACAGCATATATAGCAGGATTCATCTCTTGCCTGACAGTATTCTCGATGGAACTAGAGGGGTTAACTATCAATTCAATGTATTTAACTAGGATAATTGGCACATGTCTTCTCAGGGATTGTTTAACAGCATTAACATTTGAAGTTGTCTTATTTGTAGTCTTGTTTCCAGATATGTTTGGCTCGCAATAATTAACAATACTTCTAGAAAGAACTTTGACAGAGTCAATGGTCAATCCATAGTTTCTGTAATTAAGGACATAATCCATCATTTGACAATAAAAAGCGTTGATTATATGAAAACGTTGGTTGAATTTGACCCTATGGATATTCAACAATGCTGTGAAAAGTTTGAAGATAGAAATTAATATGTCTTCATTCGAATAATTAGTTGTCTGATCCTTCGTAAAAACGAATTTATAACTTAAATCTAAACACAATGGCAACAATTGTTCCAATGTGTATTGATCAAAAATCCACGATTTCCTGATGCACAATTCGTGCACAATTTCAACAAAATCAACAGTAATAGTACCGAATGGTTCCAATTTATCAATATTAGTGTAAAATATGCTAATCATTCTTAAAATGAGCTTAGAGCCGATAACATTGTCTTTTTTAATATGCTTGATTAGAAGAACCATAATTTCTACTAAATAAGGCATGAGATCTGGTTTACAGTCATTGAGAGTCATATTGATGATTGAAATGGCTCTATTGTACTTCAAAGTGTCATATTCTGCTGTTCTTTCAATTAGATTTCTCATCCCAGTATTTAGTCTATCATAATCGATACCTTCCATTCTGAAAGATATATAATGAGCAAACACAAAATGTAGATCATCTTCGTTGGTCAAACTGTATAACAAAAACAATGCTGATTTTATCTGCCTATCGACTGTTGGAGATGCTGAAGAAGTTAACAGTTCTACACAGTTTTTAATGACCTCGTAATTCGAACTTATACCAATATTTGACATGATCCGATAGAAGCATTCCAAGACCCATGCAATGGTACCATTATCATTGCTTTGTGAAATGAAGCTTGGAATTTTACTGATGAACTGCGATTTGAATTCTTCCAATGATTTGTTGTTCTCATTTTTAGCAATTAAATAGGCAATGAAGAAGTAAGTCTCGTTGAAACCATTATTCAATAGATTTGATTTGATGATCTCTACTAATTTCTCCATGAAATTTTGACTGACGCTATCTTGAGAATGCATAAAATGATGATTCCAAATGCATTTGAATATATCCTCACTGAGCATGTTCTTTTTATCAATTTTCTCGAAGAATTTAAAGAAAATTTCTGGATCAGTTTCGATTTTTGTTTTAAATGTAGGGAATTCCAGTAAATGTACTAGTGTGCTGCAATGTTCTTCGTTAATATCATCGAGTTGAGATATGCTATCAATGATATAGATCTTTTTATTTTTATTAAAGCATTGAATTGGAATCATTTGAAAAACTTTTGAATTGTGAGATCTTTTCAAATGTCCAGTAATGCTATCAATGATGGATGTAACAACAAAAGGTTCCTCAAATATATCGTCATCTTTGATTAAATCCTGAAGCTTTTCCAAGTTTTCATCTTGGGAGATTGTGTTTACTAGCGTCTGTATATTTTCAATATCGAAACAGCTGTTTACAATGGTAAACCAATTCGATAAAATGTACATTGCGTGGTTGAGTTTTTCCTTAGACCCGTTTAAAAAATCCATCAATTTACTTTCAACAGGTTTCATTGGGTATTCAATGAATTCACGTACCTTCAGGAAAAATAAGTAAACTTCTAAATTGTTAAAATTTTCAGATAGAATTTTGTTTAGATTATCATCTAACGTATAAGAGAGAAGATTTTCACTTTCAATTATATCGTCATAATGATCCATGATAAGGAACTTAATTGCCCATTGCTCTGGATAGTTTGAGTCCTCCAAATCAAAAATATTCGAAAGGAGTGGTTTGAACTCTGATAGAGAAGATATCTCTAAATATTGGAACCCTTCTAATAAAATTGTAAATAATCTAGCAGAAATCTTAGATAATGTGTTAGATGTGATATCCGTCATATATTCACTAAGTAATTCTTTGAGCTGGGAACTTGAAAGTAATGCTAAAGAATTGCTAATCTTTGCTGAGAATGATTTGTTTCTCAGCATCATTAATTGATCTTCTTTGGATGTGAAGTAAGTCTTCAGTTTGGAAAAGAAATTATAGAATTCTCTAGCCGAAATGTGACATTTGATTAATTCCGTCCATAGTCCCAAGCATTTGTGTTGTATTTTGACGTAATTATTCACTAAAAGATCAAGGATTTCATTTGAATATTTAATACCTAGCTCAATATCCAATTGGAGTGTGTATTCTAATAATGACCAATGAAGATCAAAATGTTCATCCATCTCTTTATTTAGAGTTTTCATAAGGGATTCCTTAATCAGAATGTCTAAAAACTCATGTGATAGTGTTTTCTTCGTAGATGCCAATTTATGTAACAAAATAGGAGCTACTTCATCTCTATTTCTTGTGATCATTAGAAATATTGGCTCCAATTGCTTGAAATTCTTTCTTGAAAGAGAGTCCATGGCAATTCTGAAAAAGTTAACCGCTGACTCATTACTAATGGTTTTTCCATTGAAAAATTTCTCTAATAATTTGGATGACTCCAGTCCGATGATTTTATCATTGAATAAAAATGTAACAACATAACTCTTTATTAACTCGATTAGGTTGGCATCTTTAGAGGATGTTTCAAATGCAGTAATATAGTTTAAGATAGATAACAGTAATGTTTCTGTGAAAAAGGATGACATTTTACTATTAATTTTCAGTAAGTGGCTGTTATAATTGATTAAATTTAGTGCCTTTTGCACAATGGAGGTTCGTTCTTCAAATTTTGTTCTTGAGCAAATATCAAAAATGCAAGCCATGATCTGTGTTGCTGATTCGTAATTTAATTGGAAAGTAGTGATGGATTGAACAAGCAGTTCAAATGTTTCGTTTAAATAACCCATGAACTCCACGGTATCATTATTATCCTTAGTGTATTTCTCTAGAACCAATTTCAAGATGTGCCCAAAACGCAGATTCTTAAAAGTGGCCTTAAGTAGTTCAGGATCATTGATTTTGACCCAAGTTCTATTGAAGAGGGCCCAAATTTTTGGGTTTTCTCTAAAATCACTATTTTTCTGATCGTTCCATCTATCCACTATAAGATCCATAATAAATATATCGCCTTTTGGGAAATATGGAGATTTGCCATCTAATCCGTCTACAATCTCCACTACCTCATCGCTCTTGATAGTTTTGGACCTTAGAGTCTTGGTAAGTTGTTCGGCAGAATCAAATTTAACCATTGTCTATCTCTCTTTTTATTTAAGATTTTGATATGATGATGGTTCCAACAAAAAAAAAATAAACAACTAAAGAGCTACAGGAAGTCCAGGTATCTCTTGTTGGATTGCAATGAGCTGAAATATGATAGCTAGATGATGCTTAATATTAAAATACAAAAAAATCGATGAGCTCTTTTTGCGATGAGCTGAAAATTTTTTGAAAAATCATGTGAATGTTTCGTTAAATAATATATGAGTTTAAGAACCCAGCTGAAATAATACTTTTTGAGGAAACTAGTATGATTACTTATCATTTATGCGTATATTTTTGTATCGGTATATTAACTGTTTATTTATACCATTAGTTGCTATAAAAGAGGGTTCAATACTATAGATAAAAAAAAAAAAGAAGCTAATAAATTAAAATCAAGAACAAAAATGTAAAGTATCGGTATAAGTTAATGAAATAATTTAGTTATATTTTTTCTATAAAAAACGAATGTATATATAAAGATAGATATTGAGATAGATAACACTATTAAATTGAGTAAAGCGATAGTAATGCCATAGGTTTTTATACAATATATCACATAATTTAAATATTCCGGGTAAGTTTTAGAAATTTTTCTGGGCCAAACGATTTTTATGAGAAGCCTTTTAACCCATAAAGAAAAAAATATCGAAAAACAAGTAACTGTAAATAATCTGTGGAAAATTGGTACTTGTTGTATCTTTACAAATCTTTTAAAGCAATAAAACCCTAAAATACCATTTAGTAAAGGTTTTGCTCAATATCAGGTTTGTGGTTGTTGTTTTTTTACCTCTTCATTAGATCAATCCATAAAAATATAAGATATAAAAGGAAATAAACGCCTTTTTGTTTGTTGAACTCTTTGAAATAAAAACCATAATAAAGTACTGGAGAAAACAATGTTGAATGATCTTCTTATGGATGTTGATACCCTTGACTTTGTAAAGGATGATGGGTATCGTATACAGGATCAGCAAAATACTATTAGAGATGCTATTTCTGGAGCACTAATAGTTCCGATTGATGACAGTAATTTCCCAAAGAATTCTCGTGATTCTCCCCTGGTTTATAAGTTTGGAAAGGAGTCTGATAGTGGGATGGCACACGAGAAATCCAAGAAGGATACGAAGCTATACCCTGTTGAATTGCCAAAGAAGGATGATAACCCAGCATATATTACTTATATCAACAATTTATATGGTATCTACAGTGGGCTAGGAAACCATAGAGTTTTTTCAAGACCAACAATTGGTGTCATTAGTTCATCATATGACAAGGAGCACAAAGAAGTCCTAAATTTAGCACTTGAATCAGAAATTACAGAGCTGGAATTTTTAATAGAATCATATGACAAGACCCTACCTGCGAATAAGGAAAGGTTACTGGATTTGGAGCAATCACTGATCATACTATACTGCCTACAAGCATTCCAATTCATTGGAAGTTCAGATGACAGAGGGAAGTTCTTCTCGGCACTACTAAATTGGGTCAACAGAGCTGATGGTGAGCCAACCGTTGAATTCATTGAAAGCGTATTTGAGAATGATAACGAAACACCTGCATATAATACATCCATATTTTGGAAATTAGTGAACCAGTTGTTATTGAGAGGGCTTCATGAACAAGCTATCAACACATTAATGAAATCAAATCTGGGGGAATATTTAAGCAAGACCTGTGAGGTATCTTCGAATGCGTATCAAGATTTAATAACACTTTTAAGAGAATACCCACATGATTCTGAGGAATCCTTCAAAGAATGGAAGGCTGCAGCATTGGATCTACAATCCAATTTTGTCGAAGCAGATGTTTCTCTTTCAGGTGAACTTCGTGATTATTTTGACGATACACTAGCATTGCTATCAGGTAATCAAGCTAGAATACTTCAGTCTTCATCTGTCTGGTATGAAGCCATCTCAGGTTTCTTGTTGTATTATATTCCTTCTACTGACTTGGTACATGAATATCTTTCCTTATCCGTCAACAAATTTCCAATTGACGTTACAAGTCCATGGGAAAAATCATGTGTCGATATTATCGAAAATAGTATATTTCCAATTCTGCCTATAATGGAATCGTTGGATTCATGTACAGCTAGTTTTACTGCAGCATTGTGTGAAGCATTTGGTCTTTTAGTTGATAGATATGCCATAATTGAAGTTAATTCAGAGGAAGAATCTACTGATGACATATTTGCCCAAAAGAATGGTATGGCTAGTTTCTTATTGAATAACTTTGCGTTGGAGTTATGTTCTATGGGTGTTAAGAGTGTTTGGCCTGTGGCTATAGGTCTAATATCCCTATCTCCATATAATAGCGCTAGCTCCATAAAATCCTGTCTCGGCGAATTACTACCACATTATCCATTTGAAACTAATGATGATATTGAATGGGCACTAACGGTATGTGCAAAGTGGAAACTACCAGGTGTTGCTAGGGAAATATATACTACGCTTGGTAATCAAATGCTTAATAGCGGTAATACCGTTGAGGCAATAGCTAACTTCAGTAGGGCTGGTCGTTTTGACTGGGTGAAGAAATATTCATGGTTAATATTTGAAAACGCTGCCTTCGAAGGAAAACAATTAGATGATGAAGTTCTTAACAGAATTGTTGATAATATCCAGGATAGCTCTGAATTAATACCAGATGAGGTATTAAATAGTGTGGTTACTGATGCTATGAAACAATCTCTTGCTCCATATGCTGTTTTATCTGAGTTCTTCAAGAAATGGGGAAAGGGAGACGCAAATGGTGCTCTCGGGTCTTTAGTATCATTGATTGATTTCACTTATCTACCGAAACCATATCTAGTCCTTCTAATCACAAAGTACCTTTACCCAAGATTCTTAAATGATAAAAAGGTGGTAGTAGATGAAGATACAATTCTGCTTGTTATGGAAGCTCTAGGTAATAAATGGGATGATAATGATGAAGAATCTCAAAAATTCTATGAAAAATTGGTCTCGGATGATTTGGAATGTAAGGAATTCCCACCAGATCTGCATTCAATGCAAAGAGAAGTAAGGAAGATGCTGAACTATAAGTTATGTCAAAACCTTATGTAGAATGATCTAATATCTAATTTTATTTCTAGCTGCATTTAAATACTTTTTAATATAGAATTCAATATTACTGTCATATAAAATGTTTTTATTGTAGAAATACAACTAGAGTTAGAAGACAGATATAATTAAGATAATATAAAGAGATAGATTAGTATAAAAGAAAAAAAATATAGTGGATATATTTATGTATATAGAAAAGAAGGAAAACTCCTACCTTTAATTGATGTCTTTAAAGTTATTGGAATATCTTTCGAATGTTCATTATCAAACAAAAATTAGTTAACAAAATAAAAGCTCTGACTTTTTTTATTTGATTTGTGAGAGTTCTATTCTTGTCATTTCTAATTTGTTATTTATTTTAACAGATAACATCTTGGGTAGCTCTGGAGTTCATCAACAAAGCGACAATCAAACCGTACAAACCCAAAACTTCTGAGAAAATCAAAATCAAGATCATACCAACAAATAATCTTGGTTGTTGTGCAGTACCTCTAACACCGGCATCACCGACAATACCAATGGCGAAACCGGCAGCTAGACCACTTAGACCAACTGAAAGACCAGCACCCAATTGGACAAAACCAGTGTACAGAGCTTGCTTTTGGGTCAGAGAAGAACTGATCAAAACAGAAACAACAAGACCGTAAATGGCAATAATACCAGCCATAACAATAGGGACAATACTCTTGATCAATAGGTCTGGTCTTAGAACACAGGTAACACAGACACCGACACCAGACTTAGCAGTACCGTAAGCAGCACCTAGAGAAGTGAAAATAATGGCCGCAGCACAACCAATGGCACCAAAAAATGGAGCGTATACAGGACACAGTTCAGACATTGTATTAGTTTTTTGTTTTACTTTAGTTTGTTAAGCTTCGTCAGAATTTCGAAAAAAGGGTTGTCAATCAAATCCACAGATAAGAAATATTGGTTTCTCCTTTATAACCTTCTTTTTTATGACTCCTTGTTAAAGATAAAAGCAAATCAATGAGTTATTTGTTATCTCTTTACAAAGAACTAAAAAGAATAGTAATAAGTTTCCCAATCCTTTATTTAAGAGGCAGGCTCTCAGTATCTCTTTTGTAAATTTGGGTTCATGTGTGTGTGCAATCAAAAAACGGAAAAAATAAAAAAAAAATTTACGGAGTATTCGTTATTGATGATTCTCGATCACATGATATTATAGAAGTGTTAAAATAAAGCTAAAAAAGAATTAAAAGTGAAACTATTATGTATTTAGTGCTTCAATAATATTAATTAGTTATACTACAATTATTATAAACAAATATAGATTGAGTTTGTTCTTGTTGTTATTAATTATAACTTGAGAAAGCACAACAATTCTCAGTAAAATATTTTATACAGCCTCAAAACACTAAGTGGTTTGTAATAAATTATTTGCTCCATTGTTGTAGAAATAGTCACATATATATAAATATATATAAAATAAATATTTATATAAAAATATATAGGCTAAGTCTACATTTGAGTCATTTTGTACGTAACGGATTGTAAAATAAAATAAAAAAAAATAATAGCGCCGCCTTGTTTCGATCAAGGGACATCAGGGTTATGAGCCCTGCGCGCTTCCACTGCGCCACGGCGCTATATTAAATGCGTTGAGACCTTGAGATATTGCGGTAGTCTAGTATTTAGGTGTGAGTCTCTGTAAAAACAAGTTATGCATATTATATCATGTATAATATACTAAAGAAACAAGAAAAGAAAATATAATACTGTTCAGTTGATCGTTTTTGTTTTTATATATATAACTACGTAATTTTTGGTTCTGTATATTTGTTTTCAATACTGTTCTTACGTTTAGTCAAAGGAATAAATTCAATTAATACATAATTTTTTCTGATATTTTTTATTTATATATAAAGTTTTACAAGGGTTAGTAGCTTGATAATATGCAATGCTAATTTATTATACTTTTTTCTTTTTTTTTTTAATTATTTTCTTAAGTACTTCGTTATTCTTGTTCTTTTGATATTCTAACCAAACAAATTGTCCTCTTCAGTTTCCCAAGAAGAGTTAAAGAACCATGAGAAGATAATAATACTCAAATAGATAATTAGCCCACCAGCCATACTCATAACACAACTAACAGAGCCAATCAGTTGACAATGGTAGAAAACCATCGGTAGAACAATACCACTCGTCACGAGCATACCAGTTAGGAAGTGTCCAAAGTCGCGGGCATTAGTAGCTGCATCAGACATGAAATCAGAGGAGTCGAAGCCACGCTTGCCGAATAGTGAGTTGGGTATTGGAGCCAACAGGAATATCATGGTGCCGAAAAGTGGGTAGTAGTTGTGATATAGTGCGCAACTCAATATCACGAATAGGAATCCTGAGGCTAAAAACCCGGATAATGATATGATTCTTGTCAAGGGTGAAATTCTGATCTCCATAATTAATATATTACTTTACTCTAGTCTTGATAGATTTTTCTCCTTTTCTCCCCCCTGTAATTTTAAAGTATTGTTTCTCGAGAGTAATTTTTTTAGATATATCAACAAAAATTATATGGTTGAATTATTTGCTTGATACTAATCGAGATTATATTTGTGTTAATATGCATGAGAGACAGAAATTAAACAAACCCTTTTAATCTTTCAAAAACTCCCCTTCCCACCTTTTTTTTTTGTTAGCAAGAAAGAAAAAAAAGTGGCCTTACGCGGAGAAATTTACTTTGATCAACGGTCTCGAAGTTCCTTTTTTTTCCATTGGGAAGACATGATTGAAAATAAAAGCTTATGTAAATGTTATTTGGAAAATGAAATAAAAATGAATTGTGAATTCATGAACTAATTACAGAAATAAAATATACACAGGGTTTGGGGTAATAATAAATATTTTCGAAAAACAAAGAACCAATATAATTACAACCATTCATAAGATCGTAGAAGAAAAAATGGCAACACTAAGTATATACAGGGAAAGTAGATTTATCTTTGTTCTCTCCTAACAGGTTCTTATTTTGAAATGGTTGAAGTCTATCTTAAGTAATCTATTCATTCTCTATTGCTTGTTTTCAGTGTTGGAACCTTCTGAGGAACCACTGTTGTTGTTTTCAGATTGGTTCTTGTACATTTGTTCGAACAACTTCATAGAGGAGGTTTGGAGTTCATCAGTCTTGGTCTTCAATTGTTCAGCATCGACTTCCTCACCGGCTTGGACTCTGGCGACCAACTCCTTTAGAGCAGCAACATCGTCCTTAACCTTTTGTGCCTCAGCCTTGTCAACCTTACCTTCAAATTCCTTCAAGGAGTTTTCGGTGTCAGTGGCCAATTGGTCGGCCTTGTTAGCAGTCTCAATGGCTTGTCTTCTGGCTTCGTCTTGACTCTTGAACTTCTCAGCATCGTTAACCATTTGTTCAATCTCAGCATCAGATAGACCAGAAGAACCAGCAACGGTGATGGAGGCATCCTTGTTGGTAGCCTTATCTCTGGCAGAGACGTTAATGATACCATCAGCATCAATATCGAAGGTGACCTCGATTTGTGGAACACCCTTTGGAGCTGGTGGGATACCAGACAAGTTGAAGTTACCAATCAACTTGTTGTCTCTAACTAGTTCTCTTTCACCTTGGAAGACTCTAATTTCAACAGAGGTCTGACCAGCAGCAGCGGTGGAGAAAATTTGAGACTTTTTAGTTGGGATAGTAGTGTTTCTTGGGATCAATCTAGTGAAAACACCACCTAGAGTCTCAATACCTAGAGACAATGGAGTAACATCTAGCAATAGAACGTCAGTGACTTCACCAGATAAAACAGCACCTTGGATAGCGGCACCAATGGCAACAGCTTCATCTGGGTTAACAGCCTTAGATGGTTCCTTACCGAATAATTGCTTGACAGTTTCAACAACCTTTGGCATTCTAGACATACCACCAACCAACAAGACATCGGAGATGTCGGAAGTGGATAAGTTAGCATCCTTCAAGGCCTTCTTGACTGGATCAATTGTTCTCTTGATCAAAGGTTCGGTCAATGTTTCGAATTGAGCTCTGCTGAACTTCATGTTAATGTGCTTTGGACCAGAGGCATCGGCAGTGATGAAAGGCAAGTTGATCTCAGTGGAGACAGTGGAGGACAACTCGATCTTAGCCTTTTCTGCAGCTTCTCTGATTCTTTGAATAGCCATACGGTCATTTTCCAAGTCAATACCAGACTCGGTCTTGAAACGGGAAACGATCTCTCTTAGCAAGTAGATATCGAAATCTTCACCACCCAGGTGAGTATCACCGTTAGTAGACTTAACTTCGAAAACACCGTTATCAATATCTAGGATAGAGATATCGAAGGTACCACCACCCAAGTCAAAGACAGCGACAACCTTGGAGTCAGACTTCTCTAGACCGTAGGCTAATGCGGCGGCAGTTGGTTCATTAACAACACGCAACACATTTAGACCCACAATTTGACCAGCATCCTTAGTAGCCTGTCTTTGAGAGTCGTTGAAATAGGCAGGAACAGTGACCACAGCGTTCTTAGCTGGCTTACCCAAGTAAGCTTCAGCGGTCTCCTTCATCTTGTTCAAAACAAACCCACCAATCTGTGCTGGAGAGTAACGTTGACCACGGGCCTCAACCCAAGCGTCACCATTACTGTGCTTTACAATCTTGTATGGTACTTGTTTAATGTCTCTTTGGACTTCAGCATCTTCAAAACGACGACCTATCAAACGCTTAGTGGCAAACAATGTGTTCTCTGGATTGACCACGGCTTGACGCTTGGCAGGAATACCGACAAGTCTCTCACCCTCCTTGGTAAAAGCAACAACAGATGGAGTGGTTCTAGCACCCTCAGCATTCTCAATGATCTTAGGAACTTTACCTTCCATCACAGCAACAGCTGAATTAGTAGTACCCAAATCAATACCAATCACCTGGCCTTGCACCTTAGAAGTAGACTGCCATCTCTTGGCTAACATAACACCATTCTTCTGTACTGCTTTCCTAGCACCCAACATTTTTTTTTTTATAGTAAGATGTTTCTTTCTGTTTTTACTACTACAATAGTAACTTTTTAAAAGAATACTTTTGTTTGTTGCTGTTATATTTTTAGCCGCCCACCAAAGAAAGAAATAAAAATTTGAACTTCCTTTTCTTCTTACCCCTGTTGTATTTATACTGCCGGGCGAAGATGTCTCTTCTCCCCTCTCTCTTTGTCACCCTCCCTTCTTTCTCTCACAATCCCCCCCACATCCCACTAAACCACCCGTACAAAACTTCTTCACAATTTTACCACCACAGAATTTTCTAGATCTCTCTCTTTCTCTCTCTGCAAACAAAAAAAGCCCAAAAATTTATTTTTTTTCACTTTGATTTCGATTTCTCGGAGCGGAGGGGTAGGTCCCCCCAGAGATTGAGAGATTACTAACTTTACCCAGCTTTCTTTTAGAAAAGGGTAACTTGTGTTTCAGGGTAACCTTTGTTTCAGGGTAACCTGTGTTTTTAGCAAAAGGGTAAGTTTCTTATTATTATAACGAGTTTCTTATTTCATTTACAATAACTTGTATACAGAACAATTACAAAACCTTCAAGTGAGCAGAAATGTCTTTTAAAGTGCCTGTTATAGATTTGGACTTGGTTTCTGGTGAAGAGGAGGAGCTTTGTGGGTTGTTGAAAGATATTTTGGTCAATCATGATACTTTCCTTTTGAAAAATTATGCGAATAAGGCTAAACTGGATAACGAGGTGTCACAATTGGGTCCTGTTGATATCACCCAGGGGTTTGACTCTAATTTCACCGGTGCGTTGCAACTGGAGGAGAGTATACTGTTGGAACAGTATATCCTCACCACGGATACTGCGCATTTCAAGTTTGATAGAAGCATACGGGACCCTGCTTTGAAAAAAGTTTACTCGAGGCTTTTGAAGGTTGTTTTGTACTTCACGCAGCTGTGTCTAAGGTACCTGAACATTGACCCTGCTGGCAAGGTGGTGGTGGATGATAGTGTCCACTCGACGAAACTGACCCGGTTTTATCACGATATTGATGTTAGCAACACCGTCTTGCCGGACGGGTCGAATTTCGAATATGAATTCGAGACCGCAGAGTACATAATGCAGAGGGATATGGGTCTCTTGACCGTGATACCTGTGGCACAAGGTGTTAGAGTGAAACCTGCCACCATAGGTACAGATAAAAACAATTGGGTCTCCATTGAAGAACCGGATTGCTTGCTCTTACACACCGGAGAACTCATGGCTAAGCTATCAAACTCTATGCACACCACGTCCCCTATACAAGTAAATCCTCAGAGGAACGTTATTCAGTTAACGCTGTTCCCGTCTTTCACGATGGATGTTGGAAATAAGACTGTGGCACAACTATTATTAGACCAAGAGATTTTGGATTTTGAGAAGGTTTCTGCAGAGTATTATCCTAGGGAATACGCTATCTTGAAATTGAAAGATCAAGTTGATTTCTTGAAGAACTTGTTTTCAGTCAGTGAAACGGTGATATCGTTATATGCAATGTCGAGGTCCACCAGTGTACCGCCCGGTCTGCACTTGATCTTGCCACAAATAACGAATATGATGAAACGCAAAGTGACTACTGATGATTTCTTAAGGATTATAACAATTTGGTCAGCCGCTTACGAGGTAGATTTGAACTCTAATGGTGATTTGACTGTCAAAATACCAAAGAGAGACCCCTTGGCTATGCTGACTAACAGTTCCAGAAAACTTGATTTTGTTAAGAAATTAGAACAATGGTATGCTAATGCAATCAATATGAAAACGGTACCTAGTAGCGTACCTGTCTTTAAGATAAATAAGAGGAGAGGTAGCGATGGTAAAAACAGTATGGAACCGTACTCTAAGAACAAGGATACTAATAACAAATTGTCTAACACGAGTAAGACAACGCCAGCAAACTATCTGAATAACCCAAAAGAGAAATTCGAATACAAGGAGAAACCTTATGACTCACAAGAGAACTTACTGCAAAGGCTTAGAGAGAAAGAGAGGAGGTCTGCAGCACTATTATCACAAAGAAAGAATAAATATGAACAGTTCCTGACGGTTAAGATGAAACAAGTGTTTGAAATTATGTTTTCATTACGGTGGAAGGAACCTTATACCAGTAGTTACTTAACTACATTAATTGTCGATAGCATGCAAAGTAGTAACAATCCGATTGGTCTAGAAGAAGCACAGGATATTCTTGAGAGATTAGAGCGACTTCTTGGCGATAGTCTCATCGTACATACAGTAGAAGGCGGACTAAAAGTTTATAGATGGGAAAGTCTTGACAAGGATTTATTCTACCAAGCCCTTGAAAAATTCAAGACACAGAGCTCAGCCTCTATGGACATAGACATGTAAATTAGAAGTAAATGAATTAATATAATTTAACGTAACATTTAATCTCTGATAGACGACAGTTTCATGTATATGTGATTTAATAACAGTACAGCTTTGAAAAAGTTACACTTTGCTACTAAACATTAAAATACAAAAGAAAAATATAAGAAAAAAAAATTAACGACAACTGCAGGATTCGAACCTGCGCGGGCAGAGCCCAAAAGATTTCTAATCTTTCGCCTTAACCACTCGGCCAAGTTGCCATTGCAATTAGATATTTTGTAAAGTCAGAGGTACCATTAAGAATAGTACAAAATCTGCAAAAAAATTGATTGAAATGAAAATTTTTTTGTGCTTGATGGACAAAAATGTTTTTATTCTATGAGTTAAATGAATAATAATTTTAAAACTAAAGAGATAAATTCAGTATTCGAAATGAAATAAAGGTTTTTTTTTTTAAATACTAAAAGTACAGAAAAAAAATATAAATATATATAATATTATTATTTTTTTATTTTTTTATTAAAAAAAATTTTTTCTTCGTTCTAAGAATAGATTTGGGAATAGAACAAAGGCTTTTATACAAAAACTCCTTGTCTCTTTCTTCCAAAACCATTCCCACGCTTTAATAAAAAAAAGAAAATATATTGAAATAACATTTAATTCTTTTTTTAGATTAAAACGAATTTTTTTGTTTTGAATTGGATTAAAAATTTATTTAATTCTTATCCTTTAATCTATTTGATGAGGTTTAAAAAAAATGATATGCAAATAGATTATTAAATGATACCTCAACAAAATGAAAAGATTATTAAAGGAGAAGAAATAAAAAATTAATAAAATTCATGGTGGGGGGGTTTGTTCTTGCAATGTGAATAATAAATATGAGTGTAAGGAATAATTAAAAGAAATAATTTAAAAAAAGAAAACTTAATGATTTATTTTTTTTTTTTAAAAAGAATTTCTTTAATCAGATCTTGGAGCTTCCTTGAAGGAGATAGCGGCTTCTTCACCCATAGCAGCAATAACAGTGACCATCAAGTCCTTACCTTCGTCGAAAGCAGATTGCATGTTGTCACCCAATTCACCTTCTGGGTGTCTGACATCATCCTTAGTTTCACCGTCCATGGTCATCAAGGACAAGAAACCGTCATCGATATCCAACAATTGGTATTCAGTTCTCTTGACAACTGGGACTTCCATGTTGTGAGTGGATGGAGACAAATCTTCCAACTTCTTACCGGTGAAAATGTCAATGGCGACCAAGTGGACCTTGGCGTGACCGTGCTTACCGGTCTTAGAAGTAGACATATCGACAATCTTACATGGTCTACCCTTGATAACGACGAAACCGTTCTTTCTTAGAGCAGAACATTGCATTGGGTAGGTGGTGGAGGAACCAGCATCAGCGGTTTCAAAGGTATGTTCTTCTTCAGCCATTGTTATATATATATGTGTTTGTTGTGTTGTTTAGTTAAACTACTTCTTAAAAAGAGAGAGGATAAAGAAAAAAAGAAAATTTTTTTTCTTCTATCATAGTAATTTTTTTTTCTGTTCCTCAGAAACTTTTTGAATATTGCAAACTTTATATACGTTTCTTCAAGATACACGTGAAAAAATTTTCGTCGAAATATCGACATCGAACAAAGAAAAAAATTTTTTTTTCAATTTTTTCTTTTCATCTCTCTCCGTTTTCTCTTTCTCTGTCTCTATTTGGATTAGGTAGATAATGGGGGAGGATGAGGTTTAACTTGCACATACAATGTTGCTGTACAGTAGTTTTTTTACATCGTAGAGATTATCTTGTAAAGACTGACACAGCGTTAACAGTGGCAGTTCTTCCAAGCAAATACACCAAAAGAAATAAAACCAATTATTATATACACACACAACTTCTGTATTGCTCACTTTAAAAGCGATACACTGTCTATACGGGCAATGAGGTATCCCAGATTAGGCAATTTTTCTTCCTTTCTCTCTTCACGCAGCTCTCTCTCTGGACACTCGTATAGGAGTACAATTACATCACCAATTCCTTTTGTTTCTTTTTTTTTATTTTTATTTCGTTATAAAAAAACAGTTTCTTCTACGACGCTTTTTGTGTCCGTAAAAAATCAGGTTACGTTGGTGTGTACAAAGGGGGGAGTGACAAGAGAGAAAGAGGAGCAGTTGAAATTTATCGGGTTCTTTTATTATTTTCTTCTCTGTTACCTGTTTTTCGGGTGCTGCCCCTGTGTGTGGTTCTTTCTAGAAAGGATGTGGACAAGGAAGGGGTTCAGCTCTTGGTAGGGAAGAAGGGAAGTGTCTCTGTTAGCCTGTCTGTGTGATGTTCTCTCTCTGTCTGTGGGATGTTCTCTCTCTGCGTGTGTGTGTTCATTATCGGATTAAATGAGATTGTCCCTCTCTGCCCTGTCCTGTCCTCCCCCCTAGCACGTCTCTCTGTCCTTCTAACCCCCCCGAAGATATTTTTGCTCTCTATGAGGATACGTTAAAATACAATTGAACCAATGATAACCTAGAGTGTAAGATATTTTCTCGATTTCCAACGTTTTCTCCTTACAATAGATTGGGATGTTGATGTTATACCCGGGAGAGAGAGAGATAGTTGCGATGTTCCCTTATTTTTCCCCGGAATTATCTTCTCATTTGTTTTCACGAACTATAATGATTCCTTTTTAATGTTGACGGTTTATAACGGAATTAACTCTTTCTTTCTCGAGGATTTCTTGTTACCATATTGCAAGGAGTAAAAACTATATATATAGAAGGTAAAGCTTTTTTTTTTTTTAATTCTTTTTCTTGATTATTTATTTTATTATTACTTGTTATTTTTTTTTTTGGTTTCTTATAATCAAAACAATCATCAAAAACAATCATAAATATATAAATTACAAAAATGGGTTACACTCCAGGAAGCGAAAAGAAAGGTGCTACTTTGTTCAAGACCAGATGTCTACAATGTCATACCGTTGAAAAGGGCGGTCCACACAAGGTCGGTCCAAATCTACATGGTATTTTCGGTAGAAAGACCGGTCAAGCCGAAGGTTACTCTTACACCGATGCTAACATCAAGAAGGGTATCACTTGGGACCAAGACAACATGTCCGACTACTTGACTAACCCAAAGAAGTACATTCCAGGTACCAAGATGGCCTTCGGTGGTTTGAAGAAGGAGAAGGACAGAAACGATTTGATTGCTTACTTGACTAAGGCTACTTCCGAGTAATCTATGTCATTGAAAAAAACAAAACAAAAAAAATAAAAATGACGTTAACAAAACACTGCATATTATAATATGGAAAGAAGAAAAAATAAAACAATAAAAATTAAACAAACCTGATCTTTTTTTTATTTTTTTTCTTACTAATTTTTTTTATTTATTCAAAGAGGAAAAAAACAATTAATTTGTTTTTTCTTTTTATCAATATTCTATTTATTCTAACAATCGGTTTCCATGAAATATAGTTTTATTTCTGATGTTTTCTCTTCCAACAAATAAAATTTAATCAAGAAATATCTAGAAGGGATTTTCTTGTTAAACTACAGTATATACTATGAAGAATCTTTTACAATATGACATGTACATATATATTACCTAAACAAGTAAAAAACTTCTCTTTTACTATTATCGTTTTAAATTTAATATATTTTCGGAGTTGCAAATAAGTGAAAAATTTAGAATTAGAAGTATAAGTATTAAATGAAATCATAAGTAATAATAAGTCATAACAATAACAAAACGTAAAAAAAAGAGACTAATGAAAAAGTATTTATACAAAAAAAAAAAAAATGCAATCTGAAGGCTAAAGTTAATTATTTTTTCTTTAGTAGACATCTGTCTGCAGATTCATCTTCGTCGACATTCTTGTCATCTGGAACTGCATCCTTTAAGTTACTCATATCAAAAGTACTCTTAGACATCTTCCTTTCCTCGATGTCTTCTTCTTCATTCTTCATCTTAGTTTCACGAGACTTTTCAGTGTTGTACTTATCCTTGTTCTTTTGAGACAGGATATGAGTGAACGATTTCTGTTGTTCTCTCACATTCCAGTTCATAGTTCTGCTGATGGAGTCAATGAACTCAATTGGAGTGGATTCCACAGTTGGGAAAACGTATGGACTGTTACCAATAGCAATGAAATCACCTTGCTTTAATTCAATACGGTCTTTACCATCGAAACCAGCCCATGCGGTACCTCTAGCCTTCAATGCAACTTTAACCTTCAAAGTCATGCTATCAGGTAGGATGATAGGTCTGAAACTCAAAGTATGTGGACAGATAGGTGTAACAGCTATAGCATTGACACTTGGGTAGATTAGAGAACCACCAGCACTTAAGGAGTACGCAGTGGAACCAGTAGGTGTAGCAACGATCAGACCATCAGCCTGGGCTACAGTCATCAAATTACCATCACCATACAACTCCAAATTTGAAATGAAAGGAGATGGACCACGGTCAATTGTCACTTCATTCAAGATGTGGTGAGTCTCAATGTGTTCAACGACACATATCTTCTTACCAGTTTGAGGGTCCAGCTCAGGCTCATGTCTACGGTAGACCTTACACTCCAGTCTCATTCTCAAGTTGGTCTTCACTTTCCCGTTCAGGATCCGTGCCAAATCTATTCTGAAGTTCTCGAACTTGAAATTGGTCAAGAAACCTAGGGAACCCAGAGAGAACGACATCACAGGAGGCACATGTCTTTGGAATAGAGAAGAAACAAACAGCACAGTACCGTCACCACCCAAGGTAACGACAAGATCAAAGAAAACATCATTCTCATCGATAAATTCTTTAGTCCAGTACTTTAAACGAGACTCTCTACATTTACTGTCCTTGACAATTTCAGCAGCAGCGAAATTCTTATTCGATTCCAACTCTTTATCGACATACACATTGATAGTTGGGAAATGCACTAGCAACCACTCCACCAGCTCACGGGTTAAGAAATACAGCGAGATATCGTTCAGCTTCGTAATGATCATCAAATTCTGAACATCCAAATCAACCTTCGTGTTAGAGATATCACGGCTCAACAAACGAACACCGTATGCAGTGGAAGCATACTGGAAATGTGTGTTGCTGCTCTTAGAAGTGTTACGAGCAGACATCGATGGCGATCTCTCGCTCGAGATCCTTCTCAACATATCCTTCGCATTGTTCAAATCATCAGCAACATCTGCCTCATGCTGCAAATTATCCTTGGATTTAATCTTGAACTCGCTATTCGAAGCGGTAGGTGATTCATCACTCTCCTCAGCAGCTAGCCATTTCTCTAACGCCTTCTCCTTGGTATTCTCTTTACTCATTTCCATCTTTTTAACTTTTCCTTATTTCAATTGTACTTGTATCGTATCGGTATGGTTTATACAGAAAACCTTTTTTTTTCTTCTTTATAGTTTGAATCTAGGATAAAAATTTAAAACCCCTTTGTTCTTCTAGTGCTTAAGATGTAGTTCTCACCCCACCTTTCCCCCTGTACAAGATAAAGATCATTTTAAAAAAAAGGTTAACAAAGAACTTATCCCGCGGTTTAGTTCTTGAAAATCTCTTAAAGGGTCCCCCCCCCTAAAAAAAATTTCACTTGTGAAAAAATTTGAAAAAAAATTTTTTTTTCAAGAATTTTGTAGTGCAAAGGTGAAAATTGAATATGCAAAAGACAGGGTCCACTTTTTTTTCTTGCTTTTTAGATCATTGATTTGAGATAATCCGATATGAGCAGGAACATTGATAAGAGCAGGACGGTGCTGAACTTGTACCAGGAGAAACAGAGCGATTACAAGGAGTACAGCCGGTACAAGAGGCCCAAACGTGTGGAACAAGTGGGGTCACTGAAAGAATCCCTGGAATGGTACAAACAGACGCTAAGAGATATCAGCAACCAGAGCAGCAGGTTGTATGATCCTTCTTTGAACGAGGAGCAGCTCCGTGACGTGAATGAGCGCGTAAACGTGCTGATACGAGAGAGCGAGAGGTGGGCTCGGCATCTCTACAAACGGTTCAAGCATAAGTGCAGACGGAATGTACACGGTGGCACTGTTATCCGTGGTACCAGGTATATCGGGAGAGCACAGGAGCTTCCCGAGGTTCAAATATACAAGAAGCAGAACAAAAAGAAGCATGCAACTTACACTATCGATCCAAAGAGACTCCATAACGCCCCAAAAGAATACTATATATTTAACGACGTCAAGACATCGAAAACTTTGCCAACGAAAAAGAACTCACCACATATAGAAATCCCCGTGATCCCAACTCAAGAAGAAGTACAGAAGTACTTGGTACAACGGAGAAAACAACAACTACTTGAACAACTGAAACTGTAACAGTTGTTTGTAATCTAGCATTTTTATTTCTGTAATATTCTGTAACTTAATGAACTCATGATGATTAAAACAATATAAATCAATTGACTTTGAATATAAATCACATACTGACTTAAAAAATAAATCACATGCTGACTTAACAAAAAAATGATCACACTGTACAGTGCAGAGTGACGACAATAAAAAAATGATTTTCGCTGTAATAGTTCACAACGAAAATGTCACGCGATTATAGGGCTATGCCTTGCTCACGGCACCATCAGGGTTGCGGGTAACTATGACTAATTTCATATTTTTTTGGGGGGAGGAGGATTGCTACTACAGAAAGAGAGAGAGGGAAAAAGGAGGCAATTTTTTTTGTTACTTTTTCTGTAATTTTTGCTACAGAGTGGCTTCAAGCGTAGTAATTGTGGGGGTGGTGGTGTCCTCTACGGTGTTCACATCTGGTGTCAACTAAACTTGCTCCGCCATGTTCTGCGATATTTTTTTAATATTTTGCGTTGGTTTCCATAAATACCTTCCTCTTCCGTCTATTACAAATACCAAAAAAGAGATCTGCCTCTCCTTTTTTTTTTTTTGCTTTCTCGAGTTCTCGAACGTTTTGTTAGCATTCTCTTTTTTCTTTTCTCTCTCTCTCTCTCTCTTGCTTCATCATCTTGTACAGCAGCTTCTTAGCGTGAGATCAAAAAAAAGAAGAATTACCCAAAAAACAAAACAAAACAAAAAAACGGAACAACTCTTTTATGTTCTTCCGAAAACAGTGAAAGTTACGTAGACCCTCTCCTGTAGAGCTAATTCCTTTTTTTTTATTTTTCTCTTCCGCTTCTCTGCTTCCATTCTCTCACGAGAAATGAAAATGACGTCGTTGCTTTTTTTTTTCCTGCCACCACGGCTTTTGTATTTTTTCTTCTTTCTTTCTTTTTTTTCTTACTTTTTGGATTTTTTTGAAAATGAAAAAAAAAAAGGTGTCTCTCTCTTTGAAGAAAGAGATGTGCTTTTGGTTATGAACAATGAAAAATTTTCTTTCTAAGTAAAAAATCATTTCTTTTTCTTTGTGATGGGATCCTCTTTTACTCACAATGAAAATTTTTTTTTCCTTTCTCCTAAAATGTTTATTATATTTAAAGAAATAACAAATGTAGTCAATATTCGTCTCTATAATTTTACTTCTTAGTCCGAAGTACTCTTACATTTTATTTTTATATAAATACTGAATCCGTTGTTTTTTTTTTGAACCCAATTAAAAAAAAAAAATAAAATACAAACTAAGATAACAATAATGACTGAAGCTGAGTTGCCACCACAATATACCACCGCAGCCAATGATTTGCGTTCAGATACCTTCACTACTCCTACCAGAAAGATGAAGGAAGCTGCTCTAGAGGCTTCCATCGGTGATTCTGTCTACAACGAAGATGTGGACACTATTCGTCTGGAACAACATGTCGCAAAGTTGGCAGGTATGGAAGCAGGTCTTTTCTGTGTCTCCGGTACTTTGTCCAACCAAATCGCCCTAAGAACTCACCTGTACCAACCACCATACTCCATTCTATGTGACTATAGAGCTCACGTCTACACACACGAGGCCGCTGGTTTGGCTATCTTGTCCCAAGCCATGGTTGTGCCAGTTATCCCTTCTAACGGTAACTACATGACCTTGGAGGACATCAAGTCCCACTACATCCCAGATGATGGTGATATCCACGGTGCTCCAACCAAGGTTATCTCCTTGGAGAACACCCTGCACGGTATCGTGTACCCACTAGAAGAATTGGTCCGTATCAAGGCCTGGTGTATGGAGAACGGTCTAAAGCTGCACTGTGACGGTGCCCGTATCTGGAACGCCTCCGCCGAGACCGGTGTCCCACTGAAACAATTCGGTGAAATCTTTGACTCCATCTCCATCTGTCTGTCCAAGTCCATGGGTGCCCCAATGGGTTCTATACTGGTCGGTAACACCAAGTTCATCAAGAAGTGTAACCACTTCAGAAAGCAACAAGGTGGTGGTGTCAGACAAGCCGGTATGATGGCTAGAATGGCCCTATGTAATATCGACGACGACTGGAAGTCCAAGCTACTATACTCTCACAGACTAGCACACAACTTGGCTGACTACTGTAAAGAGAAGCAAATCCCACTAGAGTCCCCAGCCGACACTAACTTCGTCTTCCTAGACTTGAAGGCCGCTAAGATAAACCCAGATGTCCTAGTCAAGAAAGGTTTGAAGTACGGTGTCAAGCTTATGGGTGGTAGAGTCTCCTTCCACTACCAAGTCACCGAAGAGAGCTTGGAAAAGGTCAAGTTGGCCATCTTGGAAGCTTTTGAGTACGCTAAGGAACACCCATTCGAAGAAAACGGTGCTACCAAGATTTACCGTAGTGAATCTACCGAAATCGATATCGAAGGTAACGCTATTCAAGAAATCAAGACATACAAGTACTGATCAACAAAACAAAAAGAAGAAAATAATCCTTTTTTTAAAGCTTGTATGATATTAAATTTTCTTAATTCTTGATGTTTCTCTTTATCTTTTTTTAAATTCTTATGAGTTGATTTACGAAAACGAAAACACACATTCCCATCACAAAGTCAAATTTTCGAAATTAAAAAATATAAAAATTGTTTATGGTTAATTTTATTTTTCTTTCTTTCTCTGTTTCCCCTGTGATCTTAATAACTATAGAACATCCTTTTTTTTATTTGACCATTTAAACTATTTCAATTTTTTTAAAACTAAATTTGAATCTTTATTTTAATTTTTTTTTCCATTATTATTTTTGTTTTAACATTTATTATTGTTTTGAGCAACCACACTCCCCATTTAACTATAATTTTTTTTCTTTTTTTTTTTATAAAAAGAAAATACTACATAATATTTTTTATATTATTCCCTTTCTGCTTATTTTTCTCTGCTTATTTCTCTAAATTTTATCTATATTCTAATTATTTAAAATTAAATATTTCCAACAATTGTTGGTATTGATCATTATTGCTAATTGATACCGATAATTATTGCTAATTAATGCTGATCACTGTGAAATTGGTACTGATGACTGTGTGAAACTGAACTATCGACATCAGGTAGAAATAAGGCTCCCAAGATTATACTTACAAAATATTTTTTCAAAATGAACAATGGGTTTCAATTTCGGCTCTCACACAGAAATAGCCGTAGAAGTCTTATTAGTAAGCATCTTGGTCGTGATTCTGTCAAAGGAGAGAGCAATTGGGTGTGTGTATGAACCTAAGTTTACAAGTTAAAAAAATTCATCATCGGTAATTTAGACTAGTCACGATACTCCGGTTTGATTAAAGCTCTTCATCACGGAAGTTAGTATTGCTGGTTATATATTTCTCTTTGATTTTTATTGAGAAAGAGAGGTATAATGTTACGCAGTTCTAGGAAGATACTGTTTTATATAACTATTGTTGCCCTTGTGCTTCTAGGTAGACAGATATTAAAGAAGAATATGATTGGTAACGTTTCGAGAAAGAACCCTGTTGTCGTGATTGGGTCAGGTCTTGCTGGTTTGACTGCTAGTAACCAGTTGGTACACACACATAGAATCCCAGTAATTCTGCTGGATAAAGCTAAAAATATCGGTGGTAACTCTATCAAGGCCTCAAGCGGTATCAATGGTGCGTTATCCACTACACAGGAGAACCTAAACATTAATGATAGTCCCGAGTTATTTTTGGAAGATACCATTAGTTCTGCCAAGGGGAAAGGCATCGAAACACTGATGAAGAAATTGACCTCTGACTCTAGATCTGCCATCAGTTGGTTACAGGACACATTTGGTTTGAAGCTAGATAAGCTGGCTCAATTAGGTGGCCATTCTAGCGCCAGGACTCATAGATCATCCACAAATATTCCACCAGGTTACGAGATCGTTTCCACTATGTCAAAGGCATTGAAGAAGACTGCTGAAGAAACACCTGAGCTAGTACAGATTCTTTTGAACAGTAAAGTGGTAGATGTTGATATTAATAACTTGGGTGAGGTAGAAGGCGTGAAGTACATCGACTCCTCTGGTGAGACTCATACTCTGAAAACTTCAAATGTCATATTTTCTACTGGTGGCTTTGGCTTTTCAAAGGATATGTTACAGAAGTACAACCCTGATCTAGTGAAACTTCCAACCACTAATGGTGAACAAACCACTGGTGATGGCCAGAATATTCTGGAAAAATTAGGTGCCAAAATGATAGATATGAGTGAAATACAGGTTCACCCAACTGGGTTTATCGATAACAACAACAGAGCTAGTAACTGGAAGTTCCTAGCAGCTGAAGCATTGAGAGGTCTTGGTGGTATCTTACTACATCCAGAAACAGGTAAGAGATTTGTCAACGAGTTGACTACAAGAGATAACGTTACTGCTGCCATTCAAAAATATTGTCCAAAGGATGACAACAGGGCCATCATATTGATGAGCGAATCTCTATACGATAACTACAAGGCGAACATAGATTTCTACATGTCCAAAAATCTAATAAGCAGGGGAACCGTCAAGGAGATGGTCGAAGCTTATAAGATCAAGACTCCACTTGAAAAGGTAGTACAAGAACTACAGCAATACTCGACAGCAAATAAGGATGCTTTTGAAAGACCGCTAGTGATCAACGCTTTTGGAAACAATGTTAATGCTAACACCATCGTGTACTATGGTGAAATTACTCCAGTGGTCCACTTTACAATGGGTGGTGCTCAAATTGATGAAAACTCCCAAGTGTTGAGTACATCTAACAAGCCTTTAGCTAAGGGTCTATATGCTGCTGGTGAGGTATCTGGTGGTGTACATGGTTCCAACAGGTTGGGTGGTTCTAGTTTGCTTGAGTGTGTGGTTTATGGTCGAACTGCGGCTGACAGCATTGCATCTCGTTATTAAATACCAAAGAAAACTTTAACCTAAAAGGTTACCTACGTACACGAACTTTAAAATTTTCTTTCTTATTCTTTGTATTTACTACATTAATTGATATAAAAATCATAAATAAATAATTCTTTAATGAAACGATATAAGTTTATGGATAAAGAGTTAACTTTATACTTGAATACTCTCTTCAAATTGAGTGTACTTTTCAAAAAATGCCTTGAACAAGTCAATTTGGTAATCGATATCCTTAGAGCCACCAGTTTCTCTGATAGAATGCATACTTAAAATTGGGTTACCAAGGTCAAGAGTTCTGATACCGGTCTTGGAAGCTAGGATAGGACCAATAGTGGAGCCACATGGCGAGTTATTAGCAACAACAAATAGTTGCAGCGGAACGTTTGCAATGTCTGCTAGCTTTTTAACCAATACTAGACCTGGTGAATTTGTCATGTAGCGTTGATTAGCATTAATCTTAATGACTGGACCTTCACCAATGACAGGCTTATGTTGAGATTCGTACTTAGCAGCATAATTTGGATGAACGGCGTGTGCAACATCAGAGGACAAGAAGAAAGATCTAGAGTAAACTTCATGGTGCATTGGTACAGTAACAGGTTTCTCAACGTCAGTACCATCGGCCTTCAAACCGGAGAGTCTTTCAATGACACTTGGCATAAAAGTAGAGTCTGCACCTTGGGCAGAAGATGAACCAATTTCTTCATGATCGAAACAGGCCAGCATTCTAATACCAACTTCGTTCTTAATGTCGGTGTCGGCTGCAAGTGTCAGACCATGCATAGAAGTGAAACAGGAGGTCAAATTATCTAATCTACCAGAAAAGACAAACTCATCATGAAGACCACCTAGGGTTGGGCCTTGGTAATCATAAAGAATCAATTCAAAATCCTCGATATCCTCAACTGAATCCAATTCAAGGTCCTTTACAACCAAGTCTAACAATTCCTTGTGATGACGTTCTACAATAGATTTCAATGAATCAAATTCAGTCTTCTCAGTGTCAACTTTTTCGTCATTCTTCTTACAATCATCCTTCACCAAACCTGCAATTGGCAACAATTGAGTCTCCTTGTTGAATTCAAACTTTTGGTTAACTTCTCTGTCCAAATGAATGGCCAGTGTAGGAATCTTCAACAAAGGCTTCTTCAAATCGACCAACTTGGAGACGACTTTACCACTTTTCTTATCATTCACCATAACTCTACCGGCAAGAGCCAAATCGGAATCAAACCACGAATGCCAGATACCACCACCATAAACCTCTACACCGACTTGCGCATACTTCTCATTAACTCTCTTCGAGACTGGTTTAATTCTCAACACAGGGGAGTCAGTGTGAGCACCAGTTACAGCAATTGGATTTCCCGGCTGCCACTTACCACCTACAGCAAAGGCAATAATACTAGAGTTGTTTCTAGTCACATAGTACTTGCCGTTACGGTCAACTTTACCGTGCCATGTGGTTTTCTCACTCAATTCCTTGAATCCGTTGGAGACCAGGTGCTGTTTAATGTTGTGAACAGCATGATATGGAGTAGGAGATGCATCCAAAAACTTTACAAACTCAGTAGCGTAACCCTTAGACATATTTTCCTCTGACAATTCAAACTCCGTATTGTAACTTACTCTACTATTTTCAACTTTGTATTCAGTAGGTTTCTGTTCGGTATAAAAAAACCCTGAATACGCACTTAATTGCTGCACCTTGATAACGTAGAATCTTCAGTTTAGCAAGACAAACTTGTTTTGATACAGTCTTTAAAGTCTGTTCAGCGTTGATTCTCTTTTCGATGGTTGCCATTTCCTAATTTTATAGAAAAGGTGTTAACATACGTCATAAATGAGTTTTTTCACATGTCACTTTACGTACTCGCAGCTATAGCATAATGATTCAATATAAGAAAACAGTAGTGACAATAGTTGTATAGGAGTATATCTCCTAAAACAACCGGATCTTATATAAGCAACATTTACCTTGATAGGATGTAGGTCATCTTGATAGAAAACTTTTCTTGCAGTGTGGTAGTCATATGACCATGTTGCTGCGGAATTTTTAGTCTGTTATTTTTTTTTCTTGCAAAGTCACCTGCCCATTGTTGCTTTGTTCCATTCATTCTTGACTCACTCGCAGTTGCACAAACACTCTCTCGAGGTTACTAATGGTTATTCTCTCGTATGATGTAAGCAGCAGGTACAACAAATAATCAAACTGTGGCATACTTTGTACCTTAAATTTTTTTTTAATTCAGTTTTACTTTCTGTTGCAACCATTCCTTATAACAAATTTATAAATAACTCAATTCTTACTTGTAGATTTTACATACAGATTTCTTGTTAATTTATTCAATATTACACACTTGATTAGAGCAATTATACTTTCTTATAGATTATAGCAAAAAGAAAAGAAGAGATGACTATCTCGGGTGACTACCATAAGCTTGACTTGGCTACAGAGCTGATCCATTCAGATGACAAGAACAATAGAGTTTCTGATGTTGCACCTCCTATCAATGTCTCTACAACTTTCAGGTACGATAAAAATGATTTGGTGCCATGGACTGAACGTGAGAATCTGGATTTCATGGACACTACACCGATATACTCCAGACTGGGTCACCCCAATAGTACTAGACTAGAATCACTGTTCTCAGAGATATTGGATGGCTATGCTGTTGTGTATTCCTCTGGTTTGGCTGCGTTTTATGCAGCCATGACTCATTACAACCCTAAACAATTGTTTATTGGACAAAGCTATCACGGTGTTCACGGTATCGCCGATATTCTCACTAGAAATTATGGCCTTATCCAGAGACCATTGGAAGAGATCGAGGAATTTGCTCAAGAGGGAGATATTGTACATGTTGAGTCACCAGTGAACCCATTTGGTACTGCGTATGATATCCAAAGCTATGCCGATAAAGCACATTCAAAGGGCGCACTTTTAGTGGTAGACTCTACCTTTGCACCACCACCTTTGCAATATGCCTGGGATTTTGGCGCTGATTTGATTATGCACTCAGCGACTAAATACTTTGGTGGCCATTCTGACTTGTTAAGTGGTGTCCTAGTCACCAAGAATGAATCAATAAGCAAGAAATTGAAAAGCGATAGACTTTACCTGGGTACCAATGTCCCTAATTTGGAGAGTTACTTATTACTCAGATCCCTCAGAACATACGAAATGAGAATTAAGAAACAGTCGGAAAATGTAACAGATGTGGTCAAATTTCTCAACGAGAACAAATCAAAATACCCCAAAGTCCTGAAAAAGATCTACCACTCCTCTTTACAAACAGAACCATTTGTTAAAAAGCAACTTGTGGGTGGGTACAACCCAGTGTTTGCGATCAGCCTGGCAAACAAGGAACAATGCAAACAACTCCCATTGAAGCTGAAACTGTTCCAACACGCTACCTCACTAGGTGGTATTGAGTCACTAATCGAATGGCGTGCCATGACTGACCCTTATATAGACCAGACATTGATAAGAATATCCATTGGTTGTGAATCCTCCAGAGACCTGATCAATGACCTTGCAAATGCCTTTGATGAACTCAAAGATTTATAATGATACAATCTTTATAAACAACTATAAGTATTCTTGTAAAAATTAAGAGATACCTCAGTTGGATCTTATGAGATATAATATTAGATATCTATTATTTGATGTTGGCTGTATTACCGTTATGAAAATTATAACCATCTACGACGAACTTAAAAAAAAATATTTGAGACTTTCTGTTACGCAGAGCCGAACTGCCAAAGAAATGAATTTGGATTCTTAACGATATTATTCAGTTCTTGCTCTCAAAAATAGTTACCAGTACAGACTAAACACATTAATTAGTTATTATTTTGATAGATAGACAAGCATAACTTAATAAATACCAGAAAAAACTGCGGATAAAAATGCCAAAACTTGAAGAGATTGACGATTACAATGACATTGACAACATGGATATGGATCTAGCAGAGCTAGATTCATCTTTAAAGACTCCCATTGCTCCTAAGATTGTTCCTACAGTTGTGAGAAGTCAGGACCAAGAGGAACAGCAACAATTTGGTGGGAATCAGAAGGAAACCATAAGTTTCATTAACCCTGAAACTGGTAAAGTTGAAGAATCTGCACCAATCTCTAAGAGGGAGTTGGAAGAAGTGAAGAAGTTCCAAGTGCTGTACCCATGTTATTTCGATAAGAATAGATCACACAAGGAAGGAAGAAGAGTGCCTGTTGAGCTGGCAGTCGAGAATCCATTGGCAAAGACCATTTCTGATGCTGTTCGTCATTTGGGTTTGCTGAGTATATTTGAGGGTGACAAATGCCATCCACAGGATTTTGGTAACCCTGGTAGAATTCGTGTATTATTGAAGGAGGAAGGCCACTTGGTTCCAACTGCCTCAACTTTCCAAGGTGGTAAAAGACAATTGATGAAGAAAGTAGCAGAATATCTACAGCAACACCCAACCACTGTTGAATCTCTAAGGGAATTACCATATGGTCCTGATTTTGACGGCATTGAGTTCAAGAAGATTCCACAAGTCAAGGGGTTCAAGATGAACGATATAGTGCCATTACACAGTCCATTCCTATGGGGCCACCCAATGACTAAGTCCATTTATGAAGCACCAAAGATTGAAGCGCCTGAAAAACAATTCAAGGCTCCAAAGAATAAATTTAAGGTGGTGAGAAGGTAGAGAACCCATAACGAATAACAAGAAAACTTGAAGGCAAAACTAAAGAAGTTTTGTTTTTATATAATTATAAAGTCCAGACCTCTTCCCATCTTTCTGTATATTAAATCATTGGTAGCATCATATAATTTTACTTTTATTTTTAATCAATCATTTTTTGTATTATAATATTAACATGAATTCTACGACTAACATTATATCTAAAAATATCAGTTCTATAACAGAAGGGAATGGGCTACAAAAAATGGGAGATTGGGATCTATGCAGGATGTATCTATAACTCCCAACTAATAGTTTTTGTAAAATAATTTAATAACTTACGATTTTGTAAAGTAGTAGTAATAAGAAAGAAAAGTACGAAAAATAAAAATAATAAATCGGAAGAGCATTTTTGTTACTTTTTTCTTCTCTTTCTTCTTTCTCGTTTTTATTTAAAGAGTAATGAATATTTCATGGCAATTGAGTGATTAGATTCCTTCCGATAATGTTAAATGCTTCAAAGTAGAAAAAAAAATTAATACTTATATATATGTCTAATTTGCTTATTATTTTTTTTTATTTTTTTTTTATTGAAATGTGTAAAGAAAAGGATAGTTGATTATTTTATTAAGATAAATCTATCCTTAGCATCTTTTTCTAGTTTTATTTTGGTTTCTTACAAGAGATATTTGTTTTTACATTCATTTAGGCACCGTAAGTTTCCAAATAAGATTCAATCTTTTGCTTCTCTTCTGGGGTGATTCTACCATCTAGGAAGTTTATCACGTGGGTCAAGGACACAATACTTAGTACTGGGATATTGTATCTCTTGCTCACGGCTTGAGTAGCACTCAATCTTTCAGTGGAGTCTGGGGAACCCACAATTTCTTGTCTGTCCAAGGCAATGATGGAACCAACAACTTGACCTTGGTTAGCACCGATAATTTCGAAGGCCTCGTTGATAGCGGTACCGGCAGTCATAACATCGTCAATAATCAAAATCTTCTTTCCTTCGAGAGCAGCACCGACAATGTTACCACCTTCACCATGGTCCTTGGCCTCCTTTCTGTTGAAAGCGTATTGAACATTTTGGAATTTGGAACCACCAATCTCAGCAAGCTTAACACACACAATGGCAGCCAAAGGAATACCCTTGTAAGCAGGACCGAAAATTATATCGAACTTCAAGTCAGATTGTATGATAGCAATAGCATAAGCGGTGGCCAGGTTTGACAATAGCTTACCAGTGTTAAATAGACCTAAGTTGAAAAAATATGGTGACTGTCTTCCGGATTTTAGTGTAAATGTACCGAACTTTAGAGCCTGGCTCTCAATAGCCAGCTCTAGAAAGTTCTTTTGATAATCTTCAAGTGCAGGCATACTTATTATCTTATTATATTGTATTGTGTTGTGCTAGGTTCTAGTTATTTCTGCAAGAAGGCTCTTAAAATTAATACAAAAATAGCTGGCTCTTGATGATTCAACGATGGAAGAACCAGAAAAAATTTTTTTATTTCATGCCCTTCTCGGCTGTTTGCGAGAGAGGAAGGAAAAAAAAGTTCAACGCTGGCTGAAAAAAAAAAAAAATTTCTGAAGAATGCTTGCTATTTTGAATGAAAGGACAACCTTATTAACCTAATGAAACCGTAAACAAGTTACTAAATAATGACAATTGACAATAGATTGGAGCGATTGACCAAGGAGTTATCGTCTGTGCCACTTCCCGGTTCTATTGTCGCCGCTGAGAGGAGATCAAAACCACTTATTCCGGCCACGTTAGAAAGAGTAATCAAGAGGTGGAAGTATAAACCTAACAAGTATCTGAAAGATAACAGGTTTTTGAAGGATAAGTATCGTAGCTACCGGAAATTATATCATAATGTTGCTGAGGAAATCAGTAAAGACGAGTCATCGAAGGTGATTTTAACCCTTGAAAACCTTTTGAAACAATATAAGAAATTTATGGAGGCTACTAGGTTGATTAATGTTTCCTGGGACTCCAAATTCAATCCATTATTACTGGTATCTGAAGGTTGGTCTTTCCATAATTTTGAGGACAAAAAAATACTGCGTTGTTGCTGTAATGAATGTCACAAACTGCTGTCTATTGAGCTGGACTCAATTGATACAATCCATAAGATGATACAAGGTGGGTTCCTGAAACATAGTCATTCTCAAGAATGTTACTGGAAAAAATATAGCTTCCCACTGTCTAGAGACTATGATTTAAACAAAACAACAATGCTACATGAATATCTCAGGATAGAAAGAGCGGCAACTACTTGTCAGAAAATAGTATTTGAAGTATATTTTGATCTACCCATTGAAGATATTAAAAAATTTTTTGGAATTGAGGATTCGAATCTTATGAAATTGCTATTAAGAGGGTTCGAGGTTTCAGAAAACGAAAAAATAAAGGACCTTATAACTTGTAATTATTGTCTCCATAAATCTCAAAAGAGCTCACTAGCCAACCCAGATTACAACGGGCATTTTTCCTGGTGTAGATATCAAAATAGATCCCAATTAGCACAAATAATCCTGGAAACTATGAACAATGAAGAACCAAACAATGATATAGGTGACAGACTCTCTCGATTGGAGCATATATTAATAACACTTTGATAGACTTTTTAACACATAGTACGTTTATAACGAAGATATAACAGTTTCTTTTCTTTATAAGACTTTGAATAACCTGTAGAGTTACCACATCTATATATGATTTCCCTCCAAAAAAAATTAGGTCCCACCCGGATTCGAACTGGGGTTGTTCGGATCAGAACCGAAAGTGATAACCACTACACTATGAGACCATTTTTTCTTAATTAATTGCGCGTCGTTAGAAACGCGCTACCACATGGCAACCATAGACTGAGATGTTAATGGACAACTTAGAAATGAGTGAATTATCTAGTAATAAGTATGATACTACTATTCTGCCCAGTATATGAAAGAAAGGAAATTTAATTGACATTGGTTCAAGTGATAATCGTAGCAACAAAAGCAACAAAAGTAACACAAACAAAAGTAATAAATGTTTAACTCCCCATATATGACATTAAACATTTCTATAAAAATCAATTATAGTCCGATAATATACATTATTTATTGATTTATTGTTTGCCATTTCTATTCCATTAAAAAAAGTAATCAAAATAATAGTAGAAACCTCCTGGAAACCCCTAATCTTCCTCTTCTTCAATGTTGTTATTCTCAACAAAATCTCTAACCTTAGCAACAAAATCATGATCGAGTTCTTTATCTAAAATCAAAACGATTAAACCATCACTAGTAATCTCGTATTTGATATGTCCCTCATTCGGTATACAGATCTCTTCATCAAATTTGTCAAACCATTTGTTTAAGATATCTATTTCATCGATTTGAAATGGTAATGTAAGTTCTTCTACAAATTCATGCATAACTTTGGTTTCTTCTTTAGATTCGGAACCTTCCTCCTTGGTTTGTTCTATATCCTTAGCCATATCTTTGTCCATTGGCTCTTCCAAAAGAACCATCATTCTGTAGTAGTTACTCATAATTTATTCTGTGTTTTTAATCTTATTATATACACCTGTATCAGTCAAAAAATGAACTATACAATAATATGTACACCAAGTATTAGAGATACTACTTTATTATAAATGACCACTACCTTTTGATCTTGCGATGAGCTATTGAAAAAAAAAAATTTTTTTATTTTTTCAGAACATAGATGACCACGTGACTACAAGACGCAAAATTAGTAGTCATAAGAACCCATGATACATACTTCTTCTATAACTAGTTAACACATGCTATATTTTAGCTGGATCTTTATAGCTATAAGTATACCTTTTTTAGGTGTGAGTAAAAATAGTAGAATAAATTATATCAATCTAATGAATTAATAAAACCAAAATGTCTTAAAATAGAATAAAAAAGGAATAAATAAACTATATTACCGTAAAAATGCCCATATGATATGCGTTTTGTTCTTCTAATTGAACAATGAAAATATTGAAAAAAAAAATAATGAAATAAGAAAAATAAAAATAAATCATCAAACGGCAAAGGAATCCAAAATTTTCTCATTGCTAATAGGATGTGTATAAATGGGTTTCTGAAAAAAAGGTGATGCAAATATGAATAGGTAAAATTTTTTGTTATTGAAGGAGTGGAAAATAAGTAATGCAGACTTATTTTAGTTTTTGCGAGAAGAATGTGTTGATCTCATAGTTCAGGAATAAGGATTGTCCCATCAGACTGATTTTCAGCTGTGGAATAATTAGAATATATCTGTTCATCATTTGTAATATCGGAACCAGTAGAATGTCTAGTTTCCTTTTGCTCAGCCTCCTCCATGTATAAGGTATGATTGACTAAATTTAGGTATGCATACATGAAATTGCTTAAAAGTACCTGCTGTCTCAACTCTCTGTTAGAATCACTTAACTTCAAGTGACTCAATCTATAAATAGCTCTCTCAACGTTGATACCCAATCTGTGGTCACACATGATAACTGTAGAAATAGTTAGTGGTGGTAAAGGAAAACCAAAAGCACTATCAGTGAATTCCATTGGGGCATTAGGCTTGTCAGGACGTTTAACATCATCAAATGTTAATTTCTTGGGCTGTTGTTGATTTGGTTGCTCTTCAACTGCCTCACTATAGGATTGATCATAGACAACACTGTCGTTTGAGTTATCAATGGAATATTCTAAGTGTCTATTATACTCTTCATTCAGCTCATTTAGAATATCACTACCCGAAAGGTCTCTCGAGTCATCTTCAACTTCTTGAACATATTCAATAACGTCATCATTAGATTGTGCCCTTTCAGATATCGGAGATGTACCATTGGCGTCTCCATCATCGTATGTAGGAGTGAAACTAATCAACGAGCCACCTTTTGTGGATTCTGGGGACATAGGTCTAATGACATCATTCATTAATTGATCCTGTTGTTCTGGCTCCTTTTCTTCTGATAAAGTCGGTGTTAAAACTATTGACGGTGGTTCCTCTTCATTCTCTAGCTTCTTATCTTTCCTTCTCCTAAATAAATTAGTTATGCGTTTGTCTAAGCGCTCTTTCTTTTCAGGAATATGCTTCTCTTGGCTAGATTCGCCGATAGTTTCATTTACTATTTTTGACTTGGAATCAAATAATGTTGTAGCTCCTGTAATTCTATGCTCTAGGGACTTCCTTACTGGACTTGAAGAACGTTGCACGTCGTCTTGATCGGTACTCAAGTCGATATTCACCTCCTGTTTAGCAATCGATGGCCCATTATCTAATTTTTCAGAGATATAGGAAATACTCTCATTTGGTTTATTCAAGATGCTATGAGATGTACTATCAGAAGAAACCATACTACTATCTTGGGAAAATGAATTAATAGATATATCCCGATCGTCATCACTAACTGTAGAGATTAATGGACCATCAATAGAGTCCAGAATGCCTCTTTGTTGTATTCTTTCATGATCGCTTTGTGAAGCTAAAGAATTATCGCTTTCGTCGTTTGAAGAATTGGAATCCCACGTATGTCTGGCAATCAAATTCAGGGATCTTTTTGTTTTGTTATTTGTCAAGCTTACTGGACCCTTCAGTGGTGGAGATTTGACCCTGTACGTATTAAACTTACTCCTCTTCAATGATGATGTAGTCGAGGCCAAGGAATGATTATTTGTGAACACATTACTAGCAAAGCCTTCTTCAGTATTTGCCGGTACAGAACGCGTTTTTTCCAATTGATGAAGTTCTTCCTCATTCTCGACATGATCAATGGAGCCAGCAATACTAAGTGTCCTAGCCAAAGTCACCGCATTCTCATCTGTCAGGCCAACTTTATTAGAGTGTTTGGCCAATTCGTTTGTAATTTCCCTTAGAGAAAGCCTCTTTGTATTGGTATTACTTCTAGAAATTTTTGTTCTATTTCCATCTAATGCCTTATCAAGCAGATCTAAGTCCTCAGAGCTAAACTCTGTATATGATTTCCTCAGTGCTGACGGCCTCCGGACCACCGAGGATCTCAGCTTCCCGTTTGCGGGTCTTGCCATACCGAGATTCTCCTTATTCGCCTCAATGAAATAATCATCATCCACATTATTATCCTTCGGGTCTATTTCTTGTTTGTCTCCTCCCTCTTTCTCATACTCGATATCTCTTATCTTTTCCAGTGTATCCTTTACCAATTCCAGATAATTCTCGGGTTTTACGCTTGGGTGCTGATCTGCGGGAACCCACAACAATTTCTCCCCAACATCCTCTTCTTCTCCGTTGCTCTTCTTCTTCTTTAAGTTTGACATACTCCTTGAACCACGCAAGGTCCTCTCCTTAACAGAACCCATCCTCCGTATCACACCATTAAGAGACCGCGCTCTACCTAATCCACGCGCCAGCGTCCCGGAAAGACCGCCGCTACTATGCCGTTGCTCCTCCTCCTTTTCATGCCCATCCTCCACTGTCTGTACTGAGTCCGTAAGATACTCCACACGCGTGTGATCTATCGAGCTCGACGTGGTATCATTATAAGAGTACCCTTCGTCCTCCTCGTCATCATTACTCAAATCAGCATCGTACGAGTCCTCCACATCTATCCTCAAATTCAAGTCGGGATCAGTAATCAAATCAACAGACCCTATAGACAGCCGCTTCAAATTCTTAACATGCTGCACCTCTTGATCCAAAGACTGAGCCGCCCGCAAATACACTTCAGATTTCCTCTTCTGCGGATCATGCGTCCTCTTCGGTACCAGCGACATTTGTCCTCTATATATATTTAACTTTCTAGCAATCGTAGATCAAATAACGAATGTAAATTGAAAAGGAGATTTTCAATTAAAATTATAAAAAATTCTTCTTCTTAATAAAAAAACCTTTAAAAATCGCGTTTTAATTCTTTTGCCCAAAAAAAAAAAAGTTTTGCTGAGAAACAAAACAACAAACAGAGTTACCCAGCCACTGAGGAAGCCGACTGTAGAAACACCCGCAGAACCCCAAACCAACCCAAAAAAAAAGGATCTGCACCCGGGTAATTTGTAATTGCTACACCTCTCCATTTTGTACAGATGAATTTATATATTTATATATATTTACGTATACTGTATTTGAATATGGTATATACCATGTCTATACTATAGCTATAGTATATCCATGGTATATCCATAATTTATCCACTTTGTAGCTACAGTATATCCACATATCCACGAGACATCAAGGCATTCAAAAAAAAGTTTGAATCCATCAAGGGTACCCCCTTACAATCGTGAAAATACCTGGTTTTTGTACGGGGGTTTGTCTGTAAAAAAACAACGAAATTCAGAAAAACGAAAAAAGAGAGCAAGTTGCTACCTGTTGGTAATATCGTAAGGAACGGTATCAATCACACTAGCATATTTTATATTATTATTGTATTTGTATATCTTACTCTATTTATTCTCACAGTAGAACACAGACTATAAGTATACTGTGATTCTGTGTAAAATAACAGGGGTATACTTCTTACAAGCTTCGTTTATTAAGTCGGAAGGGTAAGAAGAGCGTTCCTCATCGATTGTGAAAAGGAAGGATTTAAAAAAAAAAAAAGAAAGCAATTCTAATATAAGAACAAGTGCTCTGTGTTTCATCCCTAGCAAAGGAAACGAAAAACTATGTTGAAGTTGTTACGTGCCCCCGGTGTGAGGTACTTGTCTCGCTCTGCCGTTGCCTTGAATGCTAAGACCACTACTCATTTCGGGTCCAAGACCGTGCCATTGGAACAGAAGGAGAAGCTCGTGGGCGATGTTTTCAGTTCTGTGGCCTCAAAGTACGATTTGATGAATGATGTCATGTCTTTAGGGATACATAGACTGTGGAAGGACCATTTTATCCACAAGCTGGATGCCGGTAAGAGACCCAACTCCCTAGAGCCACTGAACTTCATCGATGTCGCTGGTGGGTCTGGTGACATTGCGTTTGGTCTGTTAGACTATGCAGAAGAGAAGTTTGGAGATGTTGAGTCGACAATGGACATCGTCGATATCAACCCGGATATGCTGAAAGAAGGTGAGAAAAGAGCCATGGAGAACAAGAAGTACTTCAATAACCCTAGGGTGAATTTCATCGTCCAGAATGGTGAGGTCCTAGACAAGATTGCCTCCGATTCCAAGGACGTCTACACTGTCTCGTTTGGTATCAGAAACTTCACTGATATACAAGCCGGTTTGAACACCGCATACAGAGTCTTGAAACCAGGTGGTATCTTCTACTGTTTGGAGTTTTCTAAGATCGAAAACCCAGTTATGGACCTGGCCTACCAGCAATGGGCCAAGCTCCTGCCAGTTATGGGTTCCATAGTAGCCAACGACTACAACTCTTACGAGTATTTGGTGGAGTCAATTGAAAGATTCCCTGACCAGGAAACATTTAAATCTATGATCGAAAAGGCTGGATTCAAGTCCGTTGGCTACGAAAGCTTATCCTTTGGTATCTGCGCTATTCACTGGGGTGTTAAAGTTTGAAGACCAGCGTAAGAACAATTTTAACGATAGTTAACAGAATAAACTATGCTACTAAACTGCTTCTTTTATTACTATTATTTTTTCTTTGATAACAAAAAAAAAATTAAAGATTTCTACCACTCTCACTGATCTCTGTATATAGATATATCATTTATTAACGTTAGATAATTAATGAATTTTCATTTGAATATAATTATTACTCTCTATAACTATATAATATATTCAATTGTGAAAAAAATTTAAATGCATTGCAGGTCATTAGGTGTTAATTCATTAACATTCTATAAAGAAAGAAACTAATAGAATTATTGTTCATTAGACGTTTATAATTTTTTTTATTTTTTATTTTTTTCTTTTTTTGGAAACTTGTCATTTATTATCAAAAGTTCCTTTCAAGTGGTTATCCTCTTCACGGTAACCGGAATATCTAGTGTCGCAGTACCAATGTGATGATCAAATTTAATGTTCACTCTCACTAAATAAAATCTAGCACATAAACAAGTCTCAAAATTAGGTGCCAATGTTTCCTTCATGTGAGGATCAAGAGATAAGTGGACATTCACAGAACGTTCGAATGTAAAGTTACCGGTATTTGTCCATTTTCCATGATGATAGTCGTCATTCGATTCTGCAGAGGGTGAAGGTATGTGATCGGAGCTTGGTGAGGTCAATGAATCCGAAGTGGTAACTGTCTCAGAATTTGATAGGGAAAATCCAAAATAGCCACTGTCATTATTATTAGAATTTTTAATGAAGAATGATTGTTTACGGAAGACCTCATGTAGGTGTGTGACTTGCACTTCTAAATTCAACAAACTTTCAACATCATTATGTAGATTCACAGGAATAAAATCAGTGAATTTCAACTCTCTATTCGTGTTCGAAAGTGCTGTTGTCCCGTGGTACAGCGTGTTTAATTCCTCAATATTATCCTCGAATTTCTCTTTATAATCCTGAATCTTCTTATGAAATTCGCCAAATTCTTTTTTGATTAGGGCCATTTTCTCTTCATTGTATAAAATCTCAGCATTCATTTGTATTGGTATCGAATAATCAGAAGCAGCAGTGATGCAAATCAATTCGGTAGTAATATGTTGTATTCCAGGTGGTTCATGAACAGGACCATTGTTTGATTCAAAACAATTCAACTTAATCTCAATATTTTCTAGTGGTGTCTTCTCCTCTTCAGATAGCAAATCAATCAATCTAACCCAGTTCTCTTGATCATGTTTATTTTTGTTTTCAAACTTATTCGTTTTCCTGAAAAGTGATGGAGACCAATATTTCACCGCCTTTGTTGGAATTTCAGCACTCAAAGTGATGATACCAGTTCTTTCACTGTGTTTCAGATGCTTCTTCAGATGAGGTGAAGAGTTATCCAATGTCTTCTTTACTTCGGGGTTAGGACTTGGTGATCTTGAGGAATTCGAAGAAGAAGAACCCATCAATCCAGAAAATAAACTATTAGCTAAATTGGTACTCGAATTAAGTTTCCTTGATTTCATTTGGTAACGCAACTCAGATTCAACAGTGTTTTCAGGTTGTGACATTCTTTTTGCGCCAGACCAGCTGCCATAATCATCAATTCTATTATTAACGTGAAGTTGATTCATTTTCCTCTCCATCAGTTCCTGCGCATCAATGCTCACATTTGAGTCAACTGTACCACTAATATCAGTACCATAGATATCCGAATTCTGGATTATTTCCTTCTTTTCTAATCTACCAAATACCTTTTCCAAAGCTTCTAGTCTCTCAGTGAGTAATCTCTTTAGATCTTTTAACTGTGTCTTACTTCTAGTACGAGAGGAAACAGGATTTATTCCATTGAAACTGAATGGAACTATCCTCAAATTGTACTCTTTCTCTTTCATAATATTTAATTTTGAAGTTTTTACCTCTTTACCTACAACTTTAGCATCAATAGTATAATTGATAGATAAACTCTCATCAGACATATCATTTGTAAGGATTGGTGATCCTTTGGTTCCCAAATGACCACATCCAAGCACATTATTGACCTTTATAGTAGAATACTTACCATTATTCTTCCACTTATCTATACCCAAACTTGGAGGGAGGAAACAATGAGGATATAATTCCTGTCGACAGGTAACATCAAGTAATTGATCTGGTATCTTAAACATGAAGAACTTCTTGTATTTTGTCTTAGGAAGAATAACTCTGCTATTGCTTAAGCCAATGATAGAGTCATCATAGTCCACATCACCAGGGACCAAGACAACACCAGAACTTACCTCCATATTTGAATATGACCAACTTGCGCTCATATCAACCATCCTCAAAAACCTTTTTATAGTTCTCTTCCCTTTTTGTTTATCAACAATCGAAATGTATGCTTCTAACGTCACATAAAACATTTCGAATTTTAATGGCTGATTTGATCTATTCTCTACTATGCAATAACCATGGATAATATCACCTGATGTATATTCTTTCAACACAGATTCCTCTTCTGGTTTTTCATGCGGTTTTGGCGCATGTTTAGTTACACGGATATCGATCTCCAATGGTGTTGAGAACTTAGGCAGAGAATATAGCTTATCGATCGCAATGTTATCACCGTCGTTAATGTCATCTTCAATGTTGGATGTATCGACGGTTGTAGTACCACTAATTGAGGGGGATAGAGGAATACTTTGATTCCCGTTAATTGCATAATGTCTAGTAGAGTAAGGTTGTAAATTCATACCACTAAACAAATTCGATGACGAAGGAGAAAGAATATTTGATGAACTACCATTATTGACAGGTGTCGAACTAAGACTAGTACGACTACCTCTGAATCTGCTCGAATTTTCGACATTCAGTTCAGATGTTTGTGGTGCTATACCCGATATATTAGGTAATCTCTGACTCTGGACTTCTTGATAAGTAGGAGGAAAGTCATGCCTATCAGGATCCACGTTTCCTTGAGGGATGTGCTTATGTAATGTGTTATAAAATTCAAAAGACGGCAACACATCTATAATCATATTAGGATCTTTATTTTTATTGTAAGAGCTGATGGATGAAGTGGATTCAACAGATGTGATACCATCTAGGTCATATGGATTTGTGGTAGGATAGACATTGATTGCTTTTAGGTTATGTTTTCTCATATTAACTATATTTGTCATAGAGGCCCTTCTATGATCCTGTGAAAGCTCCTTCGCATCATCTTGTGTTTCTTGTCCTCTTGCTATAGGTGTCGCATTTGCTAATCTACTTGGTCCGACAGGTGTAATACGATCCGATGATTCAGAACGATTACTTCTAGAAGAGTTACTTAGACTACTCTCTGTAGACATCGAAAACAGTGGAGGTCTTCTCCTCCGGGAATTCTTGTCGGGCGACTGCATGTCCTACTTTTTTTTCCAAAATTTATTATTCTAGTCAAAATATCAATACAGTTTTTCCGATTCTTTTTTATTTTATTTTATTTTCTTTTTGCTTTTCAGTTCTCGCTATTGTTTTTATTCGTTTCTTTCCACTTAGCTTATGGATTTTTATTTCTTGACATATATTTGCCTGAAGATATATTTGCAGAATATAAAAATATACATATATTCGAGGGAAGAAAACCATTAATGTATAAATTTTTAAAGAAATATACTTGATATCGTATTTTTATTTTAATATTTTTTTCTCACTTTTCTCGAGAACCAGAAAATTTTCTAAGCTTACGCCTGAACCGGGCCGATGCCATTGATCAAGTTCCATGCATTGTTTTCTATAGAAACGTCCGTAGTTTAATAAAGATTTTCTCGAGAAAAAAAAATTCTTAGCAGAATCAAAAAAAAAAAAAAGAAATTTTTCTTTAACAAATACCAATAAACAAAAAAGTGTCAATCCAATGTGTGCCATCTACGTTGATTTCTAAGGCATTGCATAGTAAAATTTTGTGTCAAAGACCGGGATAGTGAATTTTTATTTTTTTGATCAACATATATTTACAACATATATTTAAGTTTGTATATTATCAGTAGTGGTTACTGTTAAAGATGAACTATAAATCGTGTTTAGAATTTAGAATATAAAAAAAAGGTGTTGTCCAATAAAAAAAAGAAAAATATTAAAGATTTATTTAGTAGCGGGTGTTTCGAAAGAAGACAACTGCTTAATCGGGATGTTTGAGACATCACCTTTATTAATAGATATGTTAAAATTGAGGAGATTGACATAATGAGGAAATTAAAGTTCATGATTTCTATAAATATATTTATGTTACACAACGTAACTACTCTTGGCTATATTGTAGAGTTCACGGGTATCTTTCATATCAGTTTTAGAAAGAGTGGTTGGGCAAGAGTTCCAAGCGTTCTTAAATTCGTTTTCATCCAGCATGGATTGAGTGTTACGCTCAACAACCCAAAGAGTCTCCTTCTGTCTTTTATGCCTCTCTCTGTCATTCTCCATTCTGTGTAATATATTACTTGTATTTCCTGAATTGTTTGAGGAGTTTTTAAGGTTACAGACGCCATTATCGACGAAGTTTTTGAATGCAATATATTTCTTTACAGTTCTATCGTTCAGTAGCATTTTGGTTGTTAGTATAGCCGATTGTGTCGTTTCATGTTCTTGTGTTATTGTGACCCATTCAATGGTACCATCCACAATTTGTGTCACTTCAGGCGAGTCAATAGAGTAGTCATTGAGTGTTAGCTCTTCTGCATTTGGCAATGGATATTCAGGTAACGTCTTTAGTAATCGCAGCAAGTTGTAATAAATATCTGTACAGGACTTGAGATTGCTTAATGCTTTCCAGTCCTCTTTCGGAAGACAAAGTTCAAATATATTTGGCATGGCCGGTATGAGGTGGTCAAAAACTACTTTCCCTTGAAGGCTCCCCTTCTCCAGCTTCTTTTGTTTTATTTCGGCAATCAAGGTCATTAATATTTGATAATAAAATATCACAATATTTAATCTATGGAGGGGGTTCATTTTCAGTCCAGTGTCAAATAAACATTGGTGGAAGTCCTCAAAATGATGTGCATAATGTTTCATATAAAATTGGATTGGATCAGACATGGACTTCGAAACTTGAGACTCAATAGTACTATCATCTAGTTCCTGAATGTTAGTAGAGCTAATACTCGTGCTTAAGGAATTTGTCGCACTTGATGCCACCGAGTTTACATGTGCCGTACTGATATCAGAATCATTCTTGGAAACGTTTAAACTCTTCTGTAGATTCTTTATTATCTGAATAAACTGTAACCTCGCTTCAAAGGAATCCATATCTCCTTAAAAAGTAATAACAGCTTTGTACTTAGTTGATACCGACTAGATAAAATAGTACTTTATTAGAACTACGCTCACTCACAAGTACTAAAAACCTGTAATTCTATATTTTTTTTCAAAAATTTCTCTCTTAAATTTGTTAATTTTTTTTTCATTTTTTTTTGTAATATTTCCCATATTCGCGTAGAAACTCACGTACAAAGAGAAACTCAACTTAAACAGCAAAATTGTAAAACTGTTATAAATAACAAGATATAATGTGTATATTTATAAAAGGTCTTGATTACATATAGTAGAATAATACATTACAGTTAAATTTGTAGATAAAAAGAACTTTAAAAGAAATAATAGAGTTGCCAATACACGAATTTTACTAGGAACGAAAAATAATTGAATAGTTTAAAAACAAAAAAACGTTGAAGTAGAATTCTTGTGAAATGATTTTAAACGTACCTTCAATTGTGTTTAAAATTAGATTAGTTTTTTTAATTTTTTAATTTTTATTTTATTTTTAATTTTTTTTTTTTTTCAACTTTTTTAAAATATGAATATTTTATAATTTTTTTAAATCTTCAGTAGATTTACGAGAAGGTGAAATTAATCAAAAAATTTAATAATTCACTAATGAATTTATACTAGGATTATTGGAGTGGTTAGTATCTTCTGGTTGTTGGGATCTTTGATATTGGGGACTCGGTATTGAGTTTGGTCTCTGCTGCATATAAACATTATTCTGTGGATTATCTATCGATAGGATGCGTCTATCTGGAAGCCGTACATGCATATCGAGATGCATGTTCTGTCTTGAATCGTGTTGTAGATGATCTGAGAAATCCCCGGAGTTGGGTGTCGACAGCTTTTTACGTTGTGAAAAATACGGGCCTTGGGGCATTACCTCTATAAACGTCTGCTGTCCTTGTTTTTGTTTCATCATCATCGATGTGTCGTTCTGAAAGTCATTACCCAGGTTAGGTGATTTCGTAAGGTCACGCAGAGCTTCCACAGCGTCCATAACCCTAGTGGAAGCATTATTCATACCATTGTTATTACTATTGTTACTGCTGTTATTATTATTATTGCTATTATTGAATCGTTGTATTTCAGACAAGCCATTAGGCGGAGACCCAGCTCCTATCGTGCCATTCATCATAGCTGAATTGATATCCATAGTAGCATTATCATTTGTATTTATATGTGTCGTTGTTGGAGGGGTAGACACATTATCCCTCCGCCTTCTTCCACTACCAGGTTTCCTACCTTCCCTTAGGGTCTTCCCTTTACCGGGTTTCCTTCCACTTCCAGGTTTCCTCCCTTGAGCTAAAGTTTTGGCCATGATTATTAAACAGTTGTAAGTTCCCTGGTCTATGATATTCGTAGTGTAGATGTGCTATTTCTGGTTTAATTAATATCGATAATAAATAAAATAAAAAGAAAATAAATAAAATTTTAAAAAAAAAAAAAAAAAAAAAAAAAAACACTCCTTGAAAAATCACGTGCTCGCAAGGGTCCCAAACAGCAGAAAAAAAAAATTGAAGAAAAACTTCAAAACGAGAACTTTCAAAACGCAAAGGTGCTTAACAATGGAATGAACCTCATAGAGAGACTTTCTGCAAGCGAAGAGATCTTTTATTTGACGTTGTTATAATTGAGTAGCAGATTTGTGAAAGAGTGGTTTTTTTTCTTGTTTCTGCTTCAAAATACGGGGGTTTTTTCAAGGAAACAACAATAAGATATAGAAAACTTCTAAATATTTAGAAAAAGAGACAAGAGAAGAAGTAGATTAAGATATTAAATGACAGTAGAACAAGATGATGATGTACATATGGACGGGAGTGTGGAGATTGAGGAAGTTGGAAGCAATGATCGTATGAACCATCAGATGATGGACCTTTTCAGGAAAGCAATTGCTGTTCAGTTGAGACCTATAGACAGTGAAAGGACAAAAATAACAGGTATGGCTTTGAGACAGCTTTGCATGTTTGCAGAAGAACAATTGGATGCGTTGATGGACGGACTCCATAGGATATCCCTGTTGCAGAGGCGTCAGAGCATAGCGTTGGCAGACTTAGAGATATGGCTGCGAGGGTATCACTTGAGTCCTTCCTCATTATATCAAACAATGGAACAGAGCAATTACATCAGAGATACATACGATAAAGAAATGAAAGTGGTAGAGGCATTATTACCGAAGGAAGATGACCTTGCGAACACTGCATTCGGTAGAGTGATACCGTCTGTTCAACGAGATAATGAGCAAACAGATGACCTAGATGATATAGACGAAGACGATTATGAGCTAGTAGAATACCAACAACAAGCAATTATACAACTATTCAAAAAAGAAAATGTCAGTAAGAAACTGAAGAGAAGTAAGCCTAGCTGGCTGCCGAATTTCCCACCAGATCACACCTACAAATACACACCGAGTTTTAATAACGTGATACATAAAGAAACTGTGGTAAGACAGAAACTGGTAGAAGAAGGAAGACTATCAGAAAGAGCGTTGATAAATCTGATGGACAAGTTTAATTCAGTTGTCTCGAAGAATGACAAGGAAGATATCTCAGTAAAACATGGTGTTGAGAATGAGAATGGATCTATAGAGGTCCAAAAGGACCAAGTAAATGAGGATGAAGATATAGAAATGACAGATGTTAAAAACGAAGATGAGATTGACCTATCGAAGAAAATCGAAAGCAAGCCAGATGAAAATGTGGCTCTTGAAAGACCAACAGATGAGATTGAAAAACCAACAGATGAGGTTGAAAATCCAATCGAGGAAGTTGAAAAACCAAATATAGAGGAACCAAGTATTGGTAACGAAAGCAACGGAGACGAAAAGGTTATTGAAAAATCTGAAGAGACCGATAGTTCAAACAACTCACCTCAAACTCTAGAAAATGAAGTAAAACATGTCGAACTGAAAATTGAAGAGAGTATTTCCAAGCCAACTGAACCTGTTATTTCAGAGGAAGAACTCGCAGAATTGGAGACAAGAGCAATATTGTATAGAGTGGAAAATAAAAAGAGTTATCTAATACAACCCATGCGCGAGTCATTGAAAAACGGGATGTTGAAAGAGTTATTCGAGAATCCAACTAGCAAGTTTAAGAATTTTGATGTTGAGGCCTATGCAAAACATCGTATCGATTCAGCTAGACATAGAGTTTCAGATTACGAGTATGAACAACTGTATCTAAACCACAACCCTTTACTCAAGTTAGCCAAGATGAAAGATGCCGGTGTCGATACCATTGACTTTCAGAAGGAATACCAGAAGTGTCTGCAGAGGACTATGAAGAGGTTTTTACATAATATTCCAGTTATCAAGGAGGAAAGGAAGAGAGTACACAAGCAAGCTATGATAGACAAAGAAACCAGGATTAGGAACCGTCTTGCGGAGATTCGTGAGAGAAAAATCAAAAAGGAGCAAGATAGAATACAAGCAGCCAAGGAGATGGAAGCCATTGAGAAAGCTAACAGTCTCGGAATACTCCCACAATCCGAAAACACTGCAGCACTACCTGCAGGTGCCCCATTGTTAATAGATCCACAAAGTGCAGTGCTGGTTCCTCAAGTAGCAGCATCAGCACCAGAGAAAGAGGAAGATAAAGAAATGGAAAAGGTAGATGTAGTACCCACGGACATCAACGATGTTAACGACGAAGACCTCGGATTGTTTGGACTTGTAAGTAGTGATGAAGACGATTACGATAACGAGAAGAGAAACCATGTCACATTCAACCTGGATTCAGACGATGAAAAAATTGAAGAAGAATCGTCATAGAGAAATTACGCGTTTACCGCAATAGTTTATTTAAACTCTACAAGAATGTGTGAGAACAAGAAGAACAAACTTTTTTTTTTTAGTTGTAGAGTGTTAGTTTATCATTGGTGCATGCGGTTTGCCAAGGGTTTTTTCTTTCGTTAGAAGTCTAGATATAATAAATAAAAAAACATCGATAGCCATTTTTTTTTATTCCTTATTAAGAGTAGTCGCAGAGAGGTGTACAAAGAGAGAGATGTACAAAGAGAGCTGTACAAAGAGAGAGATGTACAAAGAGAGAGATGTACAAAGAGAGAGAGAGAGAGAGTGGTGGTGTCTTGAGTGACTATGTCGACGTGTTTTTCCTTCCTTCCTTTGTGTGAGAGAGCTTAAAAAAGGCACAGTGCTTAAACCTGACCGCGTAAAAAAAAAAAAAGACGAAGAAAAAATAAAAAAATTGTGCATCAAACTTTTCCTACGGATGTTTCTGAGCATTTTCCTTTTTTTGACCAATTTTTTTTTTTTCCGTGGTGGAAGAAAACAAATAAACATTATTTCGTTCTCTTGGGAGAAAAAAAAAAAAATTAAATAAAAATGGGAGACACCTGTAGGGAAACACCAATTAACTTTAAATAAAAGACACTCTACAATTGAACTGAATTGAAAACAAGAGTATAGGGAACTATTTCCAAGGGAAAAAAAAAAACAAAGCAAAAAAAAAAGGTATAAAAATAGATTTTCTTTTTGGAGGAACTGGCCTTGCGTAATGAAGTATAATCCAAGTTTTAGTGACCTTGCGAGACTGAAGGGGCCTAGGTCGCATCGTAAAGCGGATAATGATGTGTATTCACTGCCTGTATCGAGAAACAATTCACAGGCAACTCTTTCCAAGCAGGAGAAGTTTCTAGCCAAGAAAAATAATAGTGCGAAAGCGAAAAGAGTCTCTTTAATAATGCTATTTGTGGGTATCTTCGTGGCATTGATATACTGTTTGCACAATCTGATGTCTTACAGTGCCATCACGTTTTCGAGTTCTTTGTATCACAGGGAATACAAGCCATTCGAATTTAAGGACGCTGCCTACAACAGTTATGACTTCGAATTGATTGATGAGGATGTGCTGGCCAAATTTGACAATGGTGTTGTCAAGTATCTATTAGAAGAATTTGGCAAGGTAGAAGACCTTGATGAAAAGCAAACAGAACAATTCAGCAAGGAGTCCGCGATGTTAGTAGATTCTACAGTAGAGGTTTATGACTTATCAGATTTCAGAGGCACACCTGAAGGATATAAAAACGGTGAGCATGTCTTGGTCTGTGTTCCTCTAAGGGATGCTGAGGAAGTGCTACCACTGATGTTCAAGAACTTGATGAACTTGACATACCCTCACGAATTGATAGATATCGCATTCTTAGTTAGCGATTGTTCGAAAGGTGACAAGACCTTGTTGGCTTTAGAAACATACACACAACTGCTTCAAGAAGGCATCTTACCAGAGATTTTCAGGGACATGGAACAATTTAACCGTGGTAAGAGAAAGGAACCAATCCATTTGAAGTTTATGTCTCCAGATTACCTAAAAATGGTCAAGAACGCTTACGATCCACCATTCCATAAGAATTATGGCAAGCCATTCCGTTCTGTACAGATCTTCCAAAAGGATTTTGGACAAGCAATTGGCCAAGGTTTCAGTGACAGACATGCTGTGAAGGTTCAAGGTATCAGAAGAAAGTTGATGGGTAGAGCTAGAAACTGGCTAACAGCAAGTGCATTGAAGCCATATCACTCTTGGGTTTACTGGAGAGATGCTGATGTTGAATTATGTCCAGGTGATGTAATTGAAACACTAATGGGTAAGGACTACGATGTTATTGTTCCTAACGTTTGGCGTCCTCTACCAGTTTATTTGGGTAGTGAGCAGCCCTACGATTTAAATTCTTGGGTGGAGTCCCCAGAAGCTTTAGAATTGGCAAAGAAACTTGATGAAGACGATGTCATTGTCGAAGGTTATGCCGAATACCCTACCTACAGAATCCATCTGGCATATAATCGTGAAGAAGATGGCAATCCAAACGACGTAATGGATCTTCATGGTGTTGGAGGTGTTTCAATTCTGGCAAGGGCGAGCTTATTTAGAGATGGTGCACATTTCAGTGCATTCACTTTTGAGAACCATGCTGAAACAGAGGCATTCGGTAAAATGGTGAGAAAAATGGGACATCAAGTAGGTGGTACACCTCACTACACCATATGGCATATTTTCGAACCTAGTGATGATGACATTATTGCAATGGATAAGTTAGAAAGAGGCGAGAAATTAGAGTAATCATCCAATTAATTTCTCGTAACCTTTTCTTTACACGGGTACAAAGAATTATCTTTCTTCTTTCTATATTACTTTCTTTTCTTTTATTTTACGCCATTACAATCAAGTTGCAGGAATTTGTTCACATCTATATTGAAATAAAACTGCATTAAGATCTAACTCATTTATTTCAATCTCATTTTAATACTCATGAACTCAATTATTGAAAGACCTTATATATATATTTAATTACTTAGATAGAAAGATGTATACAAAAATATAATATATCCATATTGAATCAATATCACAGGGCTACCACTGCTCTAGATAGGGACGAGCTTTAAAAAATCTTACTCAAGTTCCCAATTTGAAGGAGTGATAGACGATTAATAATAACAACAAAATAGTCTATTAGAATATATTAATACATCTATTTAAGAAAATACAAAATTAGATTTTCTATGGTAGAACAAAATTAAAAATTAGCGATCTTTATAAGTTCAACTCAAACATCAATACGTCAAGAGTATTAATTAAAATAGTTAACATTCATCTTTGGTTGATTTCTCTTCTTTAGCCTTTCTTTTACCAGACCATATTTCATTTAACATGACTCCTCCACTGATAATACAAGCCATCGAAGCTAGACCAATTCCCAGGTAAAAGGCACCTCTGTAGCCCTTTAAGACGTCATGACCATGATTATTTACATGTTGCTCAACAACACCAGCAACACCCAAACAGAATGACATAGAATAATTAACCATAGTATTAACTAGAGACCCTGCCATACCTTGATATGGAAGTGGTAGTCGGTCGCTCAATAGAATGGAAGACGCAGGGAAGGATAAGTCCATACCGAAACTTAGAATAATCATCATACCTAAGTGATTTCTAAAGTATGTCTGATGGACAGGAGTTACACTCATTATGATTGAACCACAATTGAAAGCGACCATTGACGCAAATAGAATAATTGACGGGTATACCCTTTTGATGGTAAAACCAACGACTAAAGCTGCAACGATACCCCAAATTAAAAACATGAAGTAAGTACCGCCAGCCCATAGTGGAGTGTAACCTCTCAAATTTAACTGAAATGTAAAATAGTAGAATGAGAAAATACCAAAAGAACCCCAGCCAAAGAATAGGGCAAAAAGGACGAAGATAGTTTTCGGACTTTTGATGACTTCTTTGGGAAGTAGAGGAGAAACTTTAACGAATTTCAGTTCATATACGAAAAATGCAACTAGAAATACGACAGAGATAATCAAAAGTACGATCAGATATGCAGAATCCCAACCGTCAATTGGTGCTTGATTCCATACGAAATTCAGTAGAATTAGTCCTGCAACACCGAAAAAGGAACCAATCCAGTCCATCTGGTGTTTGTGAACATTAGTTGGAATATTATTTGGAATTAACCATACACATAACACAAAATTTAATGCTGCAGTAATTGTATAAGAGTAAAAAGCCCAAGGCCATTGATTTTCATTTTCGGTACCAATCAGACCAGAGAACACTGCACCCAGTGTTGCTCCGATGGGTGCCATACAACCAATTAAACTAATGACCATATTTTTCCTTTTACTTCCAGCGATATAAATACTACCGACAATACCAAGTAAGTTCGGAAGAATTAGGGATATACCTAAACCTTGAAATGCCCTGCTTACAATGAAAAAAGCATCATTATGAGCATAATTTGATAAACCACAAATTAGAGACCATATAATAAGAATAACGTAACCTGCTAATAATGTGTATTTCAAACCATATATATCACCAATTCTCCCACTGATTAGGATAAATGACCCTGATACTAACGGGAATGCAGCCATTAACCACGCTTGCTTCCCGTTTTTAGAACCGAAGGAGTCAGCGATGATGTTCATAATGGGTTGTGTTTGAATAGTACCTGCTTGATTTAGCAACTGACTAACAAAACATGCAACTAGGAACAAATATTCCTTCCATGTTGAATCAAAATATTCTGGATTCTGCCATTTTTGATGTACTACTTGTGACTCTGTTTGTCTTAGACTATCTTTATCCGACATGTCTTTATCTTCTTGTACCAATTCATTCTTATAAGTTGAACTTATCGATGACAAATCATCAGATTTATTCTCAAACAGACTACCCATATGAATTAGTTATTACAATAATAGTATTTTTTTCTTTCTTTTTTTTTTTTTTATTATTTCTTGTAAATGATTTACTCCGGGGTATTAATATTTATTATCTATTATGTTTATCTTTCTTTATAAGCACTCTTTTTTGTAATATTATTATATCTATGTTATCGCTAGTTTATTACAGATTACAATGTTATCACTCTTTATAAATTGATGCCCTTATATAAGAAACTAATGCTATTAATAAAATTAAAATGAAAATATTCAATTGTAATTAATTGTTCAAAAAAAAAAGAAATAAAAAAGTTATTCGCTGCAGGTTATTCTCCGTGATTATTAAGCAGACAGAATCTTAACCTTCTTCTGTCTTTTCGGTAGGTGTCTGACACAGAAAGTTGCGTGGGACCGCAATGTTTCTCGAGTTATCCAAGAAAATAAAAAAAGAAATTCTTGAAGCTGTCAAAATTCTATGGAAGGAACAATAATTTACTTCATCGAAATTAATACAACTAGGGCAGAAAGATTATTGATAAGAGAGATATGAGAAGGGGTGTCTGAATATTTGGTACAATTTGGAAAATCTATTATGATTCAAACCAGGGCATATGAATATATGGCCAAATTTTTTTTCCTGAGGTGACATTAGTTTGTATAATACCCCCATATCTGTGGTGGGTAGGGCTTGAAGAAATCAATCAATAAATAAATTATAATCTTTTATTCTTTTTGTATACTATCTATAGGGAAATTTTTTATGTAATTTATGGGTGTGACACGAGGTCAAAAAAAAAAAAATAAAAAGGAGGAGAGTTATTGGATACACTTTCATGGGGAGGTAGGTTCATCGTTAGGATCTACAGAGGCACCCAAAATGTTAGCAGCGTACATGAATGTGGAGTGTTGTAGTTGTGCAAGGTATTGAGCCATGACATCAGAACCTGGAATAGGTCTTACGGGTTGTTGTCTCCCACCGAAACCGTTCTGGTAGGTCTTAGGGTTATCCGATCTTGAGCGCCCTTTATTCTTCTTCTTGTTGTTTGAGAGCTGTGGAGGTTGATTCTTTTTGTATTGAATTCCCAATGTTGTTGGCGCACGAGGTGGGGCATGTGCCAAGTTAGATTTAGGAATGAATGAATCATTCTTATTTCCGGAGTATTTGCGGTCACTAGATGATGTCTCCTTAGATAGTCCAGTTTCCATATCCGAGATCACAGACTCCTCAGAACCAGAATGTTCATCGTAGAAAGCACTCTTCTTTGTAGTGATTCCAATACCTATAGGTTCGGATGCATTAGGAGAGCCAATTTTCTCATCCTTTTCATTGAAATCTTGTTCATCATCCACTTGGAAATCCTCATTGTTTGAAGCAGCACTGTATCTTCTTTCAACGTGAATACCCAAGGAATCAAGTTGAATGCTATTCTGTTTTTGTTCGCGAAGACTGTCTTCTTGACGTCTTCTGTTTTCTTCCATTCTCCTAATTCTGATATCATAGCTTGGTTTTCTGACCTTTTTGTAAAATTTCGAATTTTTACCAGCAATCAGGTTTTTATTGATGTTACCACAACGATCCTTACCATAGTTGATGATCAAACCTTCATATCGATTGTCGAACTTCTTGTGGAATTCAATACCATCATTATGTTTTATATCCTCAACCAATTTAATAGCCGACGTGATGTTTATGAAGTTGACCCAACAACAATGACTATCCTTCAAATAATTAATCTGTTCTATATCACCATAAGTGCTGAAGTCCTTTCTCAATTGTTCCTCAGAAGGCAACTTATATTTTTCGTGATACTCCTTGTACTTAGGATCGTTAATGAACTTATCTTTGAATGCATACTCTGGTAAACTGACATATACATTTCTATTAGCACCAATTGTAACTGTCAAAGCTATAGACTTTGGCAATGGGCCGGAGTGATGACCCCAACCAACCTTTAGTGTGTTACCATGCAATACGATCGGATCGATAAAGGAGTTGGCACAGAATTGTGCAGCTGCAGAAGCTTCAATAAAAGTAACAAAGCAGATTCTTTTCTCTTCAATAAACTTGATATTTTGCAAAATACCACCTCTCACCACATTACATATATCTTCTACTCTGGATCTTGGGTTAATATTACCAATATATACAGTTCTATTGTCTGCATCACCACCCATTGCAGCTGCAATTTTAGCTGACGTATTCATTCTATCCTCAATACTTTGTGTGATAACGTTATTAGTGTTTGAAAAACGTGGCAACATTCTTGGATCCATACCGTATTCGCTATGTTGATCGAAAGTACCCATCATTCCATTAGCAGGTAACATGACATGGGACATGGTGGGGTTAATGAAGCCTGCAAAAGGTGATCCAATGATAGAGTTAGAATCCGTTAAGTTCTTATGCAGATAAAGTGGTGTGTGAGCTCCAATGGGGCCTTCATTATTATAAATGTACATGTGAGAAGGTAGTACACTAGGTAGGTGTTCATCATGAATATTAATTTCTGGTTCAGCATAGTGTGCACGTTTAATTTCCAATGTGTTTTCCGATAAATCAAGAGCATTAAGTTCTTCTGAGATAGCTTCAAGCTCTCTATCTATAGTAATATTTTTATTCTCAATTTCCAGACTTATTTCGCTACTATCGTTTGAGTTTTCCGATACATTTAGAGAAGACGATTTAGGGGAAGGATCTGTGGGTTCCTTGCGATCTTTTACCGATACGAAAAAACACTCATTGACATCATAGTTCATTAGGTTAGCTCTCAAATATTCGATAGTTTCGATTGCCATGGTTATGTTAATGAAAGTTAGGATGACGTAATTAGTTGGTAGTTCAGTGGTTGCTTCATCTGCAGATATTATATCAACGGATTCTAGAATGTATCTGCTGTTCTTCTTGTCATTTAAAAATGATAATTTTTCAAACAATGACTTTTTATCCACTGGACTATAGAATTCAACAGCAATTGATCTTGTAGCGTCTTGACTATAAATCTCCTCACCTAAGAGATTCTCTGTATATAACTCACTATCGCCATTTTCAATTTCGTTTTCTTCGTCAGAACCAGCTCTGGCATAAGAAAATGCAACAAATTCAACAGCAAGGTTTTTTGAATCCAGTACTTTCTTAAATTCTGGAAGTCTTTGCAGAAGATTATTATAGAAATCTAAGGCTGCTTGACGAGATAAGAAACTTAATAAGATACCTGTGATCTTTTTCACTTCATTCTCATCTGCTTTTTTCTTTTCGTCACCGTTCTCTATGTCTTGTTCGCTCGCTATGAGGTAAACACTTTCAACATCTCTATAGTTTATAATAAGTTTCATTAACTTTCGTAGATTTGTTGGGTCGTTACTAATATTCTCAAACAAGAGCGATCTTGTCTTATACGTATCGTCTCCCTTTGGTAGCACTTTATAACGTATAGAAAAGGGAACAGATAACCTCTTGGTAATATTCACAGGTGTTCTCTTCTTAATACTAGATTTTCTTCTACCATCAGCAGAATTCGGTTTCATTCCTGGGACTGGCCCTCCTGAACTGTACGATCTCTCCATTTTCAAATTGTGAGAAATTTTATTATTCAGAGAAGATCTACTTCTATTATTACCACCATTTAACGCATGGCTATTACTTTTATTACTATTATTGCCGTTACTTTTATTGTTATTATTATCGTCATCGTCGTTGTTATAGTTGAGATTACTACTCTGGTAAACGTTACTTAGATAAGGCGCAGCACTGTTCCTTCCATACTTCATATTCATACCAGGGCCACGATTATACTTCCCGTTCTCAAACATGTCAGCCTCCCGGGGTAAATTAGGAGTAGATATCATGGGAGACCCCATCAAAAGATGGGAAGGTAACAAACTAGCCCCGTACGCAGTATCAAACGGCGTGGGCGGAACATTCTGGTACGGAGAGTTAGGGAACATTGGCTGTTGTGGTGGTGCAAAATACATATCTGGGCCAGGATGCATATGAGGATAATACGGCTGCGTGCCATTCATTGGTGCCATCATCGGTGGTGCCATATAGTAGGGATGTGGCATCCTCATACTACTTTTTCTACCTCTATCAGACATTTTTTTATTATTAAAAAAATTGTTTACTAATTTTTTCGTTTAAGTTTTTTCTCCTTGTTAATATCCGTTTTCGTTTCTTCCTTCCAGTCCAATTCCTTCCTTCTTGATCCAATAACTTCTGTATGCCAGCTTTTTTTTCTTTCCTTCTTTCTTCTCCTTTATTTCTCAATAAATCAAAACAACAAATCAAATATACCAAAAAAAAAGAAACTGAAATAGAGAAAAGATTTCTTTAATTTGTAAATCAATTACCAAAAAAAAAAAGAAAGTAAATAGGTGTTCTTTTCTAATTTCTGAAGTTTGTATGAATGAAGAAACTAAGAATAAAGAAAACCTCCTTGTGTTGCCCTTTTGTTGCCAGCGCAGTTGGAAAAAAAAAAAAAAATTGATCTTAGTCGTTGGATATGATATAAATAATAACGTAATAAAATCAAATAACAGTCTATTATACAAGGTTGTTCTATATATACTACATTGATTCTTTTGTTGAGTATACTCTGAGAACGAAAAGGTATATATAAAAAAAAGGTTCTTTATTCTTCTATTTCTAAAAATTCACTCCTATTTAAATTTGCGAACCTCACGAGATTTTTTAATTGGCCCTGTCAAAAGAAACGGGATTATTGGTAAGTTGCCTTAAAAGTAATATATCGGCAGTGGGAAATTAATTATAAAGGGTAGCTAAGATAAAATTATTACTTTGAGATGATATAATAATGGGAGATGCTGTAGGGGTTGTTCCTTATAGGTTGTCAAAAAAAAAAATGGAAAAATGGAAATTTAAAAACAAAAACAAAAAATTGACTTTTAAACTCTTGAGGTTCGACTTTTCTCTTTTTATTTATGTCCATGTCGTAACACAGGTTTTTTTGTGACAAATTCAAAAATATTCCCTCATATTAACAGTTCCAATTTGCACATCATTGAAATGTGGTCACTGGGATATTCATTTTTGTAAGGTTGGGAATGATTGGGCATCTCTTCCTTAGTAGGCATTCGGAGATACCCTGTAATTCTGACGTCATTGTCTGTCTCAAATTGTTCAATGCTTTCTGCGGCTCTTGTCGATGAATTCACCAAGAAAATGTAGTCCAGGAGACCGGCCCATTTGGTAGACCAACTGGACATGCTCGGTTCACCATTGCTTGCAGCGGGGTCAACATTGGCCGGGTGGACTTCTCGGTAACCGAGCGCGTACAATGAAGTTGCTACGAAATCCACACTATTGTGTAGATCGATGAGGTGGTCTACTAGTTTTCTTTGCTCCGCACTTGGGTTGAATTTATCCGGTTGAGGTGTCTCTGTGTATTCAACGGTGGTATCTTGCTCTTGCTTTTGTTCTTTGCTCCCTGTATCGTCCTCTTCCGTCGCAAATTCCTTACCGAAGTTCCTTCTCTTTGAATATTTGTAAGCCGTGCTACAGTCTATCACAGCACGCTGTTTTTGATTCAATACAACTGGAGACCTTGTCAATGACAAATAAGGGACAGAGTTCGGTTGAGAATTGAAATCACCAGTGAACATTTGGTACCATTTCTTCGCTCCTCCAAGGTTGGCACCAAAATTCAGTAATTCTCTTTTAATAACATAGCATTGTCTTGTTCTATCAAATGTACCAAACGGGTGCCAGAACAAATGGAAAGTTCCGATTATTATTCCTTGTCTCGACGTGAGATCATAAGGTCCATTTTGTCTCTTTAAAAATTGCTCCTTAAACTCCAATGCGACTAACAAACCAACATTGTTTGTTCTGGTCCGCGGGGCAACCTCATCACAGTAGGCCTCATCGAAATTGATATTACGATGTTCTCTTAAATTGAACAGAGCATCCTTCCATATTATCATTACCCCGTGACTCTTGGAGTCCTCATGGTAAAAGAACGTCTTGTAGCCGTACTTTGGTAACTCAACAGCCCAGAACAAATCGTACTGAACAAAGTCTATTTCTTGTAAACAACATACGTCCGCGTTATAGTGCTTGATCTCATGCAACAGGACCTTGGATCTCATGAACCATTTTAGTGCGGGCCCACTCTCTGGAAACATCTCTCTCCGAATAAGTGTTTGTGCCAAGCAGTTGTATGTCATAATGGAGAAGGGACACCCGGGTCTATCATGGCTGTGCGGCACATAGAGCACAGGTCTCTCAATGAACTGGCACTCAGCGGGGAAATCAGGATCCAGCCCCTTGGATATCAGCTCTTCTCGCAGTTTCAGCTTCTTCAACCGTCTGGCCTCTCTCTTGGCATCTATTTCTTCTTGAGTAGAATACGGTCCTCTTCTACTTATCATTTTAATTACATAATTACTACAAAATATTATACAAAATAAAAAAAAACCAAAACAAATATAAAAAACTACAAACATACACATCTCGGTTTCCTGCATATTCCATCCCTTTAAAACTTCTAAAACTAATCCTTCTTATATAATAATAACATGTTACCAATATTGAAGTACTTGCAACTATATCAATTCTCACTATAAATTGCCCAACATCGGAACAAATAGGGCTCCGGCCTGCATCGCCCGGAACTTTTCCCTAATATTTCCGGGGAAAGATTTTGTGTGTGGGAAAAAAAGGATCATGGGATTGATCGCTGAGAAACATGCGTAGAGAGTTTTTGTTTTTGTTTTTTTTAGGGTCCAGGACACATCTTTGTACGTTGATTTCTGTGCTGTCCATTGTCAAAGAGAAGAATTTTCTGAAAACTAAGTGCAAATGACGTAATGGTTTTATATTTAGTTTTGTATTTAAAAGTTTTTGTTTTATAATAATCTATCTATTGTTGGTCATTTCTGCGGGTAGAATGTCGTTACTGTTTCTTGCTATGAAGCTATCCTCGTTGTCTTCGTCGTCGGAGAATGCGACGCTGAAGGAGTCGACCATTCTGAGGATATCGCTTCTGTCCAATGCTTTACCGTCGAAGCTGAGGTCGAAACTGTCGTTTTGGGTGGTATTGCCGATAGACTGGAGGTGTTTTGGTTTCTTCTTAGACAGTGACTCGTCCAGCAACTCTGTGGAGATGTCATGCAGTTTAACAAAATGCGGTAACTTTTGTGAATGCAAAAACTTGATCGGTTGTACGGTGTAGTAATTCTCCTTATCCGGTAACAGGTATGATGTATCGGGTGTAGTAATGTGGTCATTAGAAGACCAGGCGATGGGCGTGGATATCTTGTACACCACGGGTTGTCGCTTCTGCTTGTTCTTAGAGTTCTTGTATGATATATTGACATTTGGTTTGCGTTCGCTTTCTTCTTGCAGGGCCTCCACAGCACCAAAATACCTGTTTTTCAAGTTGGCACACTGATAGTTACAAGGCTTGCGTTCCAAGTTGTCCACACTTTTCAACTCCTTGTACTTCTTAGTACTATTGTTCGACACAACGTTGTGTCTTGTAGTGGATGCAGATGAAGATGACAGCAGGTTGTTGTTTTTGATCGGCGACGAGGGCATCACGACGTTGTTGTTACGTGGGTTTCTATTCAGCCCAACTTTCTTCTTCCTTGTAGGCGAGACATGTGCATTGCCACCATGTAACATGGGGTTGTATACGGCCATGGGACTACCGCCATTGCTTATCGCCGTAGGCGATGTATTATACCCGTTGTTGTAAAAATAGTAATTCCCTTGATCGTACATGTTCCTCACAAGCAGTGGCTGCTCCTGGAGAAAATACTTACCGTTTGCATTTCCAGTAGGACTAGTATTATTACTGTTACCATTGCTATTGTTATTCAGCCTCGGCGGACTATACATGTAACCCATCTTAGAGCCACTGGTCTTGTTATTAAGCGTCCTTTTTGTGGGCGAATACATAATATCACCTTTCTGTCGAGTGGCCATCGTTAATACAATCTTATTACTTGTGCTGTCTGTGTCAAAAAAAAAAGTTAAGCCTTGGTTTCTAAATATAAAGCCTTCTTATTGTTTTTTCTTTGTTTTTGTTTTTTGGTTTTTGATTTTCTCTTCTTGATGTAATAGCATACGTAACGTTCAGGTGACGATTACGTAAGGAAATATGCATGTCCATGTGCCATCTACGTGTTATATGATATATATGGTATGAATTTATAGCGATGTTTCCTGTTTCTATTTAAAATCATAATAAAATTTGGTATTGTTTTTATTTTTACTCTTTTTTCTTTTATTGAAATACGATATCTCTGTTAGCACTGGTGTAGTTCTGGAAGTGAAGAATGGAATGACGTTTTCTGCACCGAGAACACGGGCCTTGTGCCCAAAAAAGAAGTTGCTTTCTTTTTTTTTTTTGGTTTGGGTCCTTCTCTTTGGCCCTTTGTCCCCCTTCCCCCTGTCTCAATTCTTGAGTCTCTCTTTCTCTATTCTGATTGGTTTAATCATATGCTTTGTTTCTGTTGTTTCTGTTAATTCTCTCTGTGTGTTCTGTTTGAATGCCTCGAGAGTGAATAAAGTTCATGAAGTAGGAATTATCGAGAAGAAGAAGGGGCAGGAGAGAGAGAGATGTTTATGAGGACAAAAGAAATTGAAAACAGCTCAAAAAAAAAAAAAAGAAAATGGATAAGCGGTGGATCGGTTTATTGAGACCGATTAATTTCTCTTGCTCAACCCCGTCCCTTCCCTTTATATAATATAAATACTAATAAATCATCGAGTAAAAGAAAAACATCTTAAAAAATAATTCTTGGACAATTCATTTCAGAAAAAGAACAACAATATAAGAAATGTTGAGTGTATTACAGAAGTCGGTTGTGGTTAGACGTGCTCCCGGTGCTGTAGCGTTATTCCCAAGGTTTAACTCTACGTCATCGAAGAAGGAGACCCAGCGTGTTGAAAGAAAAGGTACTGGTCCTACTTCTTTCAAGACGATGAAGGTCATTGACCCAGACACCAACGACAAGCCTAGTGTTGTTATCCTGGGTTCCGGTTGGGGTGCCATATCGTTCCTGAAGCACATCGACACCAAGAAGTACAATGTATCCATTATATCCCCTAGAAATTACTTCCTGTTCACACCTCTGCTGCCAAGTGCACCAGTGGGTACTGTTGATGAGAAGTCCATTATGGAGCCAGTGGTGAACTTCGCTTTGAAGAAGAAAGGTAACGTTACCTACTATGAGGCTGAGGCTACGTCTATCAACCCTGATAGAAACACCGTCACTGTGAATGAACTATGTGCTGTGGAGCAAGTTGCCAAGGGCAACAAGGACCACGAAACAGATTTCGGACTGGAGAGAAACAGCGGTGCTGAGATCAAGTACGACTACTTGATCACCGCTGTTGGTGCTGAGCCAAACACATTCAATATTCCAGGTGTTGACACATACGGTCACTTCTTAAAGGAAATTCCACACTCCCTAGAGATTAGAAGAAAGTTCTCTGAAAATATTCAAAAGGCCAACTTGTTGCCAAGAGGTGACCCAGAGAGAAAGAGACTATTATCCATTGTCGTTGTCGGGGGTGGTCCAACCGGTGTTGAAACCGCTGGTGAATTACAGGATTTCGTTCACCAGGAATTGGGTAAGTTCTTGCCAAACCTGGCTGAGGATGTCCAGATTCATTTGGTCGAAGCTTTGCCAACAGTCTTGAACATGTTCGAGAAGAAGCTGTCCTCCTACGCTCAATCAGTCTTGGAAAGTACATCCATCAAGCTGCACTTGAGAACTGCCGTCGGTAAAGTTGAAGAGAAGGTCTTGGTTGCTAAGACTAAACATGAAGATGGTTCTACAACTGAACAAACAATTCCATATGGTACTTTGATCTGGGCTACCGGTAACAAATGTAGACCAGTCATCACTGATTTGTTCAAGAAGATCCCAGAGCAAAACAGTTCTACTAGAGCTCTAAACGTTAACCCATTCCTACAGGTCCAAGGTAGTAACAACATCTTTGCCATTGGTGATAACGCTTTCTGTGGTCTACCACCAACTGCTCAAGTTGCTCATCAACAAGCTGAATATTTGGCCAAGACTTTCGATAAGATGGCTCAATTACCAAACTTCCATAAGACTCTAGCTGAAAAGAAGCAAAAATCCGACCTACTATTCGAAGAAAATAAGTTTAAGCCATTCAAGTACACACACTTGGGTGCTCTAGCTTATCTAGGTTCTGAGAAGGCCATCGCTAATATCACTTACGGAAAGAGATCATTCTACACTGGTGGTGGTGTGTTCACTTTCTACATTTGGAGACTAGTCTATCTAGGTATGCTTCTGTCCAACAGATTGAAGTTCAAGGTTGTTAATGATTGGTTCAAATTGGCATTCTTTAGAAGAGATTTCTTCAAGGACTTGTAAATCAGAAAGTTGTAATATTTGTCTGAAGACATTTACTATGGCACTTGATAAAAGAAACCCTAAATTCCAGATTTACCATTCAAAAGTATTATTCACTGGCTGAACAAACGAAAATACTGTAAATGATATGCAATAGGCAAATTAAATGAAATAAAATAAAAAAAACAATTAAAAACATGACTACAACAACAATTGTCAACTTGTAAATTATAATGAGCTCATGAAGACTTAAACAACTCAAAAACCAAAACACTTTAGTAATGTCATTAGTGATATTCAATTTTTTTTTTCTATTATTATTGATTTATTTATTTCCTTTTATTATTTTTATTATTTGATGCTCCACACATTCAAACGTGTATATATTCAAAAACTGACTCAATATCGAATTCAAAGATATTAAAAAGAAAAACCCACAAAAAAAAAAGACGAGGTTATTGCTCTAATGAGCAAACAAAAAGCAAAATTCAAAAAATTATCTGAATTTATTTAGCATCGTCCTCATCTCATTGTTATTTATATATTTATTCTATTTATTCAAATTTACAAAGAACTATAAAATAGCTTTTCTTAAAAAAGGTGACTATGATTATCCATTAATACATGTTATTTATTGTTTTACTGGCATTTTCCTTTTGAGTATTGTATTACCCTATCGATTGTCTAAAATATAGAAGGTCCATTGATAATATAGTATTACTTTTAAAAGAAAGCATTATAAAGAAAACAATATTGGATCTTTTCATATAAGTTCTATTCCGGTCTACCTTTCCTTCATTCTTTTTTTTTTTCTTTTTCAGTACTTTATTATAATTATTTGCTTATTTTAAACTATTTAATCAGTCTTACGAGAGTAAATCACTTTACCGTTAGGAAGGGTCATCTTCTTTTGGCCTGCCTTAGATGAAGATATCTTGCTCTTCTTTTCCTTTTCATCTTTGGTTATAGCTTCTGCTAATGTCATACCTCCTTTATCCTTTTTGGATTCTTTTGGAGCTTTTTTCTCAGGCATTAATCTACCCAAAGTACGGTTCCACAGACTAATTGGCAATTTGAACAATAAAGAATCTAAAATAGTAGGCTTTGGAATAGTATCAGCGGAAATCAAGGATTCTGAACCATCTTCTTCGACTACATAAACATCTCCAAACCTCAATATCAATTCTTTACCAGGATCATCCTCGTGCTGCTTAAAGAACAGTCTTTTCTCGCCAAGACCGTCTGTATCATCCTGTGCCTTACACTGTTGGATGAAACTGGTGATTCTTCTCACATTAGATTTATATTGCAGCTTCAGGATAACCAAGTGCATGAAACTTGCGGCTAGGAATACAAAAGAGAGCAAGAACCAAGTAGCAGGTTTCACTCTTTGGAAAAAGAACCCACCTTTCTTGAAATCATAATCTGGGAACCCGTTCTTCAAGTAGTAATCATACGTCTTACGTAGAGACTCATTACTCAATATCTTAGTGGCAAGGTTTAATCTCTCGTACAACTTCCTATACTTAGGGTTCTTATCTGGATGGTACTTTCTCGACAATTTCCTCAAATTCTTGGTAATCTGTTTGGTGGTGGACTTCTGACCATCAGGAAGTCTTAAAAACTTGTAGAAATCAATCTCTTCGGTTAACTTATCATTATATTTATCAACAATCTCTTTCTGCAGTTGAAACATTTCAACTTCTTGCGGACTGAAACAGAAGGCAATGGATACCAGGCACAGTAACAGTAATAGAACGCTTCTAAACCTGAACATGTTGCTAATTATCCCTTAGGTAATTCTCTATACTGGTTTTCAACCTCGACTTTAATCTAACTTACACTCTTCACTTTTCTACAATTTGATTATCGATGCTAATTCAGTTTATTATTCGCGTTGTTACTCTCGGGAGGCGAAACTTAAGCTTTATCCTTTAGAACAAAATAAAACAACTTCTTAACAAGGATTTATGACCAAGGAGATATTCTTTAACCTACAAAAACAAGATATATTACACGGATATTACAATATACAGCCATGTTTATTTATAAGATATTTCAATTGTACCAGCTACAGGGTGCGTTTCTATACCTTGCACTGCTGATGAGGTGGCTTGTGCTGATGCCACTAGTGGGATCGCGGTTCCTTCCGGGTGGAATTCACGAATTCCTGTGTTATTTACTTGGAACTGCGTCAATATTTGATATACTCTGGTCCTTATATTTCAGAGGACCTGTCGGTGGTATCCTCAATAGATTTACGTTAAAATCAGTGAATTATCTGGTAGTCATCGCAAACCTACACTTTTACGATGATTACGAACACGCACCTATCCTGCGTAGTGCGGCATATTCTACATTTATTATTACAGTTTCCTTGTTTGAATCATACCAGCACTGGTGTAGGCTCTTTAAACGTGGACCAAACCACAAATGGAGAACTGGATACTGGAAGTTCATCAGTTACATTATTGCTCCATCATTATACCTGACTGAGTTCTATTTGTTGCTATTAAACTTGCGTATCCCAAATTTTCATATGACAAAGTCGTTAGAACTTTTGGACAAATGCATTTTGGTCATATATTTCCCAGTAGCTTTAACCGCGTACAAGAAGTACTTGAGTAGGAGATAAAGTATATAAAAAATTTAGGTAGACTTAATATAACTAATATCTTTTTTTTTTTTTATACATGTGCGTTTATTATAGTTCTCTCGCTATTTCTTCAGCTATCTGTTGTGCATAATCCAATGCTTCATCCTGATCGGCATCGGCATCACGGACTAAATGTTCATAATGCAATTTGGCTTCCTGTAATTTATGAATTAAGTGCTCTAAATCTGCTTCTTTTCTAGATTGCTGTTGATCTTCTTGCTGACTAAGTTTCATATTACATTCTGGCCATGAATGTGTATCCATGATTTCAATGACTCTATCAAGTCCCGTCTTTTCATTATCTTCCCCTAATGTGTCATTCACATTGCATAATTCAAAATTTAAGTTGGAAACAGAATAGTCTATATTTTTCTTGACCACATCAACAGGTTCCCCAATGTGTATTCCTGCAACCACTATATCTTGAGGACAATTGTCTATAAGTTCCTTCAAATTAGCATTGAAATTTTTGTCATCCTGCGAAAAATCTTGTATCATTATAACACCCGTTAAAAGTTCTCTCAATTCAGTATATTCGTCAGAGTTAACTTCATCTAACCACTGTATAAGGCTTTCACATTCGTCAACATAGAGATCATAGTCTACACTATAGTATTTAGTTTGCCATGTTAATGATTTATAAATACTGATACCAGCCTCAACTTTAAAGATTTTCTTTAAAATATTTTCTTTGACGTTATCATTTTTAGTTGCCATTACCACCAGAACCTTATTAGGAGCCAACTTTATTTGTTCATTTTGTTCTTGGTCTTGACCTTCCGAGGACTCTGAGTCCGTTAGTCCTATGAGTTCAAATTCTTCGGAATTTTCTAACATTTTTTTTTTTATTTATATCAGTTGCAACCAACTATACTAAATTCAAGTTGTTCATCTCCAAAATTTTGTGATTACTCAGAGGTTCACTTATTAGCCCTCTTTGCCTACGCTTGAGAAACCTGAAGTTTAATTCAAAGTTTTGCTATCGGCTCATCGCTCATTTTTTTGCCGGAAAATAATTAGGAAGTGATAAGCGGTTTAAGCAAGGAATTTATTTTATTAGCAAACATACAGTTAAAACACTGTATGAATCCCAATTAGATAGCGTTAACCACACTAAAGCTACTTCTAAATTACTAGCAATTGAAAGGGAGGAGTTCTATAATAACAAAAGAAACCACAGAAGTATAAATAGATAAGTATACAATGTTATTGTACTTTCAAATTGTTACTTTTATAATTCTTTACAATGGAAACAAATAACCATAGTTTATAAATATAAAATAATGTTTATAAGTCGTCCTGCTATTAATGATATTGAGAAACAATTACCACTTCCGCATATGTTGATGACCGACCGTGAAAGGCAATTACCGCCTCCACCAAGGCCATCGCCAGTTATGAGACCTAGAAGTTGTGCGGAGATTGTTGTTGGGAATGATCCCATTCCAAAAGCGTTGGAAAATTGGATTAACCATGATTCTTATGCTTTAACTCTACCTATTCGTGATGATTTTTACTCACAGCCTGATATCTTGACCATGGAAGATGAATACGGTGGCCCCGTCATCGTAGATTCTTACCAAGATATCCAGGATTTCTTCTGTGCTTGGGATTCTGACCGTGTTAAGGATTATTTGACATTTTTCGGTTGTGTCATTGGTATCACCATCATTATTTATGTTGTTAAAAGATTACCTGATTAAAGTACATGTTAAAATATGTATTGTTATATATTCTTAAGTTAATGAACTCTAATTTTTCAAATGAATCATACTCTCAAAACAAATATTAAAAAGGTTAAATTATCATCTCATATATACGTTTATATTTTTATTTAATATATAAAAAGGTCTTTGGTTCTTGATTAAAAATAAAAAGAATAAATATTGTCATTAAGAATAGAAGGTGGTATAATTTATTTTCCTTATTTTTCTGGAGATTGACCGTAGTAGTGCAAGTAAGCAGCCATAGTCTTCATACCGTTAACGAAGTTAGAGATATCCAACTTTTCGTTGATAGAGTGAGCACCGTCATCACCTCTACCCATTGGCAATAAAAGAACACTGGTCTTCAATTGTTCCTCAAAGGTCAAGGTAATTGGAATAGAACCACCTTCTCTGGTGAAATCTGGGTCAACACCGTAGACATCCTTGGTAGCCTTAGCAGCAGCTTGGAATTGAGCGTTGTATGGATCAGAAACCCAGTAGGCACCATCGTGGATCAATTCGGCCTTACACTTGTTTGGAGAGTTCAACTTCTTAAAAGCTTCATGACAGTGGTCAATGACCAACTTATCCAACTTTCCGGAGTCGATATCTGGGACAGTTCTAATAGAGAACTTACCGACAACCTTAGCTGGGATAACGGTCTTGGCACCTTGACCAGAAAAGGCACCTTCAACACCGTGGACAGATAGAGATGGGTATCTCCATCTGTGCTTCAAGATGTCTTCCTTCTTTTGGTACAAAGCAGTTTCAGAACCAGAGGCTGCGTTTAATTCTTCAACGCTAAAGTCAATATCCTTGTATAGAGCTTGTTCCTTTTCAGTCTCCTTGGCAACCATGTCTTCGATACCCTTGATCAAGATGTTACCTTGAGAGTCAACTAAAGTGGAAAGGACTTGAACCAGGTCAATCATAGGTTCAGCAATGATACCACCGAAGATACCAGAGTGCAAGTCAGCACCTGGTCCCTCAATAGTGATTTGGTAGTAGTTACAACCTCTTAGACCGTAGGTCAAAACTGGCTTTCTAGTACCCAACCAGTAGTTGTCAGAGATACAGACAGCGTCAACACCCTTGAAGTACTTGTCCTTTTGTTCGGCGATCAAGTTGTCTAGACCCAAAGAACCAGATTCTTCCATACCTTCGAAACAAGTAACCAAGTTAACTGGCAATTCGACACCGGCAGCTTGGTGAGCTTGGACGACATGCAACCAACCGGTCAATGGACCAGTGTCATCGGTAGAACCTCTACCTCTCATCAATTGCTTCTTTTCATCAACAACTAATTCGAATGGCTCAGAGTCCCAACCGTCTTCCTTTTGAGCTGGCTGGACGTCATAGTGACCATAGACCAACAGAGTCTTCTTAGCTGGATCGTTACCGTATCTAGCCAATACAATTGGTGGTAATTGCAAGTTAGGGTCCTGAACTGGAGGTGGTTGAGTACCCAATTCCTTCAATTGGATGTCTTGGAAGTTCAACTTCTTCAAGTGATCAGCCAAGAAGTGAGCCTTCTCAACAACTTTTGGTCTTAGAGATTCATCAGAAGAGACAGCTGGAATGGCAATAGCCTTACCTAGCATCTCGATGAACTCTGGCTTTAGCTCATCGATCTTGGAGAAAACTTTGTCGAAAGTAGGTTTCAAATCAGCAGACATCTTGTTACTGGTATATAATTGTCTTCGTAGTAAAACCGGGGATGATCTTATAACGAATTGTCTTAGGAACATCTGAAAAGAAAGAAGAAAGAAGAATATAAAGAAAAGAAAGAAAGAATGTGGGGTGCCAAAAAGTAATTCTATATATAAAATAAAATAAAAAGAGAACCAAAAGTTTTTTTTTCATCATATTTATAAAAATCTGGATGAAATTTTTTTTCATTTACCCAAAAAAAAAAAAAGAAAGAAAAACTTAAGAAAAGATACGTCATTTCGGAATGATGCTCTTAGAAACCTCCGCAGATATTAGAAATGTGTCAAACCTATATGATTAAATATAAATAAAATATTCTCGAGAACTCAATAATTTATATGAAACCTCGATGATTTAAGCACATATTTGTAATTCTTGTGTTAGTATTACTATAATAAGTACTTATACCAGCAAGGGGTAGAGCTTCTAGTGTCTTGGTGCAGTAAGGAGGTTCAATTTGTAAAGTGATGAAATGTGTCATTGAGTTTATTGGAAGAGTATGGATTACAAAACATGGTAAGGTAAGTACTGAAACAACTACACCATTCATAGTTATTAATGATATGTCAGATTACCTAACATCGAAAATGTAACAATTGGGTGGGGTAGAGTAATAAAAATCTACACAATTAATATCATTAGCTGTATATAAAATAGTCTATACAGAGAGGTGGTGATGATTTAGGCATCAATAACCTTCTTCAAAATATCAATAAATATATCAACATGTTTCTCTTCAAAAGTTAGGGATGGTCTCAATCTAACTGCTGTAGTGGCACAGCCACCGATATTAACACCAGCTAGCTTCATTTTCTTTAAAAAGCCGTCTCTCTCTTGAGCAGTTTCGAAGTCCCAAGCAATGAAAGTACCTCTATTTTTACCTCTTAAGTTGATGAATTTTTTAGGATGGGTCTTTTGCAACTCTTCAAGCTTGGAGAACATGTAATCACCGACGCGAGCACATTGTTCAGTCAATTTCTTGTCTACAACTTCTTGACCAATGGCTCCAGCAATGACCATTCTTGCTGGATCACCACACCAGGTGTTGAATTGTCTAAAAGCTTTGTTTGGAATAAATTCTGGGTCGTGGAAGAAGTAACCGCAACTTTGGAATTTTTTAGCAAATGTAACCAAATCAACTGGAGGCTGGATGTCTGCATATTCGTGACACCATAGCTTACCTGTAGCACCAACACCAGTTTGGACTTCATCGATAATATAGACAACGTTGTGCTTCAAAGTTAAGTCTCTCAATTTTTGCAAGAAATATTTGGAAGCATGGTTATCCCCACCTTCTGACTGGATAGGTTCGATAACTAGTGCAGCAACTGGGATTTGCCATGTCTTGATTAACTCCTCAACAATCTTCAAACAACGGTCATCTTCCTTGCGGTTTTCTTCTTCGTGCTCTTCCAGTGGATATTTATAATCTGGGTATTCGGCATGTGGCCAATGGAATTGGGGGAAATCCAACTTATGAATGGCCTTGGAACAAGTAGTAGAAGCAGAAGCAAATAATCTACCATGGAAAGCCTTCTTAAAGGACAACACAGCTAGATGTGGAGCACCAGGCTCTTCGTTATCCATAACAGATTTGTTTTCCTCAGCGGTAAACTCAGTATTGTAGCCTCTTTGCTTGCTACGGTAATAAATGAAAGCAGCCTTATAGGCCAATTCATTGGCATCGGCACCACTCAAACCAGACCAAACATGGTCCTGACCCTTTGGAGCAAACTTCAGAATCTGTTTTAACATACCCTCAAGTTCACTAGAGGGGAAACTACCTAGGGAAGGCCTGTCTACTAGGGCCCTGATCATCTGTGGAGATTGGGCAGCTTTAATTAGCGCAGGGTTGTTGTAACCTAGAGCGATGGAGGCAATCTGCGCGTAGACATCCAGCAACACATTCCCATCGACATCAACAATGTAGTTACCGAGAGACTTCTCATAATCAACTAGGAAACTAGCAGGTCTAGCATCAAAAACTTTGTCTAGATCAGCTAATTTCTTCTTACCTTCAGGACCTGGAATTTCCGTGGTCTTGACTACAGGTGCTTTAGGCTCTTCAGGATAATACTTCTCACACACAGAAGACATTTTTGTTGATGCTAAATTATTTTATCTTCAAGTGCAAAGATTGTTGTTGTTATTTATTTGAATTTAAGAAGTCAGATAAAAAGTAATAATAAAAAAATTGTCCCTATTTATAACAATTACTTTAATTTCAAAAAAGAACTACATCTCGTGATGGGGGGTCAATTGTATGACAATCTTACGTCTGCAATACATCACAATACAGGTTCCCCCTCCCTCCCCTTAACAAGATGCCCATTCAATAAGTATGTTAATTATAGATTCCCCCTTCCTCCCCCCAAGAACACTCCGATAATACGCACAAGTGGTACATCTGGGTTAACTCTGAGTAATCAATAAGACTCATTGATACCAACCCTGATTGGTTCGGAAAAGAATTCCCGAAAAGTTATCCTGAACTTGGTGAGAGACACAATGGGGTACGTTGGGTGGGAAGGAAGGAAGGGTTTTTGACACAAACAGCACTATCTCTCCCCTTTTTTTTTTTAATCTCACCTCCGTATCTCTTATCAGTACAAAATAGGAATGCTGATAAGAATAGTAACTGATAACGTATGCGTCACATGCATCACGTACAAGCAAAGTATATGTTACCTTTGGATATTAAGAAACATATTGTAAAAAATATGTATCATTAAATATTATCATTACTAATATAATATAAATATAAATATAAATATAAATATATATATATATGGTCAAAATTGGTTTTATTGTACAAAAAAAAAGGGAAACGGGGAGAAAAGCTAGGTTATTGTTCATGTATAATTTGGCATAAAAGAAGAAAGGATAGCTTGGTAAAAAATAGAAAAAAAAATAATAATAATAATACTAATAAAAAGAACAGCAAAAATCAGAGCAAAAAAGAAAAAGAAATAAATTGTAATTTTACTTTTTAATTTTTTGGTTCATGGCAATCATTGAATTGAAATTGTTATGTGAAGAGGAAAAAAAGAATTGATACGGAAAGAATAAAAACAATTGACTTATGCAAATACTCTATAATTTGATGAACAAGAAAAACATTGACTTTCCTAACAGTAAAAAAAAGTAAGTTCTTCTAAGGGCAAACTTCTTGTTCCTCCCAGGTTTCAAATCCAGTTTCATCTATGACTCTTTCACATATCCATCTGGCGCCGCCTCTACCACCTTTCAGGTTCAAGTAGTCAACTTTATCAATGCACATACATACAATAGTGAAATTGTCCAATCCGCTATCAGCTTTAGAGCCGTCTACACCACGTTCTATTTTATCAATCTTCTTCTTCATGTCATCTGTGATGGGAAGACCAGGAGCAGGTTTCTTATAAACAGATTTAGTTGCACGAGACAACGTCTCCCACTGCCTTACCACTTCTTGCTGCCATTGTTCTTTAGAAGGCAGAGATACACCCGCAGTAATGTCCTCGCTTTCTTTAACAGCTACTTCTTCCCCGTCATCGTGATGATTATCATGGGGATCAGAACCCGGCCTCACTGGAGACTCGTGATTATCTTCAAATGACAGCACAGAGTCAGAGGATCCATTAGAATTCGTCCTCTCGTAAGTGTTAGGGTCCATAATACCGTACCGTAGCAGTGTCTCCTTAGATGTCAACGCATTGTCCTTCCTGGACACCAGGAAACATTCACCTGTAAATCTGTATTGTTCCCACGTCTCATTGAAGTAGAAACAAGCCTCAAAGAGACAAGTATCGTGTCCCGTGGGAAAGGACTCCTCAACTTTATTGCTCCTTAGATCAGTATTGAACGTCAACACATTGTTTTGCTTTTGATTGAACAAAAAGTCTCGGAACACCACCGTCCTGCACTTGGGAACTGGTCTACCATCTACACTTTCCGCCACAGTAGAGAATTGGAAAGGTATGAAAGCCTGTTTACTGTTCTTGCATGATTGAGTAAACATAGGCACCCAGGGAGCCATCTGTGTATGCGGAGCCATCACTTTGTTTAGTCTTTTGATATACCTTCCTTCTTGTTTTGATCTGTTCGTTGTACTAAAAGTTTCTCAATGTCTACAGGTGAAATAGGAAATAAGAATTGCTTATCAAGTATCAACACTACCCCCAAACACCCCCCGCCTTGAAGCTGAGAGAACACACAAAACCTCTCCTAACGAAAAATTTAAAAAAAAATTAGAAAAAAAATGGACTGCGATACAAAAAATAATCGATGGTCATCGCATCCTTAGAAACTGACGCAGGGAACTCCCTTTAGGATATAGTGGTATCCCAGCCGGGTGATAGTCATATATAGTGATAATAATAAACTACATAAGTACACGATGCTGTATGTTAAGTTAAAACCAAGTATTATACTAATACAACTAGACATGATATTATTTTAGTTATTTTTTGTTATTTACAAAATTTTTTTTGATGTAATTTATTCGTAGTTTGATGGATATTTGAAGTCAGTAATTTCGTGCATGTTCTCTTTGATGCTTCTGATACTGACAAATCTACTTAAAATGCTTGGGCCACCAGCTTTGTCGTTAGTACCACTCATACGGCCACCACCGAACCATTGCTGGCCGACAACAGCACCGGTACACTTGTCGTTGATGTAGAAGTTACCTGCGCTGAATCTTAGTTTTTCAGAGGCGTAAATGATAGCATCACGGTCTCTGGCGAATACAGCACCTGTTAGACCATATTGACCGCTCTCATTAATTAGATGACAAATATCTTTGAATTCAGCGTCATTGTATTCGTATACTGTTAGAATTGGGCCGAAGAACTCTGTGGTCATGAATTTGTGTTGTGGGTTTGTTGTTTTAATGATAGTTGGGCCGATGAACCAGCCAGCACTCTTATCGTACTGACCACCATATACAATTTCAAGTTCTGGGTCTTTTTTAGCTTCCTCGATAGCAGCAGCTAGCTTGTCAAAGCTTTGTTCGTGGATAACTGGACCCATGAATCCGTGTAAGTTACCACCACCAATGTTGCTGGCAGATGTGTTAACAGGAATGATCTTGTTCTTAGTCAATGTGCCAACCATGTCTTTCAAAAATTCTTCACTCTTGGATTTTGGTAAATATACTCTTGAAGTTGCAGAACATTTTTGGCCTTGGAATTCAAAGGCACCTCTGATGGTGTTGAAGACGGCGTTAGGTAAATTAGCTGTTGGGTGAATTAAATGGTAGTTTTTACCACCGGTCTCACCAACAATACGAGGGTAGTCCCTGTATTTGTTCTCAACAACACCATTTTGAATCTTTCCGTATAATTGCTTGAACACATTTGTGGAACCTGTGAAATGCAGAGCTGCAAAGTCCTTGTCAGCCAAAACTTCATCAGTAACAGCAACTGGATCACCAGGAACAAAATTGACAACACCCTTTGGTAAACCAGCTTCTTCAAGCACTGTTAGTAATAAATAATTTGACAATGCAGCGCTCTGAGATGGCTTCCAAACAACAGTGTTACCCATTAGAGCTGGAGCACCAATCAAGTTTGCAGCAATGGCAGTAAAATTGAATGGAGATACGGCATAAACAAAACCTTCTAATGGTCTATATTCGGCTCTGTTCCAGACACCTGGAACGGACTCAATTGGTTGTGTTGCATATAGCTCATGTGCATATTTAATGTTGAATCTGAAAAAGTCCGACAATTCAGTAATACAGTCAATCTCAGCTTGGTAAACATTTTTACCCTGGCCCAACATTGTTGCTGCTAGCATATCATAACGATACTTGGTAGAAATTAAATCAGCAGCCTTCATAAAGATGGCAGCTCTGTCATAAAATGAAGTAGTATACCATTTCTCCTTAGCTTCTTTTGCAGCCTTAATAGCTTGTTTGACATCTTCACGGGTAGCCTGCGCAACATTAGCCAAAATCTGTTGATGGTTGGCTGGGTTGCTCTGCGCAAATGTTTTTCTACCACCCTCATCGGCATAGATACGCTCACCGTTAATCACCAATGGTACTTCAAGAGAAGAGCTTTTGAACTTCATCAAGGAGGCACGTAACAAATCCCAGTCTTTACTGTCTGCATCCTTATTGAATGGCTTAACAGCCTCGTTAGTAACATGCTTTGGGATAGAAAACGTAGCTAGCTGAGCAACATTTCTCTTGGCAATGGTTCTAATTACAGAACCCTTAATCGTTAGTCTCTGAGCACTTAGCATTGTACCCCACTGTCTATATTAATTTTTATGTATAGTATTATTTTAGTTGAATTATCTTTCTAGGAAAAGGAATGTTTTTGTGGAAAGGAAACAGTTTTGGAGAAGTTTTTACTTCCAGTACAAAGAATTATTCTTGTTTATATACTCCATTGTATCAAAACGCAAATTGTCATCTCTTTATCTGTTCGGGGAGCCATCCCCGAAAAAAGAACAAGAATCATTTTTACCCCGGATCATTTCTCTCCGTAAAATGGGAGTAGTCATAGTCACCTGACATGTTTTATTTATTTTGACGTATAAATAAATATAGTATAATATATATATATATATATATGATTTTCTTATATGGTCATGGTTATATTAGATTTATTTTGTTATTAATGCAGTTGAGGTAGGTTCTTTTTGTTGGTGAAGCTCTAGCTGCTTGATTCTGTCCTCTAGACGGTTACCGTAGTAGCTGCGAGCTCTTGCAAAACCCAGCAGGAAGTTTGTGCTGAAACACCACACGGTACATCCCATTAAGATCACGGACAGAGTTTTCCAGCCCATTGGCTCGATAAGTGAGTTTATAATGTCACCGATCACTTTTGCAGTCAGGGATGATCTGGCTCTAAACAGAATATCATTGTTTCTGTTCATGCATTGACTCCATTCATTACACTTATCTATTAATGCTGGGAGCTGAGAGTCTCTATCACATTTGTTCTCATAGAATTGCATTTGACAATTGTTCGATTCGAGTTCAAACTCAAGTCTCTTTTGTGACCATACAGCTTGAACATCAAGTCTCAAAGCATGTATAAAAGCGACGATCAGGAAACAGAGGATACCAACTGTTACTGTGTTTAGAAATAATTGCAAATATGATGTGATGGCATAGCAATATTTAGAAGCTGGCCTAGATTTTGATGACCATGGATCTGGTAAAGAATATAAGCTCTTGTTTTGGTATTCATCATGCAGTAAAGAAACTTGGTGGATGTTGTCGTTGTTATGGTCGTAAATTTGGTTGGAATGTATCAGTTCGTTATTCATAAAATGGTTCATGTTGGGGTAAAAATGATTATGCGTGTTAATTGAAACGTGGATAGGCTGGTTATTCTGAGCTCGTGATCTGAGTTCCCTTTTAATACTCTCGGTATTAATTAGAGTACCAGTGTTTGTCATTGGATCTTTACGTTCGATTTCCTCTATAGGTATCTCTTCAGCACTAGCTCTTCTACTGGAAGGTGTGCTTTTAGACAGATGAGGGGCCGGGAGATGGTCAGATTTGGTTGCTGCTGCTATCCCTAATGTGGTTGGCGATAGTAACGCTTTTATCACACTTTTCTTGTCAATGGTCTGATCTGCTCCTGAGGTTTCAGAATTTTCCCCATCACTATTATTAATTTCTTCTTCAACAGGATCCTCCAGCAAGTCATTATCTTCTGGTGTATTCTTGAGTGTAATGTTCTCAATGGCATTAATCTCTTTGGTAATCTCCTCATCATTTTCTGAACTCTCATTAATAACCTCTGTAAATAAATCTTCTTTCTTCTCCTCAGTTCCACATGAATCCTCGGGCGTAGTGCCATCATAGCAATCGCCTTCTTCATCTATATCCATTTCCTCTTGTAACATCTCCATATGGAAAGCATTCCGAAGTGGTGACGGACTAACAGGGACATGTGGCATGAATTTACACATTAACCCCGGAGGAAGTTCAGATATACTCAACTGCGACAGCCCAGGTACATCATTATTATCAACTTCATCATTAATGGTTAGACTGCTAATATCCATCATTGTGTGATTGCCCTTAAAGTCTTGCGTCTGTTTTCTTTTGTTTTATATTGTTTTTGTTTATTATTGTCTTTAGTGTTTTTGTTTTTGTCCTTTGGTATTACTCTCCAATAAACCGTTTCCTTTATATTTATTATATTCAGAGTATTTGTATGAATACAGAAATAGCCTATATTTTGTGCTTGTGGTAAGCTAATATCGAAAAGATAACTCCGGTCGATGATCTGAACCACTAAATAATTGTTATTGACATGTGAAGTTCACATTCAGAACGGATTTTTTTGAAATTTTTAAATTTTTCGCATTTTTGTTACCCGAACTTCTCCAAATTTTTATTTTGTGTGTGACACGTTATATTTTCGTGTATCATTATTGCATATATATATCATTTATCGTAAATATTTTATCTAGCATAAACATTTTCTATGTGTGTAATTACATAGTCTCGGTTAAGAACTGTTCGAAGGATAGTTCTTCAGTATGTATTGCTCTCGCATCACTGTTAGACAGTGGGATTAATTTATTTTTAAAGTAGCGGTCTTGACCTGTCCCAGGTTTGGTTTTGATCAATGGAATAATTGCCAAATCGTTTAACTCCCTATGTTTATGCCAATTATCTATTTTCATCCGCAGTGCAAGACTGTCTGCCGATTCTGACTCTCTGATCATGAACATATTGCCTGCATCTATACCGAGCATTATTTTGGGATCGTTATATAGATCAGAAGTCATGTGGACTTCCTGTACATCGGAGTTGGAGGAGGTAGTTTTCAAGACTCGTGGTTTTATCATCAAAAGTATCTTCTCCATTGAAGAGTATGCTACCTCATGCGAAATAGTTATTCTTTGATCTGGTGAAATGTTGCGGGTATCTAAAACTCCAAACTTTAACGTATTGTATAGTAAAAACAAAAAATCTTTATCTTCTTTCCTATTTCTTGCAACTTTTCTAAGTACTTTTTTATATTTCGCAATAATATTTGTGGAGAAATATGACTCGTTCATGTTATTCCATGCAATTTCTTTAACCATACCAGCCAGTAGGACATTATCAGAAGTTAGATTGCCACTCGTCGGTCTTTCACTAACTATCACAGAATTGTTTACTTTGCAGTACCGTTTATCTTCTCTATTATAATCCAGAATTACTTGCACCATATACTTAGTCTCTCGGCGGCTTGTTATCCTAAACTTTATTGGAACAGAAATATTATTTTTGTTAATCAAATAATTCCAACTCATAGGAATAGCCTTGTTTGGCTTCCATTCGATACCCTCAGAGGTGTTAACTTTGATCCTTATATTACTGATTGCGTTTCTTTCCTTCAGGATAATATATTTTTCCAAGGTTTCATCAATAATGGAGTCTGTAAAGAAATCAAATTGCCTAACAATTGAAGATTTTCTTATTATTGGTGACATCTCGTAGATGCCAACTTGGTTCAGAGATGCGAAAAGAAACATGTATTTCACGTTCTTGTCACTGTCGGCAATATACCTATAAAATTTAACTGCATCTTCAAAGTATTTGTTTTTTCTGTTCTCTAATTCGTTGAAATGTCGTATGGTGTTTCTTATGTCTCTAGATATGACTTTACCTGGGCCTATGGTGCATGGACCCGACAGAAATGATATAATTTGGTAATGTATTTTTTTAGAGTCTGCTAGTAATGACGCAAGGAACAATGCAAACCCAGTGGCTCTCTTGGCCCTTTTCTTTTTGTTTCTATTATACGAAGACGCTTTCAAGCCTAAAAGCTGCATTGTGAAATGATCCCTATAACTGTGCATCACACTAACTCCATTCAAAAGCTTAGCAAAATATTTAACATCCAGATGTTTAAGAGCATAACTAATTCTCAGATGGTCCACTAACATAGTCACTGTCTTATCTCTCCCATGTACTTTAACGTTCCCATCTGCATGCAAAGATATCAGTAATATGGGAGTTTCGTCAAGTTGGTCCATGCAATCCAAGATCTTCTTCTTCAGCTCTCCAAATTCACTCTCCTCGCATATTGTATCAACTATCACAATACGTGCCTCTAGTGTCTGTCTCACCTCTTTCACACAAAAGGTGAACCCGTTACTCATGGAATCGTCAACAGCATAAGTAGCAATATTACAGAGAGGACACGGCTGCCCTACCATAAAAGCCCCTTTACACTTAGGACACACCTCAATGTCACTTATATTTACGATTTTGTCGTCATTGTGTGATCCGAATGGCTCATAAACTGAGTACAACACATCTGAGTCCCCATCCAAGTCATAAAGTTTCTCCCCTGGAGTCAACCAGTTCTGAGAAAGATGCAATTCCATCGAGTATTTTGGCTATTTTAAGAGAAGGCTAAACCCATAATGTACTAAATAAAATCGAAATACCAAAACAGAGTGAATCTTCGAGGCATCCCCTTTGACACATTTATGCATGCCATGCATTGTAGATCCCTTTCCTTTGCATATCGGGGACCTCTGGGCTTTTCTAAGGGCACAAAGGAGGACAGCATCAACAGCTTGAAAAAAAAAATAAGTTTAAAAAACAATAGGTCTTGGGCATCGATTAAGCAATAATTTCAAGTTTTTAGAGCCAGTACTTTGAAAAGAATTAAGGGTACCTTGAAAGGAGAGATGGATTTTTTGCTGCGACCAATAGGAAATTCTAGTACGCTTTTGAAACCTGAGCCTGGGTTTGTTATCAAGTCCAAGGTGATTAATGTAGATGACAGGCCTAGGAACTTGCCACGGCTGGATTCCGACAGGAAAGTGTTCATTAATCTGTGTCATGAAGAGCATGCACCAATGCCTGAGATACCCTTTGATGCCAATGTTGTATATCCACTTATAATGAATAATAAATGGGAGATTCCCATAGTTACCTCTGCATTTAGAGTTGACCATGACAAGAAGGGGCAAGAATGTTACGTGGTAGACTGTTGTATCAATTCTGAATGTATGAAATGGATTGGTGAGGATTACCAACTGAGGGATATTGTGGTGGAATGGTGTCTAGAGGCTGCTGAACTGCGGGAATCAGTGGAGATTTCTAGGGATAATATTGCATTTCCAAAGATGAAGAAGAAAGGTGAATTCATACCAGACCTTGAGGTCTTCTCTGAAGAGTTAGATAATAATTATATGAAAGATATGATAGAAAAGGATAGAGATTCAGATCCAGCAAGTATTCTTAAGGCTAAGAGAGACTTATTGATGAAGGATGAAGAGTTGTCTATAGATAATAATAATGGTACAGGAGAGGAATTGCCTCCATTGTTCCCAACACAAACAACGAGGAAGAAGAGCCTAATAGAAGAAATAGATGACCTGAGTATTCAGGAGACACCTAAAAAACCTAAGAAGGTACGGAAGTCAGAGATTAATTATGATGTCACAATGCGGAAAATCACTACAAGTGATAAATTTAAACTACGAATAGATATTGTTGTGGAACCAGTAGAGAGTTCTCTTGATCTAAACCTTTTTTATAACTCAGGAGATAATGACTTAGTATTAAAAAATGTGAACACACATATGTGTGATGAGAAGGTTCTGAAAGTTCCACTTCCGAATATTTTCACTCGAGGTAATGTCCTAGAAAATTCAGATGTCTATTTTGTCAAAGAAACAAAGACTTTGACAATTTTTATATAAAAAAAATTTACTTTAAAAGCAAATGAAAGAAGAAAAAATAATAATGTAAGTTTTTATCGTATTCCTCGTTATTTAAATAGTTTTGGTTTTCCCATTGGAAAAAAAGAAATGGTTACATACAGAAATAATAGAAAAATAAATTATAAAAGAGAGAGATGTACTAGCGCTAATTTGTTCTCAACTTTGTAGTTGCAAACTACATGTACTAGCAACAGTTGGGAAAGCCAAGTTATCCTTATGAGCAACATACTCGCTGACATCATAACCAAGAACATCCTGAACTCTGTCGACAGGGAGACCCTTGATTTTATTCAGTTCTAAACTTGTAAAATTACATCTAGCTCTACCAACAAACTCCAAGGGAGCATCTGGATCTAGCTTACCATTTGGTAACCTCTTACCAACCTTAATGTCAACACATTCGAGTTCGTGGAAGGAACCTTTTACCTCTATAACGTCCTTTGGTAACAGTCCACTTTCCTGGTCGACCTCAGACATTTCTTTCTCTTCTTCAGAAACATAAGGTTCACCTTCAGATTCCTCATCGCCAGATTGGTTTGTGATGTTGTTGTAGGCATCTTCATCAATAATCAGAACACCCTTAGTGACCAACCCATGGAGAATCCAAAATTCTCTGTTCTTCAAATGATGATCTAGATCCTTAGCCAAGAAAACTGTATGAAGTGGGACATTCTTTTCTTTTATATCGGCTAATTCCTTATCCTGTAGACCAAGCAAGTCTTCTTCACTCTTTGGAGGAGAGATTAGGCCACCTTCTCTGTATGGATGGTTCTTCAAGTCAACAACAGAAGGCTCCAGACTTGGAGATCTAGAATCACTGTATAAAACCTTCTTTGGATACTTGTCCAAGTATTCAACGATCTTTTTCACATTAGAAGGGGTATCACTCTTCATAATGATGGTGTTTACTCCCGCGTTGGTAGCCAGGTCAGCGGCAATCAACTTAGTTCTCATACCACCGGTACCGACACTTGAACCAGCATCAGCATTACTCGTGTCTACACCTGGGACACCTTGATCCATATTTGGAACGATCACAATAGGCTTGGCCTCTGGGTTCGTTCTTGGGTTCTCGGTGTATAAACAGTCGACATCTGTCAATAAGAACAAGTGATCGGCAGAGACCAAGGCGGCGGTGATGGCAGACAAAGTGTCATTATCACCAAACTTGATTTCACTGATAGACAGAGTATCGTTCTCATTAACGATTGGCACGACACCCATTTCCAATAACTGGTTGATGGTGTTCTGTGCGTTCTTATATTGGGTCCAACCTAGAATGTCATTTCTTGTAATCAAGATTTGGGCAATCTTCTCACCATACTGCTGGAACAACATGCTCCATCTCCCAATCAATCTACCTTGACCGATAGCAGCGATGGCTTGGATTGCAGCCAAGTCGGTTGGTTTCTTCTCCATTTCCATGGCATTAAGACCAACAGCGATACCACCACTAGACACGATAACCACTCTGTGGCCTTGTCTCTTGAGCTGGATCACAGTCTCAACTACTTGTGTCATGATAGACAATTTTGGTTCACGGGTTTTCTCATCGACCAGCGAAGATGTACCTAACTTAATCACAATTGTTTGAGATGACATTTTATTTTAATTTTTTTTTCTTTTGATTTTTTTATTCGGTTTGATTTGAATTCAAATTATAAGTATTTTAATTTCTAGGTATGGAAGCCATATAAGGAAGGTAAAAGAGTTCTTTATTTTGTGTGTCTGCAAATTAAAAATCTTGAAGGATAATAAAAATTAATCTTTTACGATGGTTCTATTATCAAAAAAAGAAATAAATGAAGAATGGAAAAAAAAACTCTATCCATAACAAATAATACTTTCCCTTTCATCCATTTATATATGATTTGTTCTATTCTCAAATATTTTTTTTCACTAACTTTTTTTCATATTTTTTTTTTTCATGTTAGTAACAAAAATATAATAAAAAAGCAATATAACCTATATTTACCACGTATAGCTCGATATTTTTTTATTTTTGCACTTGGTGCAACGCCATTTAACTGGGACAATTTTCTTAAGGACCCTTTTCACTAACAAACATACGTACAAATACCCATCAATCAATCAAAAATGAATATAAAATTTGAGCCATCCCTATAAGGGCTCATAAAAAAAAATAAAGTTAATCATATCCTCTCGCTGAGGGTAGAAACCTCTTTGCCCCGCGCACACTTGCTAACAAAACCCTGTACAATAGGTAAAAATACGTCATTTACCTTTTTTTTCCCGAGAAACCAAATGAAAAAAAAAATAGGGCTTCGAGAAGGAAGGGGGTGAGTACTCGGGACGGCGATGTTCTCTGCATTTCTATGGGGGTGTTTAGAAGCAATTCTCTCCGAGAAATTCTATGGATATAATTTTCATGGAAACTCTCGAAGAAAAAGAATAACGCGTAAGGAATACCCACATACGCAAGAACCGGTTGCTGAGAAATGGAAAAAAAAATTATGGTGGGGTGCGAGAGTTTCTGTGGTTGTGGGGGTGGAGAGATTCTGGAACCTCTTTACATTTTGAGTGTCTGTAGAACGTTAATCGAAAATACATCTCGCTAAGATAACAACGTAGGAAAAGTAGTAGGGGAGGGGGTTGAAAAAAAGAAACTGGTATATACAATATTATTTACAGCGGGTACCTCCCCTTTCCAACCAGCACAGACACAAGCAGCCAGAAGAAAGATGGTTGAACTGCGTGTTCCAAACTTCTCCCTATTTTCCAGTTTTTGTAAGTGGGGTAGTATTTCCCCTGTACAAAAAGGGGGAAAGGGTGGAAAACTCATACAGTTAAAGGGATGTTCAAAATTAGAAGCTCTATTACCAGATTTGGTATATCGTTTCCCATTGTGGTTCAGGTTACTTCATATTGACAATGTTTCCTAAAATGGTAAAGAATATAAAGCAATACAGGGTTTAATCCATTGGCTGTAGCAGCACCATACCGGGTCCTTTGATGTCAACAGTCGCTGGTTGCCAATATCTGGAAATGACGTCATAATAGCGGTTTATAGTTTTGGTTAAAACATTGGAATTGGTATTGTCTGATGGTGGGGACTGCTGGATGGTGCAGGACTTATCCATTCCCAGTAAAGAATTATTGAATATGGTGATTACGTCCGCATTATCCAGCGCGATGCGCTGTATCGGTCCAGTGTTACTCTTCAGACCTAAGACGCCGTGACCAAGGAGATTGGTCAGCCTTAGCTTGTTGTTTACCTGGATCGCGGTTCGCGTTACTTCACCACTGTAATACAATATACTTGCACCTGCATTGGCATTAATGGTGAATCCTTCTTTGTAATCTTCGAGTTTGATGAATTGAACGTGTGAATTAGGGACGGCAACATCTGCTACGAGGTTAACCGCCTTAGAACTCGAATCAAGTCTTGGTAAGTTATTGTTAGTATCTGTGACAGTTAGTAATGGCTCTTTTCCACTAGGAGAAGCCTGTTTAGAGACATCGATCAAGGAGATGTTGTTGATATTGCCATGTATTGTTGTATTTCGTGGTAACTTGAAGAGAATATTGGACCTTGGTAGTGTCTCAATCTCAGGGATCTCTACAAAAGGACCAGACCCATTTCCTTGTTTCAAGTTGAAAAGATGAGGAGTTAAGTTAAGCTCATTGCCCGTGGTTAGTCTCCTTACTTGAACTAGTCTACATAGACCAATTGTTTTGGATTTAATCATTATTATCTTGTTTATTAGGTATTTTTTCTCTGTATATGATTTTTCAAGTCAGATCAAAGAGACTATTCCTGAATAATAGTACTTGAAGTTGTATTCTTAACTTTATAATGATTCAAAAGTCATCCTCGATTTGTGACCATTTTTCTCTCTTGTTCTCTCTCTCGCTTCTTCCGACCCCCGAGTTTTTTGTATGTTTTTTTTTTTTCGCTGCTCTTTGTATAAAGCTACAAAAATAAACTTTCTGATTGGATTAAGAGAAGTAAAACCAAATTGTACTATGTTTAAAATAGAGGCATCTTATTACATCTTAATGATACGCACTCCTAATATTTAGGAATAACAGTATATATGTTCTGTTATTAATTAAATATATATGCTGGATTTATAGTTACACATTGTTTATTTATTATTCTTTCTTTTTGTATTTTTAATAGTAGGATTTAAAAAAGTCTTCAACAGTTGATTCATCAAAAAACTCCTCAGAAGGTGTTTCATCTTTATCGTCTGATTTGATCTTTGTTTTGAAAATCACTTCATTCATTAATTTCTCAGAGAGAGATTCGACGATGTAAAGTAGTTTACGATAGTCTTCGGTATCGACGTCATATATCCTGGCCCTAATGAATGTTCTCCAACTAGAGTCAACATCTGTTCTTTTAATCGATGAATTCTTGCTAAATCTATACATCAGATGCAATTTCCTCATCAATTTATTGGCCTCTAAGTTGCGATTATTACATTGTTCGCAGTACTCCTTTAATTTTAGTTCTAATTTCTGTAGAGATTCGCGTAGCTTATCCAAAACTCTCTTGGATGTATCCTTTTTACGCTTCAGTAAATCTAGATTTTGTTCATTCCCTTCCATATCAGATTCCGCCTTGGCCAGACCATCTTCAGCTGATTCATAGAGAATTAGAATACGCTCATAAATGGAAAATAGTATTGAGCAAGCGATATCCAGGGATTTGATCGATTGCTTGAGATAAAAATATTGAAAATGCTGGAGGCGATTATCATTATAGTAAAGTGGAGAACGAGTGAAAATTACTTTGATGTTATTAAGCAGAGTCTCAAACATGTCAAAATATTCAAAGGAAGTTAGTGCTTGTTCAGTTTCAATTCCGAGGAGTTTATAGTAATCAGTAAACAGCACAGATGTGGTCCCCAGTAACCATTTACCATGATCATTAAGAAGGAATAGTGGTGTATCAATATGTTGTAGCTTATCATAGGAGACCGATTCTTCGACTTTCTTCTGCAAAGAATCAACCTCTAGAGACGTAAGTTTGACATCTCTTATCATTAAGTAGTTAAGAAGATTGGTGACATTTTCATAAAAATAGATATTCCTTTTCAAGAGCGAATCTGAAATTTTTGTTGAGTTTTCATTGACATTTAAAGAGTATACTGGAAGTGTACCATTGAATAGCTTTCTTTCAAAATAATTCCTTATCAGTGTATTCCATGTAGCTTCAGCTTTTTTGTCCTCGTTATTATTCAGATGGTTTATTCCCAATGTTTTTGCAAGATGAATATCTTCATCATTATCTAAAGCACCAAATGTATCTTGTGTCACAGAAATCGATAAAAAGAATTTTTCCAGAACATAAAACTTTAATAATAGCGGTGATTGGCTCGAGTGATTTCTGAATTTCAGTTCATCATCTATTAATCTGACATTGTTCACCAGGAAATCAGTGTTTTCATTCAGAAATTCGAGACTGGATTTTTCTGTTCTACTTAGTTCTGTTGCTGAAGTAATCAAAGCCTCATAAGCCACTAGTAAAACTAAAGATACAATACCTAAAGAACAAAGGGTCTCGAGGTTAATTTCATTTGGTAAATAATTTTTATCCTTCATTATAGATTTGGAAGCAAGTTCCATTACTTCATCCTTGGTAACTATGTCAAAGTATTTCTTGGGGAGTATCGAATTGAAATAAACCTCTATGATACTCTTTACTTTATTAAGTGAAGGCATGGTTATAATTAGATTGTCGGTAGATAATGATGTAAAGTTAGACTTCTTTTCCATAAGGATTTTTTTCAAGCTTGATGACTGTTCCTCATTCATATTAGCAAAGATACTGACAAAATAAGAGTGGAATGCATTATCTAAACTTCTCAGGAAAGAAGTTGCAAATAACTGATTATGTTCTATAGGCATTGGCATAACTTCTGATGGTTGTTGTAATTGATAGTCAAAAATAGGACGTAACAAGTACTCATTATCTTCATATTCTTCTTCCTCATCTTCGGCTACTTCTATATCGTGAATTTGGTCAGTCACACTGTTGTTAAGTCCTTCACGACCCACAATTTTCCTCTTTTTAGAAATCTCAAAAGTCCCTTTCGTAGAAATCAGTCCCTTTTGCGAGGCATAACTTTTCAAGTCTAGTAGTCTATTTTTTACGTATTCCATTTCCCTCTCTAAAACTTCTTCCTGGGTCATGGTAGTGGTCATTAAGTCATATTCAGCGGTGTCCTCTTTCCAATTGAAGTAATAGTTTGATCTGAAAGGGCCTACTTTCAGATCATCATACGATGTTGGTGGCTGTATACTATCTGGATTATGGGCATTAAACAACTGCAATGCAGTTTGGTACTCTCTCACTTTCTCCACCGAGGAAAGGTCTGGATCAAGCCTAGATCTGTGACTCACATTACCATCATTAGCTGATACCAGGGAGTTTCTATATCCAGCTTTTGATTTTATTACATTTTTGTAATTGTCTATGCCTGATCCTGATTTACTCGAGAAGGATGAGCCCATATACATCCCATCTCCACTAGGCGTACCACCTGGCACCTGAGGATAAAAACAATCTGTCTTGCTTTGTTTCATACAGTTTCCACATACTGGTTTCCCTCTATCACACCCAATTTTCCGCCTTCTACACTGTTGACAGGCAGGAGGCTTCCTAACCTTCTTGGTCAGCACTGCCTGGTACGTTTCTTGCTCAGATATCATCCTAAGGGCACTTCAAAATATCTAAGCTGCTGGAATGAATCTCAATTAAAGTTTTCTTATTGTTGTAGTTTCTTTTTTTTTGTAGCAAAACTTATTTAAAAGTAATCCAACGCGCTTCTTGAGATTCCCGAATAAACCAAAGCTTTAAAAAAAAATTAAAATAAAGAAAACCAAAATAAAAATGAAAAAGAGAGTTTCTCCTGCAAAAAGCTTCAATTTCGATAACAAGAACTTCTCTTTATAGATACCCTTTCTAGGAGCACTTTGCACTTCTTGTCACTTTTTTTCAAATACAACCTCTTTCTCTGTTTTGCCCAAATTCTTTCAATGCACACAAAATTCCCAAAATAGTTGTTTTAGTCTTGTTATACGTTTCTGGAACGTGATTGTGTATATGTAATTGTTATACTGTTGATATATTGATTTTATAAAATGACAACACGTTATATATATTCTGGCTTGGATTTTATGCTTGTTATCATTAATTTGTCTAGCGTATCAGTGGAGATCATGTCTGCAGAGAGGCGTGACGAGCCGTTCTCGAACCTTGATGTGGCTCCCGTTTGACCCGTTGCACCAGTGGCACCGGTCATGCCGACGCTTTGCGGTATCACAGAGCCTGGTCCACCCATTAACATGTTGTTTCCTGTTCCGCTGTTCAGTCTGCCTCCTGGATTTGTTAGTCCGCTAGGGATGTTCAACCCTGCGCTCACGGTACCTGGAGCACTACCAGTGCTGTTATTGCTCTGTTTTCTAGAGGATGTTGGCATGTCCATGGTGTTCTTGTACTGTACACCCTGGGAAGGTTGGAACTCTACCATTGTCTGTAATTCTGACAGAGTAGACGATATGTGGTAACTGCATGAGAGAAGTCTGCTCTGCACAACTTTGAAAACGCTGGGGCTTTGGTACACATTGGCACCAATAATGTAATAAGCCTGTAAAGGTTCTGTAGTGGTGGCTGAGGTCCGAGATTGCTTTTTGATAACCCAGAAGTCTGGTTCTCGTACATGTGATAGTACGTATTCTACACCTCTCAGTTTCATTAATTCCTTCTCTAACGCCGCATGCATAGGATATGTCGAGAGTATGGATCTCCTGATTGGGTCTACATGACTAAATTCCTGGTCATCACCATTACGACCATTCACACCAGTAGCACTATTTCCGTTTGCAGTACCGTTGCCATTACCGTTAGCAGGTCCACTCCCACTCCCATTGCCACTCCCCGACATATCACTCTCAGCATCCCCAGGTATAGGGTTGTTAGGTATCTGTGAGAATTGTCTCTGCATCTTGATAACGTGGTTGTTAGCGGTTTTCTCAAAGAATGGAGACTCAGCAAAATAGTCCAGTACATTCTCCGTTCTTAGCCCAAACGCCTGGATCCACTCCGGCGACTTCCATTGTAATTCATCCAAAGGCGTGTTCATTATCGTTGTTGTGTGTTTCCTTCTATCTCTTGGTTCCTAAAACGATTGCTTTTCTATTGACAATGACTTTTTTCAATGCAAAAGCTGTTCTGTTTGAGAAAGTGAAGGAAAAAAAAAATAAGACACTTTACGCAAGAGAAAGGGACTTGTGGAAAAAAGATTCAAAACAGCAAAACATCCTACTGGAAGTCAAGCTAAAGAAAACAGATCAAGGTTACGGTTTACAAGAGAGAGAGAGATGCTAAGATTTGGTGTGCGAGGTAGCTCTGTAATTAGGGCCAGCGTTGGCAGATTCTACTCTGTGCAAAGAGTTCCTGCCCCATCCAAGACAATTCCTGATGCTGATGCATTTTTGAAAGCCATTGGCAGAGATTGTGGTGAATTAACTGAGACTTTTGAGAACAAGTGGGAGAATCTGTTCAAGTGGGATTCTCGAATGATGAAGGAGAAAGGTGTTGGTGTACAGCAGAGACGTTATATATTACAACAAGTCCACAAATTCCGTAATGGCGAGGAGATAAAGGAGATTAAAAAGGGCAAGAAATCATTCTTTGGTGGAGAGAGGAATAGGAAGGCGAATATTGCCAAATGGAGAGCTGAACAAAAGAATCAGTGAACACTTTACTCTTTCTCTAGCCTATAGTACATAAATTGAAAAAGAAAAAATAAGTAATATATTCTCCATGTAAATAAAATAATTTAAATCATATATAATATAAAGATTGGTTTTGTTCCGTAAGAGTTATGTGTTTTTGATTATCTCACGTTTCAGTTAATAGTACCTTCGCTGCTCTATGATGTGAAAAGAACTTTCAAACAAAATGAAGATTGACTAGAAAAGAATTAGTTGAGCAAAAACAAAGACTAAGAGGAGCTTAGTTAAAGAAAAGTATGGAGCATAAGGAGGTTATTGATGTCTTGAAGTTGCTTGCAGAGTATGATTCACTTTTGGAGCAATTAGCCAAGACAATGGGCGATGGGTTTGCCAATATCAGTAGGGCCAACTACCATAACAAGGACACGTTGAGAGGAAAGTATGGAAAGGATTACTGGGATGATGCCTATGAAGGTCAATTGGAAGCTGTATGTGATGGAGATAATATTGATATTGTGAAAAAACAAATTAAAGAAGTAAGCAAGACAGAAAGTGATGAGAAGAAGGTTAGGAATAGGAAGAAGAAGACCACGGAGGTCGATGACAAGATTATTGATGGGGATGATGTACGAAACCGAGACTATGATCCTATCTTGATGTTTGGAGGACTATCGACACCATCATCATTGCGTCAGGCCCAGTCTAACTTTAAAGGATGTTTGCCGTTATTTGTTCAACTTATTAAATGCAAGCAAGATATAATTAAGCTTACGAATAATGATAAAATATAACAATCCATTTATGAAGTTATTTGAATTTCTGAACTATAAGTTATTGTTATTTAAGTCTGGATGAACTTTTTAGGGTGAACAACTATTAGCTTTCGAACTATATAAAATAATAAATACGATAGTTGGGTATCTTTAGACTATGTAATTATTAAAATAATGTTCATGGGTATCGTGATAATAGGAAGTATCTTTGTAGAAAAGATATAGAAAGTCTGTTGAGGTGAATTGGTGTATCAAGAACACAGCTTTCTTTGTAAAATTTGATAATGAATGTCGAATGTGAAGGAAAAAATGATATAAGGAGAACAAAAATTCTATGATAAAATATGGAAGTTGGTTTTAAAACTTCATTTCACGTGGTAGAAGTACAAAAATATACTCAAATCTTCCTTTTATTACTATTGATGTTTCTTTTTCAGCCGCATTAATGTCAAAACAATTATATGGTAGGTGAGCAAAAATCATTTCATGTCATAAAAATTTAAAACTGTTCTTCTTAATATATTTGTTGTTGCTTGCATATATATTAGGAAAAATGGCTTTGACTCAAAAATATGAGCTGATGGGCATATCATCCATCATATGTGAATTGGATAGGAAAAAGTTGCAAAAACAGTAAAATTAAAGTGAAGAATTGAATAGGTTAAGTTGATTGCAAGTCATTGCGATTATAAGTTAGAAGGGGATAATTATTACTTCAGGGAAGAAAAAAGTAACAAAACTACTAAATCTCTAACTAAGATGCTTGCTCGAAGAAAAATATTAGGTTACATGGAAATTTTTCTTCACATCACTTTTAAAATAAAAATATAATAATGTGGAAGTGGGTATCATTAATATAAAGTATCAAAAGAATGTTTTGATACAAATGTTAGTATTTCTGAAAAGAATGGAAATAGTAAAGATTTCTTCTGGAAGGACGGAGGATATTGGCATAAAATAAAAAACTACCCTATTTGCTGGAGTCTAGAGTTTGATTTGATACTAGAGAAGATTTGGTACTTCCTGAATAAAATCTCAAAATGTCTTGTACAGAAATTCTTTTCTCTGGGACATCAGAAATGATAGAACCCAGGTCCAGCAAGGATGGAGGTTGAGACTTATTAGCAACCTTAGAGGAGTGCAATGGTCTAACATCCAACGTAGGTAGTTTTTCAGGCTCTAATGTAGAGTTCATTAAAGATGGGAAGTTGTAGTTTTGTAAGTCTTTTAAAGAAATACTATCAGCGTCGTGAAAATGTTCTTCCATTAATTCTTCAATTGAAGTTTCGTCGAGTGATGTACCCATTAAGGAGGCAGACATCACACCACTTGAACCAGAAGGAGATGTACTGTATTTCGTCGACGAACTCCTTGATGATGGTGAAGCGGTGAATTGTGGTTTGCTGGTGAGTCTTGGAGGTGTACGTAAGACCTGTTCTTTCAACGTTGGGCTTAGCGATGTGCGCTTCGAAAGGTCTTTTTGTAACTGTTCACGTTCCAGTTCTCTAGTTTCCACAGCAGCTGAAAACCCGTTGGCATGGGAAATATGTTGAAAATTGTAAGGCGTCGAAATGGATAAAGGTCTTCTGTCTTTATCCTGAGTGAACAACTTCAAGATACTTCTTCTGCTGGCTCTCTTCTGTGCTGAGAGACCATTTTTCGAGAACTTTTCCCCGTAGCGTTGGTTTTTGTCTTCGGTTAGTGGGGGTAGCTCAATGTTTTTCTTGTTATTCAACAATGGTTTCTTACTGTTTAGGAACATAATATTTTGTAGTTCATCTTCATTACCATCGGAATCCATCAGCACCTGTGCCTGGATATTGTATAATTTTTCTTCGGGATCTTCGTCAAGCCAGATGGAGTCCATTTTTGGCAACGCCTTCTGGGGCGTACTAGTCTTTGACATTTCTTAAGGAGTGTAAGTTTTTTGTATTGTTTTATTTTATTGTTTTCTATTGTTTGATAACTGTCCTTTTAAAAAAGGCTTGCGATGCTAACGCAATAAAATAAATTAAATTAAAAGGAAATAAAATAAAATAAAAATGTGAAGTGTTAAATGTGGTTTTTAAATTAAAAAAGCAGTTGGCTTATTATATGGGAAAATGATATCTAGGTTTTTTTTTAATTATAAAATTTTTGTTTTTTTTATCTAATCTTCTTTTAGTGCTGGTAAGTGCTTGTTTATATATAAGACTATTTATAATCACCAAATGGTGTACTGGATATATAAGGAACAGGACTACCTGACTAACAAACACAATTTTTCAAGGAACGTTTACTTATTTTTTTTTATTATTTCTTTCTTCAGTATAAGTTTTCTTTTTTTCCTTTATTTCACAATTTCTATATTTTCGTGGAGGTATGTTGACAAACATGAAATTTTATGGTTATTTAGCTTGCTTACGTTTGGTCCCTCCAGCACAAAGTAAAAGACGTGTTATCTTTTTTTAACTAGTTTTATTTTTACCTCTTAATTTTCCACTTAAGGTAATTTGCAGTGTTGGCATTTGTATTAAATGGACTTTTTGTAATTCGTTTTTGTCTTTCTTTTCTCTCTTCCCCTTCCATTCTCCCATTATTGACCTGCGTTAATCATCTCCTTCTTTCTCCTCATGCAATTTAGCTCCGCTATGCAGTGCATCACAACGCCAAAAGGTACAAAAAAATATGTAACACATCATCTATTTTTAGTTTCTTTCTTTTTTTGCGTACTTTCCCAATCGGGATTAGTAATGAACAAGAAACCAAACTATAGATCTACGTCTTACTCTGACATGCAGTGATTAACACATCAGCACTGTAATTGCATATATACACACAGAAAGTGCAGTACAAACTGAGGGGTAGGGGTTGGAGGGCGGAGAGAAAACACGATTGATAAACGCGTGTAAGTTTTCTTTGTTCTCGCCCCCTTCCCATTTCCGGTCCTTGCACAGAAGAACACGCCCAGCACAAAAAAAAAAATACAAAAGTAGCCAGAAAAAAAAAGAGAGTCACAGCAAACAAGCGGGCCAGGGCGATGAGCAGTAAGAAAAAAAAGTGAACCACCTTTTACATTACACACAGAAATGTACGTACACAGTATATTATGAACCACGTAAGCTTTACAACAATATTTTCCCTTAGAACAAAGTGTAGCAATGCAAAGGGAACACGTAAAGAGATCAAATTAAAAAAAAGAAAAGGAAAAATAAAATTTTGGGGGCGGAGGGCCGAGTAAAACACCCGTAGGAAAACTGCAAAAGGTAAACACAGGGTAATTGATTCACGTTATTTGCGTATATAATTACAGATTGCATATGAATAAGAAATTACAACAGTCTTAGTTTTAGCAGTTCTTATTTAAAAGAAAAGAAAATTTTTGAAAAAAAAAATTTATGGGAATTGATTATTTCTTACATTGCTTCTTTTTAGGGGGTTGTCCTTCTTCTTGTACACTACTTTCTGGCGTGACGGTCTCTTCTTCTTCTATATCTTTTCGTTTGATAATTTTGACATTCTTAGGAGTGGACACCGTGTCGATGACGCTCTGTGATCCTACCGCAACCACTTGTTTGTAACTCTTGTGTCTTAGACATCCGTTCAGTAATACTAGGGAGGCTAGCTCACCCATGGCTCTGGAACAACTGTCGCTCTTGAGTCCCAAGAAGCTCACGATACTGGTGGCCCCAAGGACATTTCTGCATTCTGTAGGCTGGTTGGCTCCGCTGGATATAACGATCCCGCGTCCGCGGGAACTCCTGATTACACTGCGGGCATTCGAGATGAATTGTTTACGGGACTGGGAGTCTCTTAGAGCAGCACCATACACGACTTCTACCTTAATACCTTTATTCACACAGCTACACACAGTCTTGTGTTTCAGCATTGTCGGCAGTCTTTGCTGGTAATTGAATGTAAGGATATCTATATCCAAGTTGGTGGTTGCCAAGGTTAGACCCTTTTCGCTGATCGGTTGCGCAGCAACGATATCGTACGCCTGTGAGATCTTTGCCAGACTCTGGCCCTTTGCTGGATCATCTATCACCAATGTGAGTCGCGAGTATATCTTAAGCCCCGTGTGTTCCATTAGCGTCTTGAATCTTTCGTTGATGTTCATGGGGTTCATCTCCTTAGCATTTGTTGGAAACTTCTCCATATGGCTTACCGTGAAATTCAATGCAACATGTGTATATCCCAACGTCTTCAACGTCGTCAGCGTCGCTCTTAATTGTTCTTCATCCTGTTTGGTAATGGGGGTTTTGAAATCCTTCTGAGGCCATGTAACATTCAGATCAACAAGCATTTCCTTGGGAGGGGAGAAATTCTTAAAATAGCAAATGGTCTGAGCGTAAAATAAAGAGTGGTTTTGCTATGTTAAGAACCTGTTTCTGACTAAATATTGGCCAACACGTGATCTATTCAAATAGCTCATCGCAATAAAAAATTCGAAAAAAAAATTTTTTTCCAGCTTTTGCTGCCAAAGAAAAAAAAAAATTTTTTTGTCCACGTTAAAATAGCCATCGCCAGATTGAAAAAAAAAAATTGGTGAAAAAAAAAATTTTTTTCACTAAATAACGTTTAGACAATATATTTTAATTAAGTATTTGGATTAAAAGGCTGTATATCGTGAACTAGAGAAGCCTAAACTAGTATTTTTGAGCTAGTATAAGATATTGGAAGCAGATACACGATTTTTTTGGGAGATAAACGAGAAAAATAAGAACTTAAGAACAAGATGTCCATCAATATTTGCAGAGATAACCATGATCCTTTCTACCGTTATAAAATGCCTCCTATCCAGGCTAAGGTTGAAGGTAGAGGTAACGGTATTAAGACAGCTGTTTTGAATTTGTCTGATGTTGCTCGTGCTTTGAATAGACCACCTCAATATATTCTAAAGTATTTCGGTTTTGAATTGGGTGCCCAAACTTCTGGTAACGTTGAGACTGAAAGATACCTGGTTAACGGTGTTCACGAGCCAGCCAAGTTGCAAGATGTTCTAGATGGTTTCATTAACAAGTTTGTGTTGTGTGGAAGTTGTAAGAACCCTGAAACTGAAATTATCATTACCAAGAACGAGGATTTGGTTAGAGACTGTAAAGCCTGTGGTAAGAGAACTCCAATGGATCTAAGACACAAGTTGTCCTCCTTCATCTTGAAGAACCCACCAAACTCTCTAGCTGGTTCTAAGAAGAACAAGAAGTCCGCCACTGCTTCTGCCAACGTTCGTGGTGGTGGTGTTTCTATTAGTGATATTGCACAAGGTAAGTCCCAAGGTGGCGAAGAAGGCGGCGAGACCCCAGCTGATGATGATGACGATGATGCTTTGGCTAGAGAAATCAATGCCGCTGCTTCTAAGCTAGAGACTATTGAAGTTAAGGATGATGACTGGGCCGTGGATATGTCTGAAGAAGCTATTAGAGCACGTGCCAAGGAGCTACAAGTAGCTGGTGCTGCTATGGATGCTGAGACTTCTAAGCTTGATGAATACGGTGAATGGATTTTGAATGAGGCCGGTGAAGACAAGTCGAACCTACCATCTGATGTTGAACTATATAAGAAGGCCGTTGAGCTTGACATTCTAGGTGAGCCAAAGATTGCCTGTGTGCTTGCTCAATGTCTATTCACTGAAGATATTGTTGAAGAAGTTTCCGAGCATGCTCCATTTTTCACCAAGGTTTTCGTTGACGCCGATTACGAAAAGAATTTCCTAGGTGGTATCGAAAGATTCCTAGGTCTTGAACACAAGGAATTGATTCCAACTCTACCAAAGATTTTGGTTAAGCTATACAACGATGATATTATTTCTGAAGAAGAAATTATGAGATTCGGTACAAAGAGTTCGAAGAAGTTTGTTCCAAAGGATGTTTCCAAGAAGGTTCGTAGAGCTGCCAAGCCATTCATCACCTGGTTGCAGAATGCTGAGAGTGATGATGAAGAATCTGATGAAGAGTAAATGGAAAGTTAGTGACGGTATTAAAGTATATTATAAAGGTTTGTTTTTTTTAGTAAGAATATCTTTACTTCCAATGATAAATCTTTACCTGTATATGTGTTTAGAATTCTTATAATTTATGTGCATTAGTCTTTAGAGGTTGTGTTTCGTCACATTTTCTTTTTTTAGATTCATCTTGGTATCATATGATGTTATAACAGCGTACGAAGAGTTCAATTTTATGATTAGTTGGAAATATTGTTCCAATTTAGTTTAAGATATATTAGAGTTCATTATATATGGTACGACAAAATTTAATATCATATACTAAGAAAAGGATATTTACTATTTAGATGTAAAAATGCTATAATTTGCAATCACTGGTCAAACCTAAATAACAGAAAAAGCTAGTAAACATAAAACGAATGTATTATTAATCATTAAACTGGTTATAAAAGAAAATAAAAAGTATTAGTTATTATTTGTACGAATATGAAATTATTTTTTGTTGTCCATTAAAGGTAGGGGAAAGTAAAGTAACAGTGAGACCGACCGTTAACTTAGCGCACTTTTCCAGGGGTAAATGGCGAATTAACATCTATCGATCGGTGGTCGTCCGCTATTGAAAAATGGTGCCTCCTGGATTAACGTAATTAAAAAATTAAGATGAATAATATTTATAGGTGCAAATAAAAGGAAATGGTATAAACTCACCTGTAACCGAAGCTTGGATTATTCGAACGATCATCCATTAATGTCTGAGAAAGTAGTTCATGACCAGCGCTTCTGTGGTTTTGCTTCGGATTTTGAAGACTCATCATCTCAAACTGGGAGTTTAGATCAAACGGTTCATTTGCAGACTGGTATGGCTTTTGGGGTAATCCGATAGGAGCATTAGGACTGCTACCATTCATGTACATCATAGAATCAGGGTTCAGATAGTCTAAAAGGTTCATTCCATTAGCACCATTTGGTGACAGATATGAGCTAGCTGCATTTGCGGATTTTGGGTGTGACGACCTGGATGGAAGCGAAAAGCCTCTCGCTTGTCTGACATTGTCATGGACATAGCTATGTGACACTGTTTTTCTATGTCTTGTTTGGCCATTTACAGACCCATTTCCGTTTGCGTTACTAATCGAGGTAAGACCAACTTCCTCTATCAAACGTTTGTTTTGATGTGCTAAATTTGAGTTCAGTAGAACGATACGAATCTTTTCAACAATGTTGTTTTTCTTGTCACCATCTAACAATCTAGATGAGATAATTTTGTACAAGCTTGATCCACCACAGTTGCTGTCCTTTAAGATTTCTACCAAATTATCGGAAGGTTTGTTATCATTCAAATCACCAAATATGGATGTTAGCAATAGATCTTTAAGAGCAGGGTCTGTTCTCAGGTTCAATAGCTTCAATATGGTCAGAGAACCAAGTCTGTGACAACATAGCTTAGTAATATTAGGGATGAGACTTTTAATAATCATTGAGTACTTTTCGATAAGTACACATGAATCTAAGTACCAGGTTACTAATAAGGTACCGTTACTACTTGTTGACAGGTACTCAGCATACAAAATTATCATAGAACATAACAACAGAGCCTGTTCTGTACTCATGTATTGATTAGATTCCAAGCATGCCCTCACAGCTCTGACACCAAACTTATTATCCACTATTATCCAGAAATTGGACATAATGTTTTCAAAGATGAAACTATTCCATGGGAAGCCAAATGTCAGTACACCCTGGATAACGTAATTACCATACTGATCATTGAATAATGCGGTACAGTACTCTTGGATACCTTTTGTAATGAAATTCATTTGTCTTGGTGTATGAACAACTTTAATAATTTTCTGACTCACCCAGGTACCATTTTTGTGAATACCCATTGAAGTAAGATATTTGTGAGATTCCCTAAGCATCAAATCGATTATAATGTCCGAGCAGTTCTCAAACATTTTCTGGATAATAGTATTACCAGAGTAATCTAAACATAGCTCTGGTAGCTCATCAAGCATGGCAACAGCCAATTGCTCAATCTCAATTGGTGATAAGGAGTTTGAATCAAAAGCCTTTCTTAATTCCCTCAATTTTGGAGCATCAAATTCTCTATGTACACTTTGTTGAGGAATAGGTCCAAAATTGTTAGTGTCACAGTCCATGTTACATTTCAACGTATTGTTGATTATATGATTTAATATCTCGTCATCGTATTGAGTATTAAACCCCTTGATTATGTCCCTGAATTTGTCTTCCTGTTCGGACAATTTTAATGGAGGCAGCTTGAAAGGACATGGATCTGAATCCGCAGCTGATAAGTGGATATTTGAGGAATTTGTCTTGGAACCATTAGTAACTTCCTTTGATTGGTGCGTCAAAATCACAGGTGGTTGTAAATTTGGTTGACCAGGTTGATTCTGTGTATATTGCTGTAGCTGTGACTGCTGCGATTGTTGGGATTGTGTCTGGTAAAGATTGTTGCTTAGAAACAGTTCATGTAAAAGTGGTTTCCTCACAGCTGGATCCAACTGCTGCTGTTGAATTTGTTGTTCTTGTGACAGTTCATTTGGATCATTTGATGTGAGAACTTTAGCAAAGGTGACAGTACTTGGTAAACCAAGTACAGAGAACTCTTTACCTTGTAAGTTTTCTGAAGCTGTGATGGCACCTTCAATTGTCTCAAACTCCACAAGTGCAATATTTAGATTCTTCAAAGTCTTTGCTGAAATTACTTTACCATATTGTGAGCAAAGTGATGCTAAAAGTGTACTTGTCAAATTAATAGGATGAACCACTGGGTTATTATTATAATCTACCGGTGGTGCTTGTAATGGGAAAACGTTGGTAATGCAAATTGTGTTTGTTGGTAGCAATGTTGCTGCCTGGTTTGGAAAAGGTACATTTGGGTTAGTTGTAACCCATGAAATATTGGTTGGGTCAACATCATCCATGACGACAGGCGCACTATTACTGGTATTATTATTGTTGTTATTAATAGTTGCAGATGTCCCATTATTCAAAGAATAGTGTAACGACATATCTGAACCATAATGCGAGATTCCAGAGTTGTTGTTGTTATTATTATTGTTATTATTATTATTAAGCATTAAGTTATTATTGTTGTTATAGCTACTTCCTGATTGAGTTCGAGGTCTGTTAATAGCAAAATTATCCGAAGTACTGTAATTACTAATGTTTGTACTAGTGTTGTTATTTTGTAAATGATTCAAACCAGTAATGGGTGGGTTAGAGTGTTCGAATGGATCTTTGATTGATGGTGGTAAACTTATTGGAGTGAGATTATTATTACTACTATTGTACCAAATATTGTTATTACCACCACCACCACTATTACTATTCTGCTGTGGAACCAAAGGTGAAACTAAGGGTATCGACGCACCATGGTTCGAAGTAGACAAATAATTGGGAGAAGTATCGATGGACCCATATGTCAGTGGAGTCCCCTGGATATCTTTACTCGAGCTACTGATCACATCATAATTAGGATTGTTATACTGCATGTAGTATCCATTACTGTTGTTATTATTATTGATCTGCATATGTGGACTTGTATTAGTACTCCCAGCGGTATTGCCTGTCACTGCAGTACTTCCCGATGACTCATTACTGGTATTAGAAGAACTCTTCCTCGTATGAAACTTGGCACTAATCGAAGGTAATATACTATTCAGGGTGTTGCTAAACCTCTCCTTTTTAGATCTATACGATGATATTCTCTTACCATCCTCTTCTCCTCCTGTTGTATCGAACCCATCTTCTTCATAGATCGGAATCGTAACCCCCGGACTTATAACTGTCGGAAAATAGTCATACCTATTATCTTCATCCATCTTACCATGTGTGATTTATTTATTTTTTTGTATTTGTCCTTGTCTTTGTATTTGTTTCTGTCTTTGTCTCTTCTGTGTATTAGTTGTGTAAACCGATAACTTTATTAATTTTAATTTTTAGCCGCCGAGAGGGTTGAAGATATTTTTTCAAATCAAAGAAATTTTAGATTTCTCGGGGAAGGAGAGAGGAAGGTGCTAAGCGGCTGTTTCTTTTATATACTGCGTGGTTAGAAAAAAATAAATAAAGAACAAAAAAAAAATATGAGGCACTTTCCCTTTTCCCTTTACCAAAGTGCTGTGCTGGGGTAAGTTTTACGGTTGAATCTCTTTTTTGTACACCGTTTTGTCAAAGGATTATGAGACTAAGTGATTTTTTTTAACAAAGGGGTGTGGGAAAGAGAGAGAGAGAGAGAGACGGGATTTTCGTTAACGACTCACTCTCTCTTTGTCCCACACCCCTTTCTCTGTATCTTATCGGGGAAGGGCATCGCTTATATACCGCACAGTGCAAGTAGTAGGAGTTGTCTCTCTCTGTCTGTGGGGAGACAAAGAGAGAGAGGTAATACGTAGAGAAGAACATCTAAATCGTAGAGGGAAATCAAGGGTTCTCTCCCCTATTTTCTTGTCTAAAAAGGATATAAAGAAGCTTCCCCCCCCCTCCCCTCCCCCCTTTCAACCAAAAAAGGAAGGTGAGAAAATAATAATAAAGGGTTTTTTGACATACTTTAGGTAAAATGAAAATAAAGAGGAAGAGAGAAGGGAAAAAAAAAAGGGGAGGTACTTGCTAACGTAAGATTACAGACTTTAAGATAAAGGGATTTCGTACGGTCATTTCTGGGGATAGTCTCGGTGTTTTCTATTACCACATAGGGAAACTCCGGGATAGAGAGGAAAAAAAAACCTCGCACGATACTATGCAACACAAATAAGCAATTCTCCTTCTTCGGGGATCTTGCGAATGAAAAAGAACGGAACAAAAAAAAAAACAAATAAAAAAAAGAAAGAAAGAAAAGGAACGTTCATCTGCCCGGGTGTCTGGGTTTCTTCATCGAGAAAAAATGAACCGTTCTTCCCTTAAAAAGAAATAACATATATGGATCTTTTTCATCGTAGATAATGCCTCAATGATTTTAGATTTCTGTCCAAATTTTTGTGACTGCTTCAAGAAAGGAAATAACATCCTTACACCAACAGGAAATGGATTTCCCATCATTTTTTTTTCTGAAAAAGACTTCTTGTGCAATCTATTTTTTTATTAATTTCTGAATTAGGAAATTCTACAATAATTTTCCTTTGTCGAAGGATCATATGACCATATAGAGAAAAGTTGAATTTGAATTGGATAGGATTTATGCTTAGAAACTCCTGTACAATATGGTTATGAATATATAGATTTGGAGTTGGGGTTCTTCTTAGATGACGCAAATTGAGGATAAAGAGATGGCGGTCGTACATAGAGATAGTCTATATATGAAATCAGGGTAAGCTATTTGTAGAAAATTTTTTTTATGTGTGTGCGTTTTGTGTGCAATGTAACGTATTGTAGAGAGAGAGAGGAAAAAAAATTTTTTTTTTCAAACTCTCTTCAAAGAAAGTATTTTTTTTTTTCATTCAACTAATATTTAAGAAAATTACTATTTCTTTCCTTACATCTTAATTTGTTCAATATTTGAATAAAACCAAGGAATAATACACACAGAAAATGTACGTTAAACTTTTTTATTTTGGAAATAATGGCTATAGGTAGATATCTTATAGTCCTGATACAAGAATTGATGAAAATTATAAGGAACTCTTTTTACTAACAGTTTTTGATTTTGAATGTTGAATTTATAATAAATCTTCTATTTTTTTCCTTATTGTGGATTTGGTTTGTTCTGGAATTTGGAGGAATTCAAAGGTGTATACTGAAGGGTTTATTTTTATGGGATAGTTGTTTTATTGTTGAAAAGAATGAGAATATTAATGTCCAAAACATTAGGTTACTGCTAGATAATATTACGTTGAATCTCCATTGAAAAGACAAATTTTGAATACCAATAAAGAAAAAGGATAAAGAAATATGAAATTCTAACTGAAAAAAATTAAATTATTATTATAGGGCTAAGAGAACAAAGAAGGTTGGTATTACCGGTAAGTACGGTGTCCGTTACGGTTCTTCTTTGAGAAGACAAGTCAAGAAGTTGGAAGTCCAACAACACTCTAGATACGACTGTACTTTCTGTGGTAAGAAGACCGTCAGAAGAGGTGCTGCTGGTATCTGGTCCTGTGGTTCTTGTAAGAAGACCGTTGCTGGTGGTGCTTACACTGTCTCCACTGCTGCTGCCGCCACTGTCAGATCTACCATCAGAAGATTGAGAGACATGGTTGAAGCTTAAGCGTGCGATATATTGGGAGTAAAATATCCAGTAAATTGTATTTACATAATAAACTTTTTCTGTTAAGTTTTTATTTCATCCATATATTAATATCTTCTAATTCTTCCTTCATTCTATAAAAAATTAAAAACAAGGTTTTTTTTTTATTTTTAACAACTAAACTACTAATCACTTTTTATATAAATGAGAAAAGGACATAGATGATTTTTAATCCAATATTAAAATAGCATATATTAATGTTTCTAATATAATTTGATCAAATTAAATGCACTGAAATTGAATGAAGTGCCTTTCATTTATTGACTGATCAATGTGGTAACTTAAATTGTTCAACTTCCTGGGCAATTTATTATTTCAATCCTATTTATAATCATTGTTCACCAACTTAATCACCTGATCTTTGTACAACATTACCTAAAGTTGTTGAAAATGATTGATCACGTGTAATCTATTTTGAACCGGGTAAGTGGTTTTTCTATTCGTGATTACGTGACCTTAGTCGGGCAAGAATATGATGACGTGTGGTTAGCTATGTTATAAAAGGGACAGTTTTTAAGAGTTAAGTTTTTGAAAGTGGGTGGTTTAAGGATGTTTCTTCAACTAATAATCCCTATTATTTTACGTATATTATGTCAGTGTGTGTATGTTTCGGTAAGGTTCAGTTAATTTCAATCGATCCAAGTTGTAGTTTTACCGTTTTAAGTAAAGTTGGAGTTAGGGAGATAGTTATAAATTAACAAAAGCCCTTTTTTTTGCCATCTCGTAAGAACGGTTTTTAACACGGTGGTAAGTACTCTTTTTTTTTTGTAGAAAAAAAAAATGATCAAGCCAAAAAAACAACTTGTAATTCATTTGTCCCAAAAATATTACAAACCGCTGATGGCCTAAAGGCAAAAGGAAGAGAAGGAAATATATCTTGATAAGCCTTCCAATTTCCTACTTATGCCGTCTTAGGTAAGTAAAAACTAGTTTGTTAATTGTTAAGAATATTAGTTATTGAAATATTGTTATAATTTTTTTTTTGATTGTTTGTTTTGATTTTGTTTTGTTTTGTTTTGGTTATGATCATAGTAGGATTAAGTAAGAATTGTTTAATAAGCTGTTTAGGGAAAGGTATCAGCTGATTTTGCAAATCAGGAAAATTTGGTTTAATTAACCTGAAGGTGGAAAAATGAACTGCTAGACGCCGTTGAGGAAACACATACAAGAGAAGTAAAGAAATCAGAGAAAGTACAAAGAGAATTGGCCTAGAAATATTTACTTGTCGTTGTTGTTATTGTTATGTGGGAGAATACAAACCTTTTTCATTATCCTGTACAACTATCTCTATGTCATTATAACCACCACTCTTCAGTGGAAATAAAAAAAATAATAATAATAAAAAAGAAAAATGAATTTGTCCTTAAAAATCAATAAAATCAATTTTAAAAGAACACGGTGTAGTTTTTTCTTTTCATTCCTAATTATTTTTCTACTCCATTTGATGCATTTTTCTTCTACATCTTCTGTGCGCCTTCTGCTTCTCATTCCATTTGGAGTTACCAAATCAGGTAATAAACAAACAATCGTTCTTTCGTGTTCAAAACAAAGAAAAACAAAAAAGAAAAAAATACGGCTCCGATAAAAAAAAAAAAAGAAACGTGTCTTTTGTTTATATTTTTTTTGTGCCCATTTTCTTCGCTTTTATCTTTGACGCGTTAGTATACATACGATTTCTTAGTCGTGTTTTATGATATATGTCAAAATAGATCAAATCGAAATGTTTGGTAATACAGTTTGTTTAATTAGGTACACTAGCAATGCCATACACAATCGTAGTGGGAATGAGCCAAAATAATAATATTTTTTTTTGTTCTATTGACAAAGGGCATGTGTGGAGGGAAGGGATTTACCTATTGTAATTGTCAATGTTATTGTTTTCTGTAAATTTTAGTCATTACTACGCAGAGGGCACGTCTTGCCTCTGATTGTTCAAAGAAAAAAGGGTTCATATTCTTTAAGAGGGAATAATATTATATGGTCACTTGGAGAATTGCCCAATAGAGTAAGACACGAGGAGCTTCCGTATTCTTTTAAAGATATTATATGGGTCCATATTATCAGTACCCTTGATCTACCGCGTAGAACATATTGTAGCAATAACCTAGGAAGGTTATTTGTTGTAGAAGATATTTTGTACATTCTTTTTTACACCATTAGTCTACAAACATGGTTTCTTCTGATTTGTTTATTTTATTTTGTCTTCTCTACAGAAAAGATGCAACCAATGCATTTTCCTTCTAAACATTAACTGGAAGAGAAAGATAAATAAATAAATAAATTTGAGATATATATATTGGAAAGAGATAGATAGAGGAATAGAAGAAACAAGGTACCTTTAACATATAAGTTTTAGGAGAGTGTTTATAAAAATATTCTGGTTTGTTTGTTTTCTTTCACTAGTTCCTCTTTTTCTATCTTCACTTCTCGATCCGATTTTACGATAGTATCCACTTGAAGAAGAATTATTGTAAGACAGCAAAAATTCTTTAAGGACTTTTTTTTTTTTTATCCCTTATCTTCAATTTTTCTTTTGTTTTCACAAGGGTTAACTTTTAAGAAAATAAAAATACATATCGATTTACATTTCTAAAGGGAAGACGTTTTAATATTTTTCCAGGTATTGTTTCATTTGTTTTGCTATTAAATTTAGATAGCGAAGGTTTTGGAAGAAATTACGGCATTACTATTTTTTCTGTTTGTTTATTTTTCATTTTCCTATTTTTCTTTATCAACATTCTGTTTCACAAATAGAAATTGTATATCGTTACTGATTAGTTATTCTGAATTGGAAAACAGGATTTTATTACAGAATATTCTTCCAAAAAGGGAACAGTCATTTCTGTTGAATAACCATAAAAGGAATAAGACTTGTACATCAGATCTATTTTTAGTTTACCAGCCACTTAAAAAAAGGAATACGACTCTGGGAACCAATTGCTTCTAGCATATTACACAACCGAAAAGAGATACTTATCCGCAATTGCCTTTATTTGCTATCCGACAACCATCCTTGGTATTTTACTTTTTTTACAGAAACAAGAGTAGAAATTGTTCATTTGTTTTGTTTTGTTTATTTTGTTTATCAAGAAGTTTAGCTGTCCTCTACACGAATATTAATTTGTTTCACTTGATAATAACGGAATTGAAACTATTTTCTATTTTTAATCGAGCCACTTTTATTCCTTTACGAGGTTGATCAATATACCCAATTTGAACAACTAAGATAATAAAGATAACTATTGTTGTTCTTATAAAAGAGTCTCAAATAATAAAAAAATATTCAGTTTATTGATTGATCAAATACGTCCCAGGAACCCTTTTTTTTAATATTCTCCTCTTTTATTGCGTAATAGAGTAAATTAAGCAATCATAAATTAAAAAGAAAGAAAAGAGGAACACTTTTTAGTCAAAGTGACGTGTCAAGATTAAAACATTTTAAAGATCAATTAAAAGTGCATATTATTACAACGATAATAACAATATCGGTGTCATAAAATTACACATACAATACTTTCAAATAAGAATAAAAGAATCACCATCGCATAGGCATTAGTAGATACAAATTTAAAATGGTCTCGATATTCAACCAATCTTTTAAGGAGTCACCACAAGTCGTATCTAAAAAAGCGTCGCAGAAACAACTTAATAGATCTATTACTATATCACCGCCACTTAAACAAGATAGCTTTTCACCATCATGGAGCACTGTTCACAGAAGTGCGTCTCTAAGTTATAAATTTTATAATGTTACAAAGGACTATAACCCAAAACAACATGGACAAGTATCCTCATCACCAAGAACACCTGAACATAAAAACGGTGCAATGCCGATAATAGATAACCATTTGCATGTAAACAAAGGATCAATAGTGCAAAGGATATCAGACATGGGTAACGGTTATTGGTATGTGAAACCTGTGAATCAACTGATTTCTGGACTGGTTCCAGCTTCTTACTTGGAAGAGAATACACAACTTAATGATACAATAGGCTCAAGGCCACATGCTGCAAAATGGAACACTTCCTTAATTGATTTAACACCTCCAACATCACCTTCTACTATAGTATCCAAAACCTTCAGTAAAGCTTCCATATCTAGAAAGACCTCTGTTACTCTAGATAGCCCAATATCTGAAAGAGAACTGGTTTCTATCGCTCTAATTACTAAATTTGAGGTTACAGAGATTGTAAGGAAGGACAACAGGTTAGAATATACTTTGAGAGTGGAAACTTCAAATGGGGAAGAAAAAGTAAAGCATATTTATTACAGTGAGTTCTATAAATTGCATACTAAACTTATGTTTTCCATGTCCAACGAAGTAACGTTACCTAAGATACCCAAGCCTTCTCCAAAATACATCCAGCAGGAGGAAGACGATGAAGACAAGACGGTCAGGAAACAAGAGTTTAACACCTACTTAACTAATCTATTAGATGTCGTCTATGATATCAAATCACCGTTGATTCTGCAAGATATATTAAAAGAGTGGATTGATGTGGGGTGTCCTGACCCTAAGCCTCAATCAATAAAGATTAAAGTTCTCTTCCAGAATGACTACTATGCTCTTAAGTGTACAAAGCATGACATAGATAACCTAGAAAAATTGGAAAGGCTTTTGACTCTAAAGATAAGAGCACTGAACAACAAATCTGACTTGAAGATCACAGCAAAACTTGAGGGCTGGTACATTGTTGAACTTACTGATGAGAGCATGTACCGTATGATTTTAGCTAGACTAAATGACATCCAGAGGTTAGCATTGGATGTAAAGTTGTAACTCTAATAATTATATTCTAATATAAGTGTGCTATAAATGAGCATACTCATCGTCAACATTATGATTTTGCCATATAAACTTCTATCAGTTAGATATCACAGGCTATGTTGACAAAGCATTTCATGAGCACCTGAATCGATAAAACTAGATGTTTGAACTGTAAGTGCAATATCTAAATTTATCTAGTCCGGTATTATAACGTCAAAGTAGATCCATATAGTTGTTATATAATTCCTAAAATAGTACATTCTACTACACATAATTAATATTTGGATACTACGCTAAAAAACTTCTTTTCACACAATGTGGAATTTCAATATTTCTGATTGGATAGCCTCAGATCCATGTAATCCGAAGCAGCTCTATTTAAAATTAACACGATAAAGTTTATTCCACCTCAATATAAAAAATCTATAAATAACGCTTCAAAGTTGACCCTTTAAATCTACTTTCTTAATTTTAGAGTACATTTGAATGATAACTGGTCTGCAAGCCTTAGCATCCAGATATTTGAATTCCGTCGGCAAGTTTAGGTTTTTCGTCACTATGAATTGAGCAAGATTTTTCCTCCTTAAAAATTGGATTGTATCTTCAATCGAATCAAATTGTAGCTCTTTAGTTAAGAATATCAGATTCAATTGATTATAGCTTTTACAAATTGTCACCAAAATTTTTAGAATTTCTTGGTCCATAAATGCTTCAACTAATTTACGTCCAAGGCCTTTTAAACTAGCACATAATTTCATGAATTTGTGGTAATTCCCAACTAGTCGTGCTTCTGCTATTTCGAATGCTAAAGTTATGCCTGCATTTTTGATTGACTTTCCTCTTTCAAGTAGTAATCTAAGCTTCAGGGCCTCAATTGTACCATAGTCTTGCATTAGTATGTAGTATAAGATCAGGTAAAGGGTGAATTCCTCCCGATGTGTTCTTTTAATCGTGGTGTTCTCGTATAAGACCATCAATCTACTCTGACATTGGTTAAACTCACCGAGGTCACCATTTTCAAGTGCTATTCTTGCATGTTCTTGATAAACTGTCATCGTGAATGAGTCCTCTATCATTTGAACTCTTAAATCTTGTCTGATAGATTTAAATTGATCGCATAGAAATGTATAGTTAACTTCTTTATTTTTATATTTCTCCATCAGCATATTAAATGCTTTTTCCAAGATATCATGAGGTCGTATCAGATCAGGATTGGGTTCAGATGTCAGTCTTAGGTATGACTTTTCTAATTTTTGGCATCTTCCTACAATTCTTTGATCTTTATCAAATATGTGTGACTTCGTGCTTATTGAGTTTAAATCTGAGAGGTTATCTACATGTTCTAATTCATTTTTCTTTACATTATTATTAGAGAATCTTTCTGCTCTCTTTCGCCTCCTTTCAGCTTCATTATCACCTGAACCAACAGCAGTTTTTTTTACAGACATACCATTATTAGTTTTCATTCTTTTTCTATTATTTATCAAACCAGATCCAGTTGAGTTTTGATTTGTTATTAATTGAATATGGGGGGTTGGAAAACTCTTAATCGCTGGGTTTATCATACCAGTATCCTCCGATTTAGGAACTATTTTATCGGCCGATATCTTAGGGTCATTTTTGGTACCTTGATTTGAATTGCTCTTAGTTGTTGGATTCTTAATTCTGGTTGTTGTCTTTTTCTTGTTTTGCCCAAGAGTGATTGGTTTAACCTGATTATATGACATCTTTCAACAGTTCACATAAAACCCTAAGGTACTAAAATCTAATAAATAAATAGTTTTGAGTTTTAAAGCTGTAAAAGCTTCCTGAGAAGCCAGTGAGGAGAACAATAAAAGTATAGATATATATTTCCTGTTCAAAATTCGATTATCAAAGTGTATATGAACTTCAAACGAGCTCGCTTACGGTAGTAGTTTATTCGAAGGGAAGATTTCACTGTTATGCACTTGAAGATAGTGTGTCTTCAAGATAGTTTTAATTGCAAAATTTGTGATAATTACCTAAGTGCAACGAATACCTTTTATTTCTGCTGTGTTTTGTTATTATGATAATTAAATTAATGTGTAACAGAGTACTCAAGAATTGTTATTGTTGGCATCTTTTAATGCGAGGTCTTCGAGTGAAAAATTCTATATTCCGGGTTACAAACTTAGTTTTTATAATTTACTTACTATCATTCTCATACCATTGTCGTTATATTAGATGACTATATAATCTATAAGTTACACCATCTATTGCTTTTTTACTTGTTAGTGTCCTATTGGGTTATTTGAAGGTTGTATACCGTACTTCTGTCTAACACATTATATTTCTAATCTATATGAGTAGTTATTGTTCAGATCGAATAGTTAGCTTTTTGATATGATGACCTATATCACAAGATAAGAAGGCTTCAAGTCCTCAAGATAAACTACAGGAGAGAATAGTTCATACAATATCAGTGCAATATAAATATATAATAAAAACTTTTGAGCATTTATATTCGGTATACAGGTCGCCAAAATTCGCACCAGCCCTCAAGAAATTTCTATGGGAGGTTGGCCGAGTGGTTTAAGGCGTCAGATTTAGGTGAGTTGAAACACTTAAAGCTTAAATTCTCTGATATCTTCGGATGCAAGGGTTCGAATCCCTTATCTCTCATTAATTTTTTAGGTTTTTTTAGATATAACTGAGTAACTAGTTTGTATTAACGAAGAGGACACGCGCTCCCGGAATCTTCAAGAAAATCCTATGGGAGGTTGGCCGAGTGGTTTAAGGCGTCAGATTTAGGTGAGTGAAACACTTAAAGCTTAAATTCTCTGATATCTTCGGATGCAAGGGTTCGAATCCCTTATCTCTCATTAATTTTTTTTATATTTGTTTTTTTTAATAATTGCAATGACGTCACTTCTCAATTTATTTTTCTAAATTTTAGGTTTTGGTCTCGAAGACCACTGATGGAACCATAACAAGTAAATAATGTCAATCAATTTGAATAAAACTAACCTCTACATAGTGATATGCTAGTATATACAATTCTGCTGAAGTCAAGTTTTTAATTTTTTGCATCAATTACTATTTATCGATTAGATATTTCTTTACAAGAGTATTATAATTACATATTGAATTTATGAATCAAAGTGAAAAGTTTCATAAAATACGTGTCCTAGAGAAGGAACATGTTGACATTTTCAACCAACTACTGAGAGTTCTAGACGACCTCTATCTAGAAAGATCACATCAATCTAGAAAAATCATAATAAAAGATGAACAAGAATCACTCTTACGTCTGCGAAGGCAGATGCAAAAGGGTTTAGAAGAAAGTGCGGCTATATTAAGAACATTAGAGAGAATTGATAAGTTAGATCCCAACAAAGAGACTGATCTTGATTCACTAAGTGTAGAAGATTTACTTGCCTCTAGAGTTAAAAAACTAATGGATAATAACTACAAGTTAGAAACTGAAGCTGTGCAGCTAATTAATCAAAGATTTAATTTGGAAGTGGCAATTGGTAAAGAGGAAAACAGGTTCCTCGAACTAAGACAGCAATTAATAGAATTAGATGAGCTTTATGGAGTTGATCCCGAGAAAGTAAATAATCCAGCACCTGCAGAAATTGATAGTACAGAATATAACCGATTAAAACGTCAAAACTCAGCTCTTAAAGAGCTCCTAACTGCTCTTAAGATACACAGTGGATCTGGTGTTGTATTATAATTCTATAGATATATATACTGATATCTTAAAACGTTTTCTTTCAATATTACAATCAAATAACTTTATTTTTAAAGCTCTTCGCTAAAATAGGAAAAAAAGGAGAAAACGACTATATCAACTTTTTTTAGAACTCTCAGGCAACTATTTGCAAACCACTATTAATCAACGCCAAATAGCGACAATAACAAAATTAGAAGCTACTCAACATGAGTAATTTGAGGAGCTTCAGACAATTGGGACAAGTGACTGCTTTGCGAAGCGTCGTGCCAAGAAGATTCTATTCTTTAGCACCAGAAAAGGTACAAATTAATGGTAAAGAGTATTCAACGGATCCAGAGATTACAAATATAACACCATCAATTATTAATCTAACTGATAGATCACTTCATTTAAAAAGAGATCACCCTGTAGGGATTCTACGAAATTTAATTGAAAAGAAACTTAATGGTAATACTGAATCATATGCAATATACAACCAATTCAAACCTGTTGTGTCGGTCCATGAAAATTTTGATTCATTAGGATTTCCTAAAGATCATCCAGGAAGATCAAAGTCGGATACATATTATATTAACAAAGATACTCTACTAAGAACCCATACTTCCGCGCATGAGTTAGAATGTTTCAGCAATATGAAAACAAACAAGAAGCCTGGGTTTTTAATCACGGCTGATGTTTATCGAAGGGATGAGATTGATAAGACTCATTATCCAGCTTTTCACCAAATGGAAGGTGCTAGAGTTTGGTCAAGAGCCCAGAAAGAAGATGGTACTTATGATACTTCCGAAAATGCTGCTCACATCCAAAAGCTTAAACAAGATATCAGGGAGTTGGAAGATCTTCTAGCTCAGGAGAAAACAAATATGATTGTAGAGGACAATACAGCAACTCAGGAAAACCCTAAGCAAACATACATGACGGATTTAGAGGTAGATTTAGTCTCCCAACACTTAAAAAGATCAATTGAATTAGTAGTGTCGGAAGTTTTCCATAGTAAAATTGAGAGTATGAAAGCACTAAAAGGTTCAGACCATCCAGATATTCCAAAAGAATTGAAAGTAAGGTGGATCACAGCTTATTTCCCTTGGACAGCTCCATCCTGGGAAATTGAAGTATGGTGGGAGGGAGAATGGTTAGAGCTTTGTGGCTGCGGATTAGTACAACAACAAGTTCTAATTAGTTCAGGAAATAAACCAGACAGCACTATTGCCTGGGCATTTGGGTTGGGATTAGACAGAATAGGTATGTTGTTATTTGAGATTCCAGATATTAGATTGATGTGGACCCAGGATGAGAGATTCCACAATCAATTCAAGGAAGGGTCTATAACCACTTTTACTCCATATTCCAAATACCCTGGAAGTTACAGAGATATCGCATTCTGGCTTCCAGAAAATATGAAAATTGAAGACCAATTGCAGGAAAATGATTTAATGGAAATTATTAGGAATATTGCAGGTGATTTAGTCGAAAGTGTCAAATTGGTTGATGAATTCGTCCATCCAAAAACACAAAAGAAATCACTTTGCTATAGAATAAATTACCAATCGATGGATAGAAACATCACCAACTCCGAAGTTAATGATCTTCAAAAACTAGTCGAAAAGGACATTGTAAATAGATTTAAAGTCCAATTGAGATAATCGCTTGTACATATAGTATTATTTTAATAATTGAAAAAAAAAATCAAGTATTATATTATATTCTAGAAAATTTTCAACTGAAACTAAATCAAGGAAAACAGCCTTAATTCTCCAACCATTGTTACTATGAAGAAGATGTCATCTCATCGAGACACCTCTTCTTATTTCATTTCATACAACGTATTTACTACATAACATGTTTTCTTATTTTTTTTTTTACTTGTTGGAGCTTACTAATACATAGAGGCGATGAAAAAAAAAAAATTGTGGTAATTGCCTGCGATGAGCTTTAATGATTGACATTTAAATGATGGTTCTCTATACTTTTCGTAATTTTAAAGCTCAACTAATTAGAAAGCAACTTCTTTTCCTAATTTATATTTATATTTCTAAAATTCTTATAGACTGAGAAGAAATAAATCTGTCCCTCAGGAAATCAAGAAAAGTAGTCATGTCCGCTAATAAGATAGCTATTCTCTACGGATCCGAGACTGGGAACGCTCAGGATTTTGCTGCCATTTTATCCCATAAATTGCATAGATTTCATTTTCCACATATTTATTCCTCATTGGCTGATTATAAGAAGGAGGATATATTAAAATGTCGATACCTCTTTGTGATATGTTCTACGACTGGACAAGGTGAATTGCCTAGAAATGTATACCAAACATCTACTGGTGATCAAAAGAACACATTATGGACATTTCTAAAGAAGAAGAATTTACCTAGTGACTTTTTAAGGCATATTTACTCAGCATTTCTAGGGTTAGGTGATAGTTCATACCCTAAGTTTAATTATGCACTAAGAAAGGTACACAATAGAATCGTTAACCAATTAGGTGCACAAGAGATATTTGATAGATTGGAGGCGGATGAGCAAGCAATGGCAGGAAGTAATAAAGGTACTGGTGCTGGTATCGAATCAGTATATTTTGAATACGAGAAGAGAGTGCTAGAATTTCTATTGAAAAAGTTCCCAAACAGAAAGGTCAATGGTGAAACTATTATACGTGAAGAAATTGACAAGGAAATCTACTTGGAGCCATCTACATACTTGGAATTAGCTGATTTCAATCCTAGTGAGACCAATGATATTGTTCAAAAAATTACATTCTCTGGTGATGAATCAGTAAGGATTGGTAAAGTCAAGAAAAACAAGAAACTGACCGCTGACGATCATTTCCAGGATGTTAGACAATTTATATTTGAACAGGAAGATGATAATGCTTATGAACCAGGTGATACAATTGCCGTATATTCCTGTAATACCGATACTGCTGTCCAACAAATGTTGGAAACTCAACCGCATTGGCTTGAAATTGCCGATAAACCTTTGAAGTTTTCCAATGGTACACCTCAACAATTGCTAGATGGTGGTTTGGTAAGCCCATTGACTTTGAGAAATCTCTTGAAATATCATTGTGATTTTATGAGTATTCCTAGAACTACTTTCTTCTTGAAGGTATGGACCTTTGCAACTGATGTGAGTCGAATGGAGCGTGGAGAAGAGCAGATGAAGGATCAACAGGAGAAGTTGTATGAATTTGCAACCGATCAAGACATGCAAGAATTATACGATTACTGCAATAGACCTAGAAGATCAATTCTCGAAGTTATGGACGACTTTTTATCTCTTCATCTGCCATGGAAGTACCTACTGGATTTTATGCCTGCCATCAAGCCTAGATTTTACTCCATCTCGAGTGCAGCCAATAATCCGAATATCGAATTAACTGTAGCAATCGTTAAATACAAAACAATTTTAAGAAAGGTTAGGACAGGTGTTTGTACGCATTTTATTTCTAAGTTAGAGGAGGGAGATGAAATCAGATATAAGTTACACAATAACCATTTGATAAGGAAGGAATATCATGAATCGCCTATGATTCTGGTTGGTCCTGGTGTTGGTTTGGCCCCTCTGTTGTCTGCTGTAAGGTCAAAGTCCTCCAAGGATATGTCTTTGTTCTTTGGATGTCGTTTTAAGGATAAGGATTATCTATACGAGGAGGAGTTAGAATCATTGGCCAGGGAAGGTGTTATGAAATTACATACCGTCTTTTCAAGAGATCGTGAAAACTCTCCCGATACTAAATATGTTCAAGACGTACTTTGGAAAATGGGAGATGAAGTTACCAAGAAAATTGTATATGAAAAGGCTATATTCTTTTTATGTGGTGCTTCTGGTAAAATGCCAATTCAAATCAGACTTACTTTCCTGGAGATGTTGAAGAAATGGGGTGGTTTTAAGGATGATGCTACTGCTAAGGAATACTTAAGGACTATGGAAAAGGAAGACCGGTACTTACAGGAAACATGGTAAAAGAGAATATTAGCATTTTTTTTTGGAATTGATGTATATACTATGAAATATTTATAGAATTTCTATTTATACACAAGATAAGAATAATATTATCTCATTAAATATCGATTACTCTATAGAAATAACATCTGCGGAAACCAAATACCAGATAGTACCTTTAGGCAATTTAAATGGATTGTTTGCTGATATATTTTCAACTTCATTTTTTCGAATATCAGTTATCTTACCAATAAACCATTCCTTTGAAGAAGTTATTAGAGCCTCATCTTTTAGGAAGTATCTAGAGTTTTCATTAAACGCAGTGAATGCAGCCCAAGGATGTAAAGCGTTGGTTTTATGGATATTTTTCTTCTGATTTGGTGAATTTGTCGCCTTTGTTCCAAAAGGTGGAGGAGTCGAAAGATCAACTGAGGAAAACGAGGATGTCATCGATGAGGTTGAAGATTTCATTTCTGTTATCGTCTCTTTTGTTGGCAAAAATAAAGCCAGATCGTTAACTTGAAAGTTTTTCAGACATATTCTCTCATTTTGATATAGATCCAATAGAAGCCTCTTTGATTTATTCTCTTTTGTCAGACGCTTTGCTAATGTCTCGATGTCTTTGAAGCGGTTTATCACTGCGGACTCATACAACTTATTGTCGTACACCTTTTTCATAAATTCAAGAAGTTTCCAATAGTTTTCGTTATCAGCTTTACTGATAAGGGCCTCATAAAGTTCCTTTGCGTTTTTGTAAACATTACTGTTTATGGTATCCGGAGTAGCTGGTAACTGAGTGCTCTCGTCAAGAAGACTCTGGCTAAGACCCTTCTTAAGCCCTTTTACTCTTTTTATATCAAAATTTTGGGAATTTTCTTCAGTTAATAATAAACCAATATTCTCAAGAATGTAAATATTGGAAGAAAAAATCTCAAAGAGCTCATGTTGTAGAGATTTACATAAAGTAACTGACTGTTGGTCAAACCCATCATTTTTAACCTCGTTATCACGAATAACATTATTTTCCAGATTCTTAATGAGCTCTTTCTGTTCCTCTAACTTCTTACTCAAAGTTTCTAATTCTAAATTCTTTTCTTTTATCTCTTCACTGTATTTTATTTCAACTTCACCTAGTCTCTTGGCACTTTGAACAGCACCTTCATTGGATTTAGACTCAAGCATCCTTATTTTCTCTCTCAGCCTCTCATTTTCGGTTCCTTGTAGATTGAGTTTTTCTTCGAGTCCACTAAAGTCTTTCAATAGTTGTTGGTTCATTGATACCAATTTTTGATATTCACTTTTCATATTTTTTCTTTCAAAATCAAACTCCTTAAAAACCTTTTCTTCATTTAGGGTCAATCGTGCCAATTCTTTGTTCAAGTGAGTCAATGTTTCTCTATATGCTGTTTTCTCAACTTCAATATCGATAATCTTTGTATGAGAAATTTTCAACTGCTCGTCCTTCAACTTATTTTCTTTCTCCAATTTCTCCAATTGATCTTTGACGGTTTCTAATTCATTTTTCAAGTCAGTAATCTCGAGACTTACATTTAGTGAGGACAAATTATCACCACCAAAGAAAGATGAAGGAGAATGTACCAAACTTTTACTAGCTGAAGAAATATTCTTGGCAAAATAATTGACCTTCTCCGATTGATTTATTACACCAGAAGGCCAATTGTTTACACTTGAATATCCATTTTCATGAAGAAGTGACTCTAACTTTCTTATTCGCATCTTATATCTTTTTATCAGCTCATGGTCAGTGGTAGTACTTCTTGTTCCATATTTTCCAAGTATCTTACTTGAGAATTTGGTGTTAGAAGCCTCTATCGATGATTGTTCAAGAATTTTAATACTCTCCTCTGAAAGTTTCAATTGCTTCATTTTTAGAATAAAAGACTGGATAATATTCTCCAGCTTTGATTGCTCTTCTTTGAGTTCTCTTAGCCTCTTATCATTAATAACTTGCGACAAATTCTTCATAGACATAGTTATCTCATCAATATCTACAGACGAGTACAGCTCTTCACAGAATGGAGTTGCTAAATCACCAAAATTCTTCAGCCAATTTTTCCGAACTTGAATTTCTGCAGCTGTCTGATCTTTTAGCTCATCAGTAACACTTAGATCTGTCTTATAAGCTTGGATAACCCAAACCAGCCGCCGAAATTTTTCTACCAAATATAAACCATATATTAGCGGTGCATCTTCAATTTGGGCAAATTCAACTTCCAATCCTTTATACAATGTTAAGTCGGTATTACAGTCATCTAACAGGTAATGTTTTATATCTGCACATTGCAATTGGATCCAAGCAATTTGTCCCATATATATAATCATTTTCGTCTGAAATTCAGACTTAGCTTTTTTTAATCCTTGCATAACTTCATAGAGTGTTTGTGCCATTGTAAGTAAGTTCCTTACCTCCTCCTTCATAGTATCTAGCTTTGGAATAATCTCCTCTTTCATGTATGTCTGTGTGAATAGAAGCTCCTCCTTGTCAAGTAATTCTCTGCTATTTTCTCGAACTGACTTTGAAATAGATTCGAACTTTGCTACCATCTCATGATCTATACTCAAAGAACTATTTTCAGATACTGAGCCCTCTTTTTGAAGTTTCTCGATATTAGAATGTATTATGTTCCTTTCTTCCGCATGTGTATCAATACTTCTCTTAACTTTCTTCAATTTAGAATTAACTCTATGATCTAGATTCTTTAAAGTAGCCTCTTTCTTTTGTAAGTCTGATTCATCTACGTAGTCACTAAGCGGACCATGTAGACCATCCAGATTTTTTAGCACGTTATCAAAACAATCCTTCCATTTGAAACCTAGACTGTTTTCATGTAATTGGTTAAGGAAAAGAACATTTGAATTGTATAGTTTTTCAATGTCATAGCAATATAGCCCCAAATATTGTTCACATGTAACCATACACATTCTAAGATTTGCAAGTTCCTCGAATATCTTGGTTGAAATAGATTTAAAAAAGTTTACATCAATTTCCAAAGCACTTAACCACCCTAGATTCGTTGTCAATAAACCTACTATCCTCCTGTATGTGATATTCTCCATCTTTTCGTCTAATGGTGACGGAATAGGTCGGAGTAAGTCATCATGGCCCAGGCCATTACGCTCATCTATAAGCCCATTAATTATCTCTAAGGCACGAGTATTCACATCATCATCATCACTAACATTATTATCATCATCATTATCATCATCATTATCATCCTTGCTCACTTTTCCTTCGTCGTTATCTGTTTTATCTCTATCATTATTTGTAGCATCAACATCGTTATTACCATCAATCTTATGTTGAGGTGGTGTATTAACCACAGAAAACAACCTTCTATCATAAACGAATATATCATTCGCCTCTTGAGTACCCGCCCTGAAATTAGATTCCTTAACTTTGACTCCGAACGGATAAAGCAGCAACAGTTGCTGTTGCGGAACATGCCATTTGTTCGCTATATGGCTTTTAAACTCTCTCAATGTCAGAAACACTTTAGTATCAACAGAGAACGAGGAACCCGTGGTACAATCCACACAGCGAGACAAGGCATCACTATTACTCCTCATTGCTGAAAAGCGCTGTTTCTTTTCAAAATAATTAGAATGAGGAAAGGGTATTGAGTTGACACCACTTTGACAAGTATTAGACCAATTTCAAGCTTTGAATGACGAACTGGGCGTTCAAATTAGTACTTTCAAGTGAGACACCCTTTAAAAATTGAGAATACAGCACAAAAATTAAAACCGCGATGAGCTTTGAACTGAAAAAAAAATTAAATTAAATTAAATAAAATCAAAAATAAAAAAAAAATCATCCTCAAATTGAAATTAAAACTTTGAGATTGATAAACGCTTATTTGAGAAGGGTGTAAGTTAGCAACGGAACAGGGTGAGGAAATGAAGATAGTATATAAGCCATTAGATATAGGGAACTTAGAACATTTTGAGCAATTGAAGAGACTGATTGATGCGGACCTCTCAGAGCCCTACTCCATATATGTATACAGGTATTTTTTGAATCAGTGGCCTGAACTTACGTTTTTAGCATTCGATGTGGATAGTGAGAACAAGGATGTGCCAATTGGATGTATAGTTGGAAAGTGTGAGATGCACAGAAACAGTAGGTTGCGTGGGTATATAGGCATGCTAGCTGTTGCCAGTTCGTACCGTGGTCACGGTATAGCCAAGCATTTAGTGAGGATTACTCTAGACAAGATGAAAGAATGTGATGAAGTTATGTTAGAGACTGAGGTGAGCAATGTTGCTGCATTGAATTTATATGAAGGGATGGGTTTTGTACGAATGAAACGCATGTTTAGATACTATTTGAATGAAGGAGATGCATATAAGTTAATTTTACCGATTACAGAGAGAAGTTGTATAAGGACAACATTTTTAAATGAGAAAACAGTATGAAAAAAAAATGATAATTTTTTTTTTTTTTTTCATTTATTTTTTTGGCTTTTCACTCTAAGGGAAAAGTAAACCTAATAAAATATACATATGGAATAAAAAAAACAATATTACAAAAAAAAAAAAAAAGATATAGAAGATAGAAAATATTGTGAATAAATTAATAAAATAATAATAAAAAAAAACAACATCTCAAAAAGGTTGGAGGGGAGTGAAAAGAATTAAAAGAAATAAAGAAAAATAAAAAAACATATCTTAAGCACGAGTGGCATTGTACAATTCCTTTTCGGATTCGTATCTCTTCTTGTCAGCTTCGGCCTTAGCTTCGTAAGGTTGCTTATCTTCAGCGGTCAAAGCCTTCCATCTTTCACCTAGCAATCTACCAATTTGACCGAACGTTACGTCTGGGTTCTCAGAACGCACGATATCTCTGTTTTCGTTAGCGAAGAACATGTAGGCACTTAGTGCTCTCTTTGGAGCATTTGGGTCCTTCTTTCTTCTGGTAGTCTTTCTTCTTGGAGCTCTAGCTTCAGCCATCTTTTTTTTAATTATCTGTTTATGTTTATGTTTTTATTATTTTAATAAAATTAACTAAAAAATAAAATCACATGAAAAGTAATTACAAACGAGAGAAAATAAAAAAAAAGGGAAAAAAACGACAAGAAAAAAATAAAAATAAAATAAAGAAGAAGAAGAAAGAACCGAGAAAAGAGAAGGGTAATAAGTAAGAAATAAAAACAAGAAATAAAGCAAGAAAAGAGGTGTGAGTAGGAAAGGGATAAAATTAGGTATGGCATAATGCTAGTCACCATAATTAAGAGAGCTTATATATGTATTGGTTAAGTAAATTTTTTTTGTGTATTTTTTTTTTTTATCTTGGTTATGTGACGGTGTGTGTAGAAGAGTGTTGAAATAGAACAAAAGAACTACACACAAAAAACCACACACACAAACACACACAGAGAAAGAAACCACTCTCTCTATTAGGGACAAAAAATTTTTTTCTTGTAGAGAGGAAACATCAATGACGACCTACTAAAAGCACCCCATACAAAATTTTCGTGTGCTGGTTTTTTTAGCTGTGTTTATTTTGTACCGTAGCATTGCTGGGTTTGTATGTGTGTGTTGTGATGTGATGGTAGAGAGGAGGGAGAGGGTAATCTCTGCCCAGAGAAACACTGCAGAATGATGAAAACCACACTACAAAAAAAAAAAAAGAACAGAGATAATTATTTCTTTAACCATGCTGGCATTACACCACCCGACAAAGTGTGAAAATCATAGAACGGTTTTTGTTCGTTTTTGTCCCCTCGTAAATATCACACACACACACACACATACATACATACAAACGGAGAAATTATACTCCCCCCCCTTCTCACTCTCTTCCCCCCCAAAAACCCCCAACCCATTTTTGTACTATGGTTTATTACTACGTATGCTGTGATAAAAATAGCAAAAAAAAACAAAACAAAATACAAATTGTACATTGAGTTGCCAGCGATAAAAAAGAGCATTTTTTTGTTAGCGCACAGAAACAGACGTAGCAAAGAGAAGTGGTAAGGGAAAAAAACAAAAGGATCTGCAATGTGGGTGTACTGATGTTTGTTTCTTTTTGCTCCCCCCTACCCTTTTGTCAATAATAAACACGGGCGCACACGCGTTCCCCCCCAGTTGGCCGGAACATCTCTTATAGACCCTCGTTATTAATTTCTCATAAGCCACCTTAACTTTTTCCCCTCCCACCCAAAGGTTTTTCCCTTAACTTTTCATTATCGTATTGTATCACTCCACGTGCTAAAAAAATATAAATCAACGAAATTAAAAATATTATTGAATGCTTACATACGGTATATACATGTGGTTTAGTATGTAATGATATTGTATTCCATACACACATGTGTTTATGACATTTGGGAATACAATACTATCATTACGTACCATTTCTATGCTGGGGGTTTGCTTTCTAAGGCGAACTCTTATCATCTTGGTCTTTATGGAACTGTGAGTAATGTGGTAAATGTTTTTCTGGTGTGAATTGCTGGGTCTGGACGTATGCACCTATGATCCTATTGCTATAATGTAGTTTAGTGACACATCGGTCCACACAGCACATCTCTGCCTTGGTTAGGTCGGACTCGGAGTAGCCCTCGTCACGCGGTATACACTTGTTTCTGCATGTCTCCAAAATATTGTTGAATGTGGTGTGGATGGCATCGAACTGAACCTCTGCTAGCTTGATCTTCTCTGGGTCAGCCTCCTGGCTAGATAGATTGTTTAACCACAGTGACATCTTTTTCCTTTACTTTCTCCTTTTAACGTAGATCCGTTCTTTGAATCTAATATGATATACTTTCCTTTTTTTTTTTTTATTCTTTTGTGAGGGGAAAAGTTTTTTAAAAAGAGTTTCTGGAAGCGATGAGCTTTTAGCTTCTCCCATAATATTGAAAAGCGACAGGTGCTTTCATATCTTGAATTCTTGTTGTTTAAAACCAAATTACGCCTACACCACTTTAATCACCACCCCGCATTAATATTAAAAACAAATAAATATGAAGGTGCTTATTACTAATGATGACGGCCCGTTGAACTCACAGTATTCTGCTTATGTGAGACCCTTTGTTCAATATATCTTGGCTAATAAACCAGATTGGGAGGTTACTATATGTGTGCCGCATGTGCAGAAGTCATGGATTGGTAAAGCACATCTAGCAGGCCACAACCTATCGTTACAATTCTTGTACTCGAAACTGGACTCTACTGACGATTCGTTTTGGGGTCCCTTCATTGAACCCCAGTTGCAAAAATCGATCAAGCTATTGGACGGTGAACAGAAGGTCAATCATGATATTCCTCAGAATGCGATTGAATGGATTCTAGTGGACGGTACGCCTTCTTCCTGTGTCAATATCGGGTTACATCACTTGAAGGGAAGTGATGGTAAACCATTTGATCTGGTTATCTCGGGACCTAACGTTGGTAGAAACACATCTGCTGCTTATATAACTTCAAGTGGTACTGTTGGAGCTGCAATGGAGTCAGTCATATGCAATGACACGAGGTCAATTGCCTTGTCATGGGCTTACTTTGACGGAAGGAAGTCCGTACCAAATGAATTGATGCATCGTGCATCACAGAGAAGTGTGGATGTCATCCAGTACTTATATAACAACTGGAACAGACAGACAGATCTCTACAGTGTTAATATTCCCCTAATCGATGAATTGTCCAAGGAAACACGCATATTTTACGCTCCTATATGGGAGAACAGATGGACCACCATTTTTGATGGACCTCATATCAATAAACCAACCAATAATGACGAAATTGAAGATGGTAACGAATCAAATATGATATCCTTCCACTGGTCTCCTAATTTCAAAAGTCACAGACCATCTGCACGTTGTGATCCTGAGGTCAAGTACGATATGGATGTGATAGAAGATAGATGTATAGTTATCACACCAATGAGAGCCGCTTTTCATTGTGTAAATGAGCTTGTGGGTGAAATAAAGATTGATGCTGATGTTGAAATAGCTGACGAGACAAACTCATTAGAAGATCATGTGGTATTGAGTATACCAAAAGAAAGTTATATTTACAAACCGTTGGAAGAATCAATAATGGCCAATCTCGGACTACCAATAAGAAATCACCTGGAAGCAAGCTTGATTGAGCAAGGCAAGAAAATATTCCAATATGCTGATTATGAACAATTTGATATTGACAAGGTCATGGAATGCCCACAAAACTATTTCATCAACTCTTATATCTACAGGAAGGCTCTAATTAGAAAACACTACCTCTCACACACTATTCACTCATATGTTGTTAAGCACCCAGAATCTATTCTAAACACAGCATACTTGGAGTCTTACAATATTGATTTGGATTATGCTGAATTTTTGGATGACGCCCTTGATGAAAACTGGGAATTACGTCAAGAGTTGGAAAAGGAAGACAGGTGGTGGATTGTCAAGCCTAGTATGAGTGATAAAGGACAAGGTATCAGAGTCTTTAAGACCATTGAAGATCTTCAAAATGTCTTTGATTCGTTTGATGAGGATGAAACTGATGAGGAAATAGAGGAAAGTGCTATTGATAACAACAAAATTATTATATCTCAGCTTCGTCACTTTATTGTACAGGAATACATGTCTCACCCTCTGCTAATACCATCCATGGATAATAAAAAATTTCATATTAGATGCTACATTACCTGTAAGGGTGATCTTGAAGTATATGTCTACGATAGAATGCTTGCACTTTTTGCACCAAAGCCTTACAAGAAACTAGACGACGGAGATTACAATGTATCTAATTTATCTAGTCTAGAATGTCATTTGACAAATACCTGTTTACAAATAGGTGGTGAAAAAGATTTGTCTGTTTTAGAATTTGATACAATTTCCGACATCAGTGATGCAAATAAACGTAAGATCAAAGAGCAAATACATTCCATTGCTAAGGATTTGTTTTTGGCCGCATTAAACGTCGATAGATTAAATTTCCAACCATTAAGAAATGCATTCGAGACATACGGTGTTGATTTCTTAGTAGATAGTAACTACAATGTTAAAATTCTAGAAATTAATGCATACCCAGATTTCAAACAAACAGGAGATGACCTGAAGGGATTGATTTATGAATTATTTGACAATATTGTTAAGAATTGTGTCGGTCCCTTCTTCAATAAAGAGCCTGTCAGTAGTGGTACCAATTTCACCAGAGTGTTAGATACTACCTCTAACGTCTGGCACTAGATATTACCATAATAACAGAAGATACCTTACTTGTAATCGATCCCTAGTTCAACGTATCACCCTTATTTTTTGTTTTTCAGTTCAATATTAATGACAGTGTCTCTTATGTATATCATGATTCTAATTTCGGATAAGCTATCTATATAAATAATACAAAAAACTGCATAGAACTTCTTTAGTCATATTTTATGTCAACTTTTGCTCGAGAAATACATCTATATGTTCATCTAATGTTGTCATGGAAACAATAAAAAAAGAAAAAGTTGAAGCGTTTTTAAGCTTTGAAACTCAATTAGAATTAACAACAACCATCCCTGTCTTTTAATTTCTTAGGGATGTAGTAGTTTAGACCGTTAAACAATATTGAAAGTATTACTTACAAATGACGACGGTCCATTGAGTACACAATTTTCGCCTTATATTAGACCATTTGCGCAATATATTATTAAGCACCGCCCCGATTGGGATCTTACAATATGCGTCCCGCATAGTCAGAAATCCTGGATTGGGAAAGCTCACATGGCCGGTAAGGAAATGTCTTTACAATTCCTATATTCAAAGAAAGATTCAAATGATGACACATTCTTTGGTCCCTATGTTGAGCCTCAATTAGCTGCCTCTATAAACCTGTTTGAAAAACAAATAGTAAACCATGAGATACCAGAGGACTGTATTGAATGGATTTGTGTCAATGATGGTACACCTGCTTCATGTGTTAACATAGCGCTTGAGTATTTAAAAGGTGATGGAAATGATTTTGACTTGGTTATCTCTGGTCCTAATGTTGGAGCTAACGCCTCTGCTCTTGCTGTCTCATCAAGTGGTACTGTCGGGGCAGCTATGGAAGCAGTTCTTTGTGGTGAAAAGAAGGCCATCGCATTATCCTGGGGTAATTTAAATCCTAATTTAACAATTGCAACTAATTTTTTGGATGTAGCGGCCAGGAAAAGTGTCGATATAATCGAATACTTGCTTAAGAACTGGGACACCAATACAGATCTATATAATATTAATATCCCGCTAAAGGATAAATTGGAAACTGAATCAAGAATATATTTTGCTCCCGTTTGGGAAAACAGATGGACAACTATATATAGCGGTCCAAATATCAATGATATACAGAAAACGAATATTGAGGATGGAAGCGAAGCAAACAGAATTACATTTAAATGGTCATTAAAGGCTGAAAATATCAAAAAGTCCCGCTTTTGTGACCAAAATCAGCTATGTGATTACCAAATAGTCCACAATGGAGATATATCGATTACTCCGATGAGAGCAACGTTTTTATCAGATTCTTCCCAGTTTGGTGAAGTTAAAATTTAAGAATACTTCTCAATCTAACCTCGCATTATTCATCTATACACTTATGAAAAATTATACTATATAATGTTACAGTCCTAGAATAGCTAAACAATATCTAATACCAGATAAATGCATCAACTATAATTCGTATGGTGGATCTACTGTGCTTCATCCTCCTCTTCTTCTTCACCTGCTTCACCCATGCCTTCAGCAGTACTCATAGATCTATTGGTAGTAGCACTAATTAAACCTCTTTTAACTACACGAAGGGCGTTCGGAACAGTCACTCCTTCTTCTTGAATATTAGCATACTCCCTGCTCCAACCTTGAATTCTCTCTCGTATTCTATTGCATTTAACTAGAAATCCCCTAATCTTTTGGAGATTTCTAATAAATTCTTGATTTCTTTGCAAGGCAATTTGTACAAGTTGCCTAGCATTCTCCACTTCCTCCAGAACATGTGGCGAAGCCGTTTCTGGGAGTAAACTTTTAAATGATTCGGGCAGTGCTGGGGTTGGAACAGCAAAAAAAGGATCGTCATCTTCACCAATCAAGCTATTCGTATCTGGAATATCATTTGTTTCATTCTCCTCACTGAGAAGCATATCATAGGTATGAGTGGGTATTTTTCTGGTAAACATATTGACTTGAATTTCTTTGCTCTTATTCCTCCTATTATTTTCATCATGTTCACGTATAACTTCCAATTGAGATCCGTCTTCTAAGTCCTCTTCCTTCAAAGTCAAACTGTGATCATACTCCTTCAAATTAAGATTTTTCTCATATAAAGGTGTCGGATAATCGCCTAAAAATACGTCCAAGAGTTTAGCATATTTCGTAACTGAGTTTTGCTCCTTCTCAATCATTAGAATGCAGTGAAGCGATAGGTCTTTCAGTATTGTATTATCAAAAGTTCTCTTAACTACCTGCCTCTTGCATATATCAGATAACGATGAAATTGGAGTGAGCAGTTCTCGTACGTTAACCAGTCTCGAAAGTCTCTCTACCTCATCGAACATCTCATCACCGTTGCCCACTTCCTCATTTTTTATCAAGGGCTCTCCAACGGGCAAACTAGGAAACTTCATCCTCTTTCTTCCAGTTTGTAACAAACTATGTTCCGACCCATTATAGAAAATCTTCTCCTCTGTCAATGGCTTAGAAGTATCCAACAAATTCCTACTCACAAGTTCACTTCCTTGTAACAATTTGTTTCCTCTATTAGTCGTTATCCCAGAGGCATGCGGAAACACAAAAGAACCGTCTACAGTTCTCTTCAATGGTCTATAGTTCCCTGCTTTCTCCTTTAAAACACGCCTTGTGAAAGCATCAATACACGCTGATTCATGCTGAAGAGTTGCAGCATCTTCTTTACTCTTTCTACCACGCCCTGTCCTTTTCGGCTCCTTTCCATCTTTAATCATTATTATAATAATAGTATTTTTTACTTCTTCTCCACAATGTCTTTCTGTTGGTATACCTGTAAATATATATTATTCTTTCCTCGCTGATCAATATTGCTCAACTCACCTCTTCTTACAAATGAAAAAAAAAAAGTAATAAAGTGAACAACTGAGCAACGAACCAGAGTCTCTTATAATTTAAATGTTAGCTGAGTAATATTTTTAGGAATTATATCAATATTTCCTTCTAAGAAACCTAAAATGAGCCAGCTTCCTGATCTTAGTCCAATTGCATCACTTCTTCTCTCTGATTATTGTGTAAACGGGCACAGGGAGAAAGAGACCAGATATACCGTGCTACGTACAAATACCGTGCCAAAAACGTGTACCACGATATAACTATCATGTGACTGGTATGTTTTCATCACAATTTACGTAGTTGGATTCAATTGTGGGTTTCCAAGGTAACCTAGAACTCAAATAAATACTATTAGTTATTATAACTATGTTCAACTAATTCTAGCACACGCATATATGTCCTAACATATGGATTGTGAAGCTTGGTTGTCATTTTTATCATTTTTCTTAAATATGTACGCAAAAGTTGTCCTCCAGTCACTACGGACGCTAATTCAATATTGATATAACATTCTCGATTCTACGGAACTGGGATGATTGGTTACCATTGGTTTTGTTGGTTGAACTATTCCTTTAAAAATAGTTGTTACTATATAAATATGTAAAGTTAACAAAGATTCTTAGAGCAAGTAATCATTATTACATTTCCTCAATTGGCCATTTTGTTGCATTGGGAAAAAGGAATCAATACAAATAAGGATGGGTATTCTTGCTATAATTTTCATACTATACCTGCTATCATCTTACAAGTCATTGCCAGGTGCCTACTTTTTCAGGTTCTACTATTATGCGTTTGGTAATATAATCTTCCCAATTTTTACTGGTAAAAACACTGAGAAGATCAAAAAGCTGCAAGAAAATGAGTACGGTTGTTTTGCATACACTGAGTTAGACACATATGCCTCCCCATTTGAATGTGATTTCTATTTTCATAAGAGTAACAGTACCTACTTCGAGGAGCTAGATATCTCCAGAGGTGATCTGATGACAAGCATCTTCCAGAAACTGTTCTTGGAGTCCAAGAGGTGGCCGTATGTTCCAGTCGCCAACGTGTTCACCAACTATTTGAAGGAGATCAAACCATTCCAGAAATATGCTGTCAAGTCCAGTATCCTATGTTGGGACAACAAGTGGATCTACGTCATGAGCAAGTTTACCACTAACAACGGAAAGACTCTATGCTCTCTATCCCTAACTAAGTACGTTCTAAAAGACGGAAGAAAGACAATCCCACCTAAGGACGCGTTAGAGTACTGTGGTTTATACAACGACAAAGTCGAGAAGATCGCAGCCAAGAACTTGGATATCTTGACTAACCACTCTGGTTTCCACGACACGGTACCAATTGAGGAATTGGACCATGAGTACTTCAGAATATAGATAGATAGATAGATAAATACTGCTTGCATAATATATATTATCTTGTTTAGCACAGTGAAGTATAAATTTTGATTCACCTCATCGCCTAGGTTTATTTTTTCAACAAAGCGAAACTTCTATATAAATTTGTTTTTTAAGGGAAGTCCAAGTCCTTTGTGAAGCCTTGTAAAATGGTCAATGATAACAAGCTGTTATCTTATCAAGGTAAAAGCTATTTTAAAACTTGGCTAATTATTGTTGTTTTGCTTAAGAAGAAACAATGGGTGGTCAGTTGTCTTTGCTGGCACAGACAGCGCCTTCTATTGCGATATTTTCCTATATTGACATCTTAGATGAGACTCATTATGTTACGCAACTAAATAATTCAAGGTTTTTGAAGACGTGTAAGGCACTGGATCCTAATGGTGAAATTGTAATCAAAGTATTTATCAAACCAAAGGAGGATAGCTCTTTGAAGAATATAATAGCGAAGTTGAAACGTGAAGCGGTACTACTCAGTACTTTACCAAATGTACTAAACTATAGTAAGATATTCGAGAGCAATAGGGCTGGTTATTTAGTTCGTCAGCACTTAAAAACGAATTTATATGATAGGCTCAGTTCAAGGCCGTATTTCGTGGATATAGAGGCTAGGTTCATAGCGTTCCAGTTGTTGAATCTTTTGAACGACATTCATGCTGTCAATGTTAAACATGGTGATATCAAGACCGAAAATATACTACTCACAACTTCTAATTGGGTAATCCTCAGTGATTTCAGTGCACATATAAAGCCAGCTTATGTACCAGAGGACAACCCTGGTGAATTTTCTTTTTATTTCGATACCTCAAAGAGGAGGGCTTGTTATTTGGCTCCAGAGAAGTTTGACTCAACATTAGCAGCTGATAGATCTATGAAACATAGCATAACCAAAGAGATGGATGTATTTAGTATGGGATGTTGTATTGCTGAGTTATTTACAGAAGAGAGGCCAGTTTTCGATCTTTCGCAGCTGTTTAAATATAAAAATGGTGTTAACAGCTTAAATGACATATTGCAGCAGATTAACTTGAGGGAAACACCACAGTTAAAAGATCTGTTATCAGATATGCTGGCTAGTGATCCCACGAAGAGGCTTTCGGCTTCAGACTTATTACAGAAGTATAGAGGTACTTTGTTTCCAGATTATTTTTACACCTTTTTATATGACTATTTTAAGACATTGGTAAACCTGGAAACTAGTATTCCATTCAACGATGATATTGAGGTCAAGGCAACCCTACAAGATAAAATTGGAGTAATAGATCGTAGTGTCATGAAAGTTTACAACGACTTCTCAAAGATTTGTCGCGCTTTAAAGTTTCCTGTTTTAAAGAAAGAAGATATCACTCTAGCAAATGACAAGTACCTTCATATTTGTGACGAATATCTTTCGTTAGGGAAATATGATGAAAATGAACAAAGTCAGGCGGTATATGATTGTGTAGCCGTATTATTTGTTAACTTTGTCTGCCAGGGTATCCGTAACTTGAGTTCTATTGAAAGTAGAGTGAAATCATTGCAGTTATTAACTGGATTTTCCCTGTTTGTATCTGATGATATAACGTTGGATAGAATAATTCCTTATGTTGTTAATTCATTCGAGGACTCTTCAAGTAGAGTTAGGTGTGTGGCAATTAAATGTCTATCTGATATGTTGAAGGAGGTTAGAAAACCTAATGCTCTTAATGAAAATATCTTTGTTGATTATCTACTTCCGAGGATCTTACAATTACTACAAAATAGTAAAGAAGATAGATTGGTCAGAATGAATTTAGCAGCTCATTTGAGTGATTTTGCCCAGACGGCAAATCTATTTCAAGAATTTAGTTTCTTTGACCAGAATCCAACTAAACCTGACATATTACAAGATTTTGAGAGTACCGAGATACTAAAAAAATATTCCAGGAAATTAACTCAGATGTTTGAGGACATTGCAGTCACACTGCTTACAGATAACGAAGTATGTGTAAAAATCGCACTACTGGACAATATATTACCACTCTGTAGCTTTTTTGGAAGAGAGAGAACAAATGATATTATACTAAGTCATTTAATCACCTATTTGAATGATAAAGATCCAGCTCTTAGAATGTATTTGGTTCAGTGTATTTCTGGAATAGCTATTCTTTTGGGGCCAATTACCATGGAGCAATATATTCTTCCACTTCTAATTCAAACATTAACAGATACAGAGGAGATAATTGTGGTTAGTGTATTGAAAAATCTGAAAGATTTAATAAAAACTGGCTTTGTTGCAAAAACATACTTTCATGACATAACAAAAATAATTACACCCTTAATCTTACACCCTAATAATTGGATCAGAGAGTTTTCGTTATTGACTCTTTCTGAACTGATAAAACAACTTTCAGAAGCTGAAATTTATTGTGTTTTATACCCAATTTTAAGGCCATATTTTGATTTCGATATTGAATTTGTTACTGATATGATGCTATCCAGTTCCCGATCTCCTGTGTCAAGGGTTACCTATAATTTGTTATCTAGTTGGTATCTGAGATCAAAAAAGTCATTTTTTTGGCAGAGGGTACCTAGTAACTCTATAGATTCCTTTGGGAACTCAGCAGTTGCTTTTGTTGATAAAAAATATGTGAAGGAGAATTATGGGCTAAATTCAATAAAGAACGAGCCAAAGTTGGATATTAAAACTAATAATAACGAGTCAGTGCCACTGACTGTCGAGGATAAATTCTGGATCGACAAATTTAGAAATATAGGTTTCAAGGATAAAGATATGTGGAAGATTGTAGCCCTACGTGAATATGTAGTACGAACTACTCGATCTAATTCTAAGAAACGTGAGAATGCGAATACTTTTGTTAGTAATGACATGATCAAAACAATTTCATTGGATGGAAATATGATGCCGAATACCATATTCTTTGATATAGAATTCTTAGATTCTGAAACGCCTTCTTTAAATGATTCGAATTTATCGAACGGGTTCGAATCTGTTAAGACACTCGGGAAAGGAGGTGCAACACATTCAAAGGTTATTGAAATGAAGGGTTCATTAGTGTTTAGGTCGAATCCTCTCCCTACCACTGTTTCGAGTCTTAAGAATGTATATGTTCAGCTCGAACCTACAAAAAATCACCATGACGGACAAAATCATCTAGCTATTAGGGAACAAAAGCCACCAAAGTTCATGGTAAAAAGCAGTTATGAAGGTAAGAAGAAATCTATTCAAGAATACGTTAGAACTTTGCAGGTATTTCCTTCATTAAAGGAATATAAAGAATTTGGATTTGTAGCAGAGAACATCGATACAAAAGTTGACATATCGGATATAAAAGGTGATTTTATTATGTCATACCCACAATCTTACAATTATTCTGTTGTTTGCTCTGATCTTTTATTAGGTTCCAAAGTTTTCATTGTTTATGGGGCTGATCAAGGTACAATATCTATTTGGGATATGAGTGGTGTATCATCAGAGAAATTAAAGCTAGAACCTTTAGTATTTGAATGTTCAGCGGAAATTATGTGTATTAAAAGCATTAGCGGATTTGATTCGTTTTGTGTTTCATTAAAGACTGGTCAACTTCTAATCTTTAGGGTTCTCAATCAAAGTGAAGCTAATTTTAAAACTGAAGGGCAATTAGTTTGTATTAGGAAGGCACAAATATCTGATAACTTGTCTGAGTTTATTACACAAATTGAATGTGATTCAAAAGGTGAGAATTTCCAAATAGTAGCATTAACTAATTTTTCAAATATATTATTTTATGACGTTAGAACAATGAAGTTAACGAAAAAATTAGAGATATCACCGGAATTAGGCCCCTGTACCGCAATTGCTGTTGATACAGAGGATTCAATTTTATTTGTTGGTACTGTAGGTGGTGCAATTGAGATGTGGGATATTAGGTTTTTTGTGAAAATAAGGACATGGACGTTTGGAAAAGGTTTACCAATAACACGTCTTAAAATTATTGCCTTGGATGGTAAGAACTGTTTACTAGTCTGTGGAGGTATTTCATCAACATTCTTTACAATTTGGAACATTTCTAAGCAAACTTGCAGAAATGCGTTTGTAAAATCTGATGAGCAACCATCTTTAGACAATTTTAACACTGTTGATATCCAGAATGATAAGGTAAAACATGAATTTGAAGTAGATAAAATAGACAACCCTATTTTGCATGTGGTAAAGGATAGAGTGTTTTACACTGATTGTAAATCTCGGAAGTTATATGTTCTGGACGTTCGGAATCCAGAAAAGTCACTATTTTTTAGTGGCACTAAAATAAATCCCTATTCATTTTCTAACACTAAAGTAACTACAACCTTATCGTTATCTCTTCCAAGGAAAAATTCAGATACATTTGGCACATCAGAAGATCTGCTTACGAGTCGTAGAATTATAGCCATTAAAACAGTAAAGTTGGAATCAAAAAATTTCCTATTAATTACAGATGACGCTGGTTATATCAACGTGTATAACTAAACCTTTTTATAGAAAATTGGTTAAGGATAAAAGAATTTATAAGAACAATGTTATTCAAAGGTGAATGATATATGTTTAATATATATTAAGCTAATGTACATGGTTTGTGGCTATCTTAGACCAATGCGATTACAACTATAAATTTAAGTATGTCATAATAAGGGTATTGTTTTGATTATTTCTTCATTGTTTTTCTTTCAAGATGATATTTTATGATTTTATTTTCTGGATATGTAATAAGGAAAAATAAAGTAAAAGTGCAACTCCCTCCCTGTCTCTCTCTTTCTCGCTCTAGTTTTCCTTCCATCTGTGAGCACAGTTAACACATTTATAAAATGTTGTCATAGGTTCATCTGCAGATCTAATTTGTAATTGAAAGAAGTAAGCACTTTCACCACCACACGTATCGTAATTTGGACATTGTACTTTAGTTTGGTCAACATTGTCCCAACCTCCACCAAGAACATCATCAACTTCTTTACGTGGAAGCTTCTTTCTGTCGTAAATCTCAATGCCTTCTATTGGGAACTCATATGGACAGGATCTACAACTTAAATTATAGACACCATTATCAGAGGTTGCAATAAGTAACATATTATTGCATAGTGGGCAGAAAGACAACATCGCAAAATATTTGATTTATAAATATCCCGTTTATATAACTTTATTCTATGCTCTTTTCACCGGTTATTGTAATTCGAAAACTTAGACCTGTCAATAGTAATGGATATAGGTTACGACGCAAAGGAACTTATGCATCAGTTGTTGTTTTTTTGGCAACTGTTAATTTCACGTGAATAGCAATACTTAAAATCACACTTTTTTATTTTGCGATGAGCTTAAAATAAAAAAATTTTTTTTTTCAGCATATACCCGGAACTGTGAAAAATCTGATATAAAGGAGCCAAAGAAACAAGTATGATTCATTGAATATTAAAATAATGGACCATTTGTCCTGTTTTGTTGATGGATATTATTATTAATACATAATGCAAATTATAAAAAAAATAACAAGTTTCAATAATTAATTGGGAAATATACAGATGGTGGTCATTGTGTTTAATATTGATTAATTTTTCCTATTTTAATACCAAAAATAAAATAAAAATTGAACCATTTTTAATAGAAATTGGCTTTGAAACTTCGCAAATCAAAATGATTTTAGGATTTAAATTAATAGTTATTAAAAGATGGTCTTTTGATCATGAAGCGAATTTTTTTTTTTATTTTTTTTATTAGGGATGAAACAATTAGGAAATAAAATATAACAATTAATGCAAAATATTGGACAGGTACTAAATTAGAGAAGAAAAAAAGAGCAGATTTTAAAAATTTTAGGCAAGACAATTTTATTTGTCACCCTTATATTCGAGTGTTAATGAAACTGTTTGTTTCTTTAACACCAGAAGTTGTAAAACTTAACCAAGAATGAGGAGTTTCTTAATCTTTCCTTATTTTCTTCATCCTCTTGTCTTAGGAAATCAGGATCATAGATCTTTCTGTGGTCATCAAGATCAATTTCATCCAATTTGGTGAAAAATGTGAAATCCTTATACCAGCACATGTAACCAAAATAGAAGACTAACCAGATAGGCATGGCCAAGTAACTGGCAAAGAAAGAGTTGGCGCTACACTTACCATCAGAACCTGGAGGAGAAAGAGCAACCCAGAATTGGGCCATAAACACTAAAATGTTGAAGAAAACACCGAAGTAGGAACCCCAAACACCACAGTTGGCTTTGTAACCAACGGTATCCAAAGACTTATCCTGGATTTTCATGGCTGCTCTGAATCTAATATGAGACAACATAATGGCAGACCATGTGAACAATTCACTCAAACCTGCAATAGCTGCCAACCATGTGAAGACTTCTTCTTCTCTTGGGGATGTAGCTGCGAAACCAATAACACCGACAATAGCACATGCTAGCAAGGCGGTCAAAGGTCTACCTCTTCTATCGACGTAACTCAAGAATTTTGGAGCGTAACCTTGTTGAGCCAATGAACTCAAAAGTCTTGGTCCAGCATATAAGGAGGAGTTTGCAACGGAGATCAAAGCGATCAAAATAACTGCGTTAATGATGTGTGGGACAACTCTAACACCATGGATGGAAGCAGCTAAAACGTATGGAGAAGCGTGAGCACCACCACCACCAGCACCTAGCAATTCGTCACTGTTGTTTGGAACAACGAAACCAATTAGGATCATAGTCAATAGGTAGATAACAACAATACGATAGATGTTAGTCTTGGCAGCTGCTGGAGTGGATTTTCTTGGGTTCTTTTGGTCGTTAACGGACAACACGAACAATTCGTTACCACCGTAAGAGAAGTATGCGTTGACCAAGTTGTAACAGATACCCTTAAATCTGGAGATACCAGAACTGGAGGCAAAGGCACCTGGATCATGCCAGTACTTACCACCGATGTAACCATCGCGACCGGCACCACCACAGTTAACGACGATTGCAAAGATAATGAAACCTGCAATCATCAGAATCTTACAAGCGTTGAACAAAAACTCGGTCTCTGCATAGGCCTCAACACTAAAGAAATGGATCAACATTAGGAAAACATAGAAGATGATAACGAACACGTCCGCGTCAATGGATTCGTTCCAGTATTTAATGGTCATGGCCGCAGTAATCAACTCCAATGGCAACACGGTCAGCCATTGAATACAGAACAGCCACGTAGTAGCAAAACCGAAGGGTTTAGAGATGAAAGTAGAGGTATAAGCGTTGAAACTACCGGGTAGTGTTGGGTACACGACGGCCATTTCACCGGCAGCTTGGATCATGAAGTATGTAACGAAGGAGACCAAACCGTATGCAATAACCAATGAGGCAGGACCCGCTAGAGACAGACCTTTACCGTTAGCCACAAGCAGACCCGTACCGATACCGGTACCTAGGGACATCATGATAACGTGTCTCGACTTCATAGTCTTTTTCTTCCCCTTTGCAGAGGACCTGTTTTCCAGGTCGTCGTCGTCAGACTCGGGCAGTGGTCTCTTGAAGGAGTCTATGAAGTTTCTGACATGTCTGTTTTTGATGTAAGATTTCTCTTGAGAAGAAGAGGAGTAAGAATCCTCAATGACATGGTTCTTCTCTTCAACATAATCATTAGTACTCTTTGCTATGACATTAGAATCCGAGGAGGAATCTGCAGCAAAAGACATATTTGTTATTATATATTAATTTTGCTGTTGTTTGGTTGTTGTTTTTTATTGAGCAAGAATTACAAAGTTTCATTTAAAATGTTAATTACATTTCATTTAAATAATTGCCATCTCCGTAAATCAGAGGTTGATAAAAAAAAAGATAAAAAGCAATATGGTTTAAAAAAAATTTTTTTTTTTTTCTTATTTTTTCAAAATTAAGGAAGCAATCATTCGAGAGCCAGAAAAGAAAGAAAAAAAAAAGAAGAAACCCTTTGTTCATTGCTTCTTTGACACCTTTTTTTTTCTTGGGAAAAAGAAAGAAGCCCAGAAACTGACGTAGAAGTGTGCAAAGGAATAATGCGGGGGGAACAAAACAAATTTAAACTAAAAAAAAAAAGCAAGGAAGAAAATAGAATTCCTTGCTAAGAATTCCCGTGGGGAGAGGGGTGATGGGAGCGGTGATCATGGTCCGGTATTCTACAAAAAGTTTTTTTTTTTTGTCTCGAGCGAGATACCATCGGGCGTAGAAGGAAGCGTACAGACGTTCTCGAGACCTGGAAGAGAAGGCAAAATAAAACTGAATAAAAAAAAAAGAAATTGCTTTTTTTTTTGTGACAAGAGGAAATTCAGGGAAAAACCGTGCGAGTTAACCAAAAAAAAGATGTTATTGCCGTAATTATATCACCGTAACCGGTATTCCATTTTTTGGCGAGGGAGCGCTACTCCGTTCTCTCTTCCATGCACTCCTTGCGTCGGATATGCACTTCCGGTCCAATGAAAAAACTAAAAATAACGAGGATAACGAAAATAACAAATACAGTATTTCATTTACATATGAGTCATTGTCCATTGATCATGGAGTTCCCAAACTATAACTAGAGGTGATGTATTTGGAAGATCAGAGAGTTTCTGCTTACCGATGGGACTTGTCGAAGTGCAATGTTTGTGCTTTAGTAGACGGTAGATTTCGTAGATGTACAGTGTAGCCAAAATGTAGATCCAAAATAAATGCAATTGTCGGGGGAGTGTATGGCCATTACTAAAGTAATTGAAATGAAACAGGTGTACTCTTTCACTTAAATACCTTGTTACATTATAATTCATACGCATCTTGTAGACAGCGATGCTTGTCGTAAAGCACGAGTTCAAAATATTCGTCTTTGGCAATAGACAATTCTTGATGTGTTTGAGTGTGCCAATAATACAGTACACAACTTTCTTGAAATTCAGTACTTTGTAATTAGACGTATTCTTACTGCTTTTGTCCCTTGTTCTTGATAAGTTACCAGCAGTAACGTAAGTAAAGTAATACAAGACGTAACCTTCATGTGATAGCGGCGTACTACAGTACTATTCTTATATTTCTACTACGAGAAAGGTTATTCCGGGTACCTCATTCCACTCAAACGAAGGGGACTTCTTGATATGTGTAATAAAATAGTTGAGACTACAATATTAAAATCTGTTTCTATCTTTCTTTTCAGAATTGAATTCTAACTCAATTAGTCTCAGAGAGTACAAGTTGGCATTATATTGATAGAAATAAAATGACTTTTCCAACTTTGAAGAATGATTTGATTTTGAGAGCTGCAAGAGGTGAAAAAGTTGAGAGACCTCCATGCTGGTTGATGAGACAAGCCGGAAGGTATTTACCAGAATACCATGAGGTGAAAGGTGATCGTGATTTCTTCGAAGTCTGTCGGGATGCGGAGGTTGCTTCTGAGATTACTATACAACCAGTTAGACGTTACGCCGGCCTACTTGATGCTGCTATTATCTTCAGTGATATCTTGGTGATTCCTCAGGCCATGGGTATGAAAGTTGAAATGTTGGAAGGTAAAGGACCACACTTCCCTGAACCATTGAGAACTTCTGAGGACCTACAAAAAGTGCTTGATTACAAAGTTGATATCTTGAAAGAGTTGAAATGGGCTTTTGAAGCTATTACATTAACCAGAAAAAAACTAGATGGTCAAGTGCCATTGTTTGGCTTCTGTGGTGCTCCTTGGACTCTATTAGTATATATGACTGAAGGTGGTGGTTCCCGTATCTTTAGATTTGCAAAGCAATGGTTAAACGAGAAACCAGAGGAGTCTCATAAGCTTCTGCAAAAGATTACCGATGTCGCTGTCGAGTTTTTGGCTCAACAAGTGGTTGCTGGTGCTCAAATTCTGCAAGTGTTTGAAAGTTGGGGTGGTGAATTGTCTAGCGCTGATTTTGATGAATTCTCCTTGCCTTATTTGAGACAGATCGCAGCTAAGGTGCCAAAAAGACTACAGGAACTGGGTGTTAAGGAACACATTCCAATGATCGTATTTGCTAAGGGTTCATGGTACGCATTGGACAAGCTATGTGACTCCGGCTACAATGTCGTTTCCCTTGATTGGTGTTGGGATCCAAAGGAAGCCGTCAAGATTAACAATGGCCGTGTTGTGCTTCAAGGTAACTTGGATCCAGGTGTCATGTATGGATCTGATGAAGTTATTGAAAAGAAGACTAAACTAATGATTGATGGTTTCGGTGGTGGAAAGCAAAACTACATTGTGAATTTTGGGCACGGTACCCATCCATTCATGGACACTGAAAAGATCAGATTTTTCCTGGAACAATGCCACAAGATCGGCTCAAACTGAAAAGGAAAAATAAGATAATAAGAGAATTGACATTTTATTTCATCTTATGGTGTTCTTATCGTTTTTATGTTTCCTCTAATTGCCTGCTCTTTCACTCTCAGTTTTATAATGATAAATCATGATAATTCATTTGTTTTATTTTTGTTAATAGTTTAAGTACTGGAGTGCATAAACCACCTCCCTCTTTTTAATTAATTCTATAGTAATTTATTTTTTAGTATTTTTATTGAGTTTTTTAAGTGAGAATGGGTGTTCATTCTATAATTTTATTTATTTCATTCTCCATGCTGTTAAGTTAAGCTCATCGACTCAAGTTTTTTTTTCAAGAAGAAATGCATTGCAAAAAATAAAGATATTGAAAAACTTGAAATACTAGTGTAATAACGCTCCCTCTATAACTAGAACAATAACAAACAGAAGGAAAAAGCTTGCAATGTCAACTGCAAACCTGAAAAAACAGGATCTTTATGTGTTTGATCTCCCAGAAGATTTTTTGGAGTCACTGAAATTGGTTCAATTTGACAGCTATAGGAATGAAATTGAAGTTAAAAATACAATAAAGGATAATGGTATTAGTGTTGAAGACATCAAGAAAAGAAAAGTTCCTGCTGAATTGAAGTGTAATGTTTGCTTAGACAGTGGTGCTAAACTCGATAGATCGCACTATCAAACCGATATACATATTTTGAATATTAAGAGAAGTTTGAATGGGTTGCCACCTGTAAGTGAAACCGAGTATAACGAGCTTGTTCAATCAGAGGCGAAGAATGGAACTCCTGTTGATAAAAGCTCTGATTCCGAATCTGAATCTGAGAAGGATAGTACTGATGAAGAAACTGAAAGCGACGAAGAGTTGGATAAAATAGATGAAGATTCAACTAATGACTTTGCAAGACTTTCCTTGAGTGATAAAACAATTACTACCAACATATTAGAAGAAGGTAATGATGAGTCTACATTATATCACTTGAATACTGGTTTACCTCAGATCTTATTCAAATCATCGATGATTGAAAATGACCAAATGATAGGTGTATTCAAGGTCTTGTTTAGTAAAGGAAATATCAGTGATCCATTGAAAACTATTTACAAGTGGAACGATCCGGACGTGAGGATGACATCCATCTCCGCCTTATTTGTGGTTGGTGGTGGACACTTTGCGGGTGCCATTGTTTCTCATCAACGTCGTAATGCGAAGACAATTGTCCGTTCTAAGAAGAGCGATTTAACCGTGCAAGAACAATGTGTTCAATTCCTAGAACATAAGACGTTCCATAGATATACAACCAGAAGAAAACAAGGTGGTTCCCAATCTGCAATGGATAACTCCAAGGGTAAGGCTAATTCTGCTGGTTCTACTCTACGTAGATACAATGAGGCTGCATTAAGAACTGATATACAAAATTTACTAAAACAATGGAAGCCATATCTTGAAAAGTGTGATAACATATACATTAGAGCAAGAAGTACGCAGGATAAGAAAATTTTCCTGGAAGATGGCTTCTTAAACAAAGACGATCCTAGAATTAAAAGTTTTCCATTCACTACCAATAGACCAACTGTTGGTGAACTAAAGAGGATATGGTGTGAATTAACTTATGTGAAAGAAGTTGTTAAGCCGCAGACAATTAGAAAGGAAGAAGATGAGAATAAACCTAAGCATAATGCCCAAAGGAAAGAGAAAAAAGAAGCTCAAGTAGAACTATCCGCTGATGAAAAACATACCGAAGAACTCATAACTCTATTGAAAAAGAGTAGAGCACCATTATTGGTAGCATACATGCGTAAAAATAAATTGGACCCAAATTTTATTTTAATGCCAGAAAAGAAATATGCCACAACACCTACATTACTTCATTATGCTTCAAGTAACGGGTTGAAACAAATGGTTACGATTCTGTTGACTACTGTAAAATGTGACCCTACAATAATAAACGATTTTGGCAAAACCGCGTGGGATTTAGCTAAAAGTCCTGTTGTTCAGCAATCTTTCCAAAAGGCAAGATATACACTTGGTGAAGAATTTACCAATTGGGAAGAAGCACATGTTGGAGTTCCATTGAGTAAAGAACAGATTGAAGAATTAGAGAAAAAAGAGGAAGAAAAAGAAGAGCTAGAGAGACAAGAACTTATTAAGAAGGAGCTAGAACACGCAAAGGAGATACAAAAACAGGAAAAGGCAGCTAGAATTGATGAAATTGAGCTGAGACGGGGTAAAGGCAGAAGGTTGGATTCAACAGCTACTCCGGGCCTAATGAAAGTCTCAGAACAAAATTTGAACTCACTAACTGAAGACCAGAAGAGAAGATTGATGAGAGAACAACGAGCTAGAGCTGCAGAGGCAAGAATGCAAAAAAATATGGGTAAATAGAATTTTATACATTTCAAAATGCATTTTATAGATAATTGGAACATAATTTTATTTCCTGACTTGATTTCACAAAAAACAGAGAATATTCTAAAGGGTGAAAAATATATTTATATTTTTTGGTTCTTTATCTAAAAGGATTTATAAAATCATTAAATATACATTAAATTAGAGAATTGTCTTAAGACAACAATCTATTGTTTATGGGGGGCATTAAGCTAGTAAAATCTGAAAAGTTAAAAAAAAAGAGAATGATTTTTAAGTTTGAGAAAAAACTAAGCTTAGTTTCTGGAGTTGATGATGTCAACGAATTCTGGCTTCAAAGAAGCACCACCGACCAAGAAACCATCGACGTCAGCCTTGTCCTTGAAGGTGTGAGCGTTAGCACCGTTAGCGGAACCACCGTACAAGATTCTGGTCTTTTCAGCAACATCCTTACCTAGCTTGGAGGCCAAGAATTCTCTGATAGACTTGTGGATGTCTTGAGCATCTTCAGCAGTAGCAGCCAAACCGGTACCGATAGCCCAGACTGGTTCGTAAGCAATGACGACGTTGGTCCAGTCCTTAACTTCAGCAATGACAGCGTTCAATTGCTTTTCGACGACCTTCAAGGTAATACCGGCCTTCTTTTCTTCCAAAGTTTCACCGATACACAAGATGACGGAGACACCGTTGTCCAAAGCGAACTTGGTCTTTTCAGCGATCAACTTGTCATCTTCGTGGAAGTAGGTTCTTCTTTCGGAGTGACCCAAGATAGTCCAGTTAACACCGACGTCCTTCAATTGTTCGACGGAGTTTTCACCAGTGAAGGCACCGGAAGCCTTGGTGTAGGTGTTTTGACCACCGACCTTAACTTGCTTCTTGGTGACAAGAGAGTTGGTGTAGTCCAAGTAGGTAGCTGGTGGGCAGATAACGACTTCAACGTTTTCTGGGATAGAAGCAGTGTTCAATCTCTCAACAATTTCCTTGATAGACTTCTTGGAACCGTTCAATTTGAAGTTACCACCGACGAAGAAAGTTCTAGCCATTTTTAATTTATTTTATTTAGTATTGTGTGTGTGTTACTGTTTTATTATTGCAAGAAAGAAAAAATAATTAAAGGACGGGAAAGGAAAGGGAAATTAATTTCAAGACAATCTTGGAACGATGTTTTATTTAAATAATAATTTGGAATTATACAAAAAAAGAAATGAACAGGATGTGAATTGGTTCTCTAAACTGTGTTTTCGAACTAAAAACTAAAAAAAAATTTTTTTTTTTCACTCATTCTTAGTTTTTCTTGTGCCTTGCTTCTTTCTTTTGTTGTTGATAGTATTTCTATCCTTGTGATTAGAGGAAATATTTTCTTTGGTTTTTGTATGGCCATAGCACAGTCAATACAAATAAAAAAAAAAAGAAATTATATCAAAGAAAGAGATGGCCCATTGTGGTAACACATAAATCAAATAGACAAACATCACAATGGGGTTGCTTTTTCTCTCTCTCTCTCTCTTTTTTCAAGAACAAGTGGAATCCCATTGATCCGACAACCTCTCGAGACATCTAGAGATACTAAGGTGCAAGGGGGAAACATTTACGTCATATTAATTTCATTTCTTTTTTTTTTCTCTCTTTCACTCCAAATATTCTGGAATCCAATATATTTGGGGTGTAAGGATGTTTATATTTGATTACCCGGATTGAATATATATGGTTTGGAAAAGTTTAGGAAATGCTCTTTTTATGTTTTCGAAGCAAAGATGATCTACAACGTGAGTGATTTACAGCAACTCATATCTTGTCGTAGGGTGTTACAGGTATTGCCGAAGCATTATATATTATTAACTACTTATTATTGTAATTGTTAAGTTATTTTTTTTTTTAAGTTGATTTTTGAATTAGCAATAAACAAAGAAATAATAAAATGTGGCAGCAAAATACTTTATATATATTTATATATTACTATAATTTTTTTTATGTCATGAGTTCCTTTTCGGCTTCCAAAGTAGACCATTTTGGTAATACCGTTCTTAGTACATACTTATTCAAGGTTTCATCAAGTTCCATTACCATTAGACTTCCGTTAGGAACATTCGTAAAGGATTCGAATTCCTCATATGTCCATCTAAACCATTTCATTAGGAATACACGAGAATATATACCGTGCGTTACTAGTACCACGACATCTCTTCCTGTGGACCTACTCTTAAATTGAAAATGACGGTACAACGTGTCCTGGAAACTTGCTACTCTGTCGTACACATCTGCTGCACTTTCACCCTCGGGAAACCTGAAAAAGAAATGACCATAAGTCTTTCTCTTTTTCATCACATCTTGCATGCTGCTGACCTCCTGGTAGTTACCAAAATCTTGTTCCCTTAATCTGGGTTCATCAATGATACGGTACCGTAGATACTTTGCGCTCTCTTCAGGTCCGTCTGTACAATGTGTGCTCTCATCATTTTCATAGACACCACTATTCTCCAGGTCATTCGGCCATACCGCATGTTTCTGCTTACCACTAGGGTTATAACGCAAGTCCTCACACATATGTATCCCGTTAGTGAGCTCATTGTACTCGTCGATAACATCAAGTACACCCTTCAGCGTCTGTCTAGTCCTTTTGTATGGAGAAGTATAGAAAATGATATTAATGTCCTTAGTGTCTTTTTTCGGGTGATAATCCTTTAATTCCAGCGACTTGTGCGAGCCATCCAGGGCATATTTCTTATCTAATCCAGAAATAATGTCATCATTGTCAAGATTCAGTAGTTGTAATAACCGAACACCGGCATAATTGGCCTGTTTTTTACCATACGGAGTCAGTGAGATGAGGTGATTCGGTGTCACTTCGTTTATCGTCTTATCCCTGTTAGATTCACTCTCACCATGCCTTATAAGAACAATTAACCTTGGTCTATTATAGGATTCCATAGTCTTATCAAATTCTCCCCCCCTTTCTTATATCTGTTTTTTCGAGTCTTTTTCTAATCTTCCCTTAGAATAACTAAAAAAAAAATTCAAACAAATAAATAGAGATATGCAAATATAACAAATATTATTATTTTCTCTTCACTTCTATTTTGCAGTATTCATAACGTTTAAAAGTTATTCGATTCAATTAACAATACTTTTCTGTAATTACATTTACATTTTGAGGAAAATTATACTTTATATTTACGTAAGGCTTCAAATAACTGCGCAGCTATTAAAAGATTGACAACCCAGCACAAGTCTTGTCTCCAGTAAAACTGCCTGTCTCTTACCCCTCCCCCCCCTGTCTCTCGCCATTTTAAAGGAGAGAAGGGTTGTTGATGTTTTTTTTTCTTTTGGTAGTCAGCAATTGATTAACAGGGTAAGCGCGAAGCATGCAAAGACAGAGAAAGGTAAAAGGAGACAGTAAGACTAATACTTTTTGATCATTATTCATAACCTCAAAAATAATACAATGTTAAGAAATCCTTTTGAAGGCAATTTGTTTAGAGAATTATCCAAGAGATATGAAACAGTTGCTATTAATTGACGTCAAAGAAGAGTAATATATACTAAATCTAATATAATTGAAACATATATACTTATCCAATACAAAAGACACCTTTATTACATTTGTGAGCAACTTATTTAGTATTTTATGTTTTTTACTTAAAAGATAATTTTCAATTGTTATTATTTACATTTATAGAACCTTATATAGTCTCAGAAGGCACGTATTTTCGAACATGGTAATTATTCCGAAAGACTAAATAGAAAACTCGGAAAAAAATTAATAGTAATGCAGCATTTTTAATAATAGATTATTCCGACCAAGAATAATTTGATTTAGTATTAATCACCCCCCGCACACCTCGGAGAAATTAGTGAGTTTTGATGCAAAGCTACGTGTGGATCTATAGAAGCCATAATATCAAGAAAGAACAGGTCAACTTCGGAGAAGCCTATTTTCTCTGTCTTCCTCAAATTTGAATTATTCCGAGAAGCGGGTTATTTAAGCTTTCTTTCTCTCTTCTTTTTCTAATATTATAACATCTCCTTCATTAAATTATGTAATCACAAAGACGTTTCCACGTTACTTTCTGGAACCATGCACCAAATTATTTGACTCTGCCTAGCCCCACCCCCACAACATTGGGAATTACCCCAATATTAAACTTTTTGCTCCACCGGAAAAACCTTTGATAAGTTAGTTGCAAGAAGGAGACCATCTCCAACGTGAAATCCGACCAAAAATCTCCGATATATTATTTAATCACCAAGATCTATTAGAAAATCAAGCAGTGTCTATCAAATGTAAAGAAAGAGGGGGGGCGAGAGTGAGCGTGTTTGATTGAAAAACGTGCATCTTCTAAAAAAAAAAAAAGTGGGGCAGAGAAATTAGAGAGGGCGCAATGGAGGCATTTTTCCCATCAAAAAAAGAACAACAAGAAAACACGTTCTATATACTCAAATAGGAAAATGGAAGACCTGTAGAGAAGAGAATACCAAAAAAAAGAGGGATTTTTGAAGATCTCAATTCGGAGAAGGCAGAAATTTGACAGAATTGATAAAAAATCAGACTTTCCCCACACCTCATATCAATCAGGAATTTTCGACAAAAAAAGGGCTAAAGGGACAAGTGCCATTACCTATTAATGACCTCACAATTCTTCTGCCTCAATGGATCATTGAACCAAAAAAAAAGGCTAATTTTTTGGCCTTTACCGGTGAATTCGAAGGACTAGTTCGGTTCTCCAAAAGGGTCACCCTCCTCTGTCTCCGGCCCAAAATGATTTTATTCGACCACTTACACGGAGATCTTCAGAGATTTTGGCCCTTTCTATTGATGGAATTTGACCTTTGTAATGACATTTGGTCTTTGTAGTATTGAGATTTGGCCTTTGTCATCATAGATTAATGGGCCAGCCGATACAGGACCCCCCCCTCATTGTCCCTCAACCCTCTTTTTATTCTTTTGCTTTTCAGCTTACTGCGCTGCTTTCTAAGAACAAAGGGGCTTACTGTTTTTCCTTGTTTGGTCCTATTGTTCTCTTTCAAAAAATTTGCCCCTCATCTTTGAACTCTGTTTTCTAAGTGTGGCTCTTATCCATTCAAAGGTTTATTTTTTTTATCTGACCCACAGCATTCCTTGCACTCTGTCTCTTCTCGAAAAAATATTTTTCCAGCTTCTGGCCCTCTGTCCCAAAATTATCTAAAAGAATGGTTCCATGACTAATTCATGAATATTTTTTTTTAAAGATACACAGAAACAGCTGTACCTCTCGGACATTCCCCGAAACCCAAAAATATGTTTTTCTGCCAAAGCCCCCCCCACAAACAAAATAATAAGCGAGTGTCCCCCTTTCAATAAGCATTTTTGGTTTTTGACCCTCTTTTTTATTATTATTTTTGGCTTTTGGTACCACACAATCACAGCTCTCTCCTACCTCCCCTCTTTTTGTTCGTAATGCAATGCAATATGCACGACGTACATCCTCTAGCCCTCCGACTCTCGAGAAATCATTAGAAATTCACTTCTTTACTTTCTTCCCTCCCCCCCTCCTTCCATACTACCCCTCCTCTTTCTCTTGCAATTGCACAGAAAATAACGTACCCATCACCAACTTATTCTTTTATATTTTGATAAATATGCATCTATCTTCTATTTCTTCCGTTTTATTATTTTTATTTTTTTGTTTTTGGGCCTCGAGAGAAACTGCGAAGAAAGTGACGGGGGGAGTTTCGCTTCTATGTTTCAATTGATGGATTATTCAATTACGATTTTTTAATTTTGGCTTATTAATTTTTTCTTTTTGCACTTAGAAATCCACGTACAATAGTTGTTGCGTACCTGTCAAAAAAATCATAATAATGAAATAATAGCATAATGTAACCCAATTTAAAGTGATGAGCGGTAACCAACGGACGAAAACGGAAGAAATCAAAAGGTAATCGGATTATGAAATTAATATTATATATATAAATATATTTAATATAATACAATACAATATGATCTGCAATACAATATATAATACTTCAATCTTTATTTTTTTTTTTTCAATTCTCCACCAATTGTGTTTTATTTTTTTATTACTATAACTTGAATGAACCGTGTCTTTACAATATTAATATCACAACTATAATTTTTTCTCGGAGTTTGTTTTTTATTAATTTAATTTTTGAATAATGAAACAGAAAGACCGTGATCGGAGAAGAAAAACTTCTATTCAGACTCCAGAGAGTCTACTCTCAGATGACATATTCTATCCCAAACAACGAAGACTGGGTAGAAATGACAGCGTTACTACCGTGCCGAGACCATCTTCAGCATTGTCACTAAGAAACTGCTACAGTGCAGTAATGCAAGCACCACCAGTATTGGTATCGAGTAATAGCAATAATAGTAACTATAGTGGACTCACTAGTTTCAGTACTGATGATACCAGTAGTATTACCACCACTACTACTTCTACCACCACTACTATTAATGAAAGTAACAAAAATATCAATAAGAACAGTTTTTTCGCAAACTGTGATTTCACTAAATCAATCAACCAACATGGTTTAACCTCAATTACTAACAAAGAAAGAGAAAAGGACAAAGAAATACTAGAACAGTCTGAAGATGAAAAAGAAGACGATGAGTATCGTGATCCTAATGGTGAGATATCAAACTATTTCTCATCGATATATGTTTCGTTTAATTCTAATCATGTTTTCCAACCGAGATTCGATACTATCACGGAAGCAGAGAGTAGGGCTAAAAGTTATACTTTCGGCTTCGATGATTATAGAATTAAAAAACCAACTAAAGGAAGTATCAACAACTTTATGCGTCTAATGAAAAACAAGCATACTAGATCATCAAGTATATCTTCCCCATCAGAAAATGAACAATCTTTAAATGGTCCAAATAGTGTTTGAACCTAAATTAACCACTGAAAAAATCAGACTGTGTCTTTTCTACTTCTTTCTCCTAATTTTATCTGCATTGAAAAGTTTACCTTTTGCTTTTATTTGTTACTTCAAACATTTTTTTATGATAATAATGAGCCTATTTTCATGGGATGTCCAATATTTTTTTTTAAGTCATTTTCAATTCACTAATCGACAACTATAGACTGTATTTTAAAATATTTTGAACTTTGTCGTCCAATTATTTTTTCAAAACAATTTTTTCCATACCTAGTAATTATATTGATTTACTTTTATTTCCACTTCAATTCTAACTTATGCCTGTACGAAAATTTTTATACATATAGAACTAATAAAATTTTAATAAAAACCCGTTTTTTTTTATTTAAAATCAAAAATCAATTTTTAATTTCTTTATATATAACCAAATTATAGAATCATTAAATATTATAAATGCTATGCTATTTTCTTCACTTTATTTTTCATTCTTTTTTTTTGTTCATCAATGAAAAATATTTTTTCCTGTTGCTTATCCGAAAAACCTTGATAAGGAAAGCCAATTCTCAATTAGGAGGTACTAAGAACCAGCGTAGATATGTTGCTTTGTTTATATATTCGATTTTCATTACAGGCACCATTATCACGCTAGAATTGAAAACCTAGCTTCTCAATCAACGAATCAATAGCTTCGAAATTCATGTCATTATTAGCAAAAGAAAGGTGCTTCTCCGATACAATATGTTGCTCCAAACACTCATATTTCACTCTACAGTTTTCACAGTAACCTGAATTTTTGATAACAGGTCTTTTCACAGGAATATTTGCTGCAGCTGAAACATTGTTACCAGCTTGTGGTACATTTTGAGCGGATGCTGCTTTCTTGAGTTGATTAGAATTCACTTCCGTTGTCTTTGGTATCAATTGGAGTGATTGACCCCTGACTTCCAGATCCTCAGTTGCATCGGCTGGATTTTCAACTCTGTTTTGTTGGCTCGCATCGGCAGAATGTGCTTGAGGCTTACCACTGAGAGAGGCAGCAGTTGTCGAATTGGCCGATAAATTGCGTGTCCCCAATTTTCTGTCAACAACAAACCTGCTCAAGCTCTTTAGATTTTTACTCATGACACTGGCTTTAGTAGGTCCCAGACCATTACCAAAGGATGTCGCAATATCATTTGATTGATGAACACCACTAGCCTTAATCTCATATGGTTCCCTGGAATATTTCTTGACAGTACACAAGTCGTCAGGAAACTCTTCAGTTTCTTGTCTATTTAAAAGTGGAGTTGTTAGTTTGCCCTTCAGATCCGCTCTGAGGGTTGGAATTTGCCCCTTCCAGTTTTCCCTGTCTGCAACATCCATAGATAATGTAGCCTTTTCGGTTTCTTCATCTGCTTTGACAGCATCGGGCGCATCTCCATTCTCAGTTGGCTTCGTATTCAAATTCTGTCGTATCCCACTGTCACTGCCTGGAACTTCATCAATCTTTTGCGATATCTCTTCCTCCTCCTTTATCTCCATTATCTTCTTCCTCTCTTGTTCTTTTTTGTATTGTTCTTGCCATTTTTCGAAACATTGAGCTGAATCTAGACAGACATGAGGAATGAATATTAAATCTGTGGTCTTTTCTATTGTAGGGTCAGCATGATTTTGGTACAAACTTCTCAATTTTAATGCATATTTTTTATTGGCCTTATCACGATAATACCTTTTTGTAACCCTCTTATATGAACTCTCATCACATGATCTGTCGCCGATAAATGGACATCTACCAAATGTACCAATTTTGAGACTTGGATATGGCAGATTGTTTGGATTTGCTAGCTCATGAGGTTTCCATTCCAATGTTATTATAGGAGCCCAAGTTTGCCATAGATCATACATGTAAATATGTGGATATTTGAAGTAATGAATATCATCTCTACGTGTCCTTGGATCTCTATCTGAGGGACCGTAAAGCTTTTCATTCTGAAGCAGATTTGAAAGTGATGGAGATGCTAATGTAGGTATTTTATTCTTTTCGAGATTTTCTAAATCAACATCTAAATTTCTTAAAAATCTAGTTGCCTTTTCATAACCCCAGACTTTCATATAGCTTTTCTTAGCTCTAGCCAAGATGTCACTCTCATTAAGTTGAAGTATGTTTTCTACTGACCTACTAGAAATTACAATTGTAACACTAGTGTCGAAGAATTGTGTGATTTGTGCCCCTAACGACATAAATCCACACTTCAAAAGCAATTTTCTTTTCTCTAGCTTACTCTTGACATATTTGCTTATCTCAGGCTCATCAGTAGTATCAAAATATATCCTCGAATCGCGTTTCATTATTTTACGCCAGTTCAATTGCCATTCTAATAGCTCATTGGGCGCAACTTTATTATTATTATTTTTGTCGTTATTAGTACTAGTTTGCGCTGACGCTACAACACTCTCTGACTTCTTTGCATTATCTACATGTTTTAAAACAGCATTCTTATTCACTTGTACAGCACCTTCAATAGATCTTCCTCTCTCCAACTTGGCACGTTTTCTTAGCTGCAATGATTCGTTGGTATTATCCAGTATGCGCTTTTTCAACTCTTTTTCGTCACCAATTTGATAGGTCTGTTGTTTAGAGTTAGCATCCGTCTCCTTCAAAGGAGACCGAACTAAATACATCCCAGCTGTGTTCTCATTTGATGCCATTCTTTTTATTTTCACTTCTCTCACTTAAGCGCCAGTCCCCGTTCTTTTGCTTTTTTCCTTTGTTACGTCTAAAAAAGTAAAAAACAACAACAAAAATCTTCTGCAAATTGTTTTATCAATTAAACAACGTATTAACACCTTTCTTCTTCAAATTGTGTTTTTTCTATCTCCCACTACTGCCATGAAATAGCTCCTTTTGTTATTTTTTTGTTTCCTAACCTTGTTTGTATTTTTTTTTTCCACTTTCCAATTCACAAGATCTATTAAAGAAAAGAAACCGAGCGTCTTTCACAACACTTTGATATAGCACAGCTAATTGTTAATAATTACTTGCTTGTAAAGCCCAAACCACAAAGTTGAAGTTATAGACAAGCTTCTTATTTGTTATTCCTGATTTTATTTTTTTTTTCCTTTCGGGGGGAATGGTAGGCTCACAAAATTTTTTTTTGGGTTTTTTCGCGATTGTTTTTTTTTTGTTTGGCCCAGCTGGAAAAAAAAAAAGAAAATGGCCGGTCAAGTCACATGGGTTTCGTACTATGTAATGATAGGGTATATTATTTATATAGTTAAATTCCAAAAGACTAACTTGGAGCTATTTAATATTATCAGATAAAGTATCATTGAATCTGTTATATCATTTATAAAAGAAAAAAAAAGACATAATATGTTTATATGAAAGTACAAATGAGAACAGGTATAGGTATAAATAATTTGATGGTGATAAAAATTGTAGGTAAATAGATGGGATTGAGAACAATGAGATGAATAGAACTCCAATAGTATACATTTTCTCATAAAAAATCAGTATATATTTCCGGAAATTAAAATTGAATGAAGAAAAAGCCACTTGACCCATTTCATGATGTTGTGCAATTGGGAAAATAATGGCATAAACTGTATTTTCAAGAAAAAAAGAAGATTTCAAACATATTCCTTTTTCTTTCTTTCATTTAAAACTGAATTCTTTTTATAAGAATGATTAATTAGGTTTTTTAAGATAGTAAAAATATAATAGGATAAAGGGCTAAATAAAAATAAAAAGAAATAAAGATTGGCTGATGCAAAATAAAAGAGAGGGGAAGTTGATGATGATTAAAATAAGGAAAGAACATTATAGGAACACCGCATTAAAAAAGATAAATGATTATGAAAAAAAAAGGGGAGAAATCAAAATACAAACAAATTGGAGCAAAAATTATTACTAGAAAGCATTAAGGAAACACCAAAGTATTTTAGTAATAATAACAAAAAAAAGAAGAGTCCGAAATGGTATTACATTCTTTTTCTTTTGTCATTCTTTTTCTTTTTCTTGTTTCTCTCTCCAATCGTTATGCTTTTCAAAAGGAAAGGAAGCTGCTTTTATTACTGTTTACCAATAACAATTAATAAAAAAAAAGAAGAAGAAGAGGATTGCATGTGCAAATATGTATTTATATCTTCTTTTCATAAAATTAAAACTGAAGTATTGAAGAAGAAAAAAAAAAAAAATAAAAAAGTAACAATTATTTCTTTATAATCTTTTCAACTTCTTCTACATCTTCACTTTCATCACCAGCTTTGTGAGGTTGCTTTCTATCCATTACGCTATCATTATCTGCACTATCATCCTCATCATCCTCAAACTCAATATTCTCGTCGTCGTCGTCGTCACCGTTCCTGTTCCTGTAGGTCTGGTAGTTGTATACATCATCATCATTATAACCTTCCATTGAATCGTCGTCGTTCAGCATGCTCCCTACGTCATCATCTTCATCCATATCGCTGTCGTACCAGAAGTTCTCAGACATATCCTTCTGGCCGCTGTGTGGGTCATGTGTACTATCGTGTTTGTTCTGGGACAAGTAAGCGGTGTCCGAGGTGGGCATTTCGAACCCGGCAGGGATATCCTGTTTCGACCTCTCCACTTCCATCTTGACACGTTGCTTATACTGGTCTGGGTTCTTTCTGAAATCTACTGCGGCATCGACGTTTGCTGGAGACGAGATGTTTGGGTCCTCCAGCAACGAGACTATGGAGATAAGTACACTCTCAACGGTTTGCACAGGCGACCACGTCTCCGCGTCAGGCTCATCTGTCATGGGGTCACCACTCTGGTGTAAGATAGAGATGCACAGTCTACCGTCCCTGTAAACGTTTGGGTGGTATATGGCGGGAGTGAAGCGAAACTGTGGTGGAGAGAACGGGAAATCATCCGGAAACCTCATCTGAGCTTTGAAATACCCACCGTGGTATATGGAGTCCTCATTTAGCACCATAACACCAATATTCCACACGAATATATTAGAATCATCCTCTAGTTCAATATGAAAAGAAGGAATAGCCTTCTTAGGATCAGTCAGCTCCCTGTATTGTCGTAGCAGCAAACTAGCAGCAGTACTCTTACGTCCACTCATAATTTTTGTATTCTTTGTTAATCTTTTGTTATTTATTTCTCTTTGTTTAATTTAATACTATTATTTAAACTTCTGTTATTAAAAAGAGAAACCAGAAATAAGAATGTCATTCACAAAATAAAAATGACGATCACTTTCTTATTGTAGAGAGGGGGGGGGTGGGAAAGAAATTAAAGAGGCAAAAAGGAAAATTTTGTTTGCACACACACAGGAGCCAAAAAAAAAATTTAAGTAAAAATTTAGTTAACCACTATCAAAATTGTGTGTGTAGAGAGAGAAGAACAACACAACCCAAAAAAAAAAAAAATTAAATTTAGAGGTGATGGAGTTTGTGTCCGGGTAATTGTATCACATGTAAACACGTATTGTATTATATAATATAATAGTTACCCTGTAGTGTTTTGGACGTCCTCTCTGTGTGTGTGACACCACACACACAGTTCCCTTGCTGTCTTGTCATTTCTTTTCCCTTCCCCCTCAATAATTTTCTTCAAGTAGAGAGAGAGAGAGAGAGAGAGTGAACCCCTCTTCCTTTCTTGGAGGTGCCAGAGAGGGGACTGTACAAAAAAAACCGTAATAGAGATGGCTGTGTGTTTCCAATTGCCGTAACAAACAGAGAGGGAGAGAGGGGAAAGGTGGAGGGGAATGGGAAGAGACTCCAAAGTCAAAGAAAACAACGTAGGGAACTTGAAGAAATGAAAGAAAACAATGCAGGGGACTTGAAGAAAAGAGAGAAAACAACGTAGGGGACTTGAAGAAAAGAGAGAGAGAGAGAAAAAACCCAGCCCTCTGGGTTTTTTCTCTCTCTCTCTCATTTAACTTTTTTGGGTTGGTGTTTGTGCGGGAAAACAGATCTACGGCACTTTGTTTTCCGTATTGGGTACTTCGGTTTCAATGGCTGGGTTTTTTAGTGTCTTTTCTTTTTTCTTTGACTCTCTCTCTCTCTCGAAGACTTCTATAAACACAAGACTTCTATATACTACTATAATTAGTAGTTGGTAGTAATGAACTAGCCATTCATAATTGATTTGACAGAATTCATTGATTTGTTGACAGAATTAATTGAAAAAAAAAAAGTATATAAAGAAGACTTTATTTTCTTTTATTTAATTTTTTTTTTCTTTTCTTTGATTTGATTTGATTTTATATCAAGCCAAAAACAAAAACAAAAACAAAAAACAAAAACAAATATATATACAATGCAATTGCTAGCTGCTGCCGCTCTACTAGGTGCTGTTGTTTCTGCTTCTAACAGTACTACTCCAGAAGTTCCTTCTGCTTGTTCCTTCTCTGATCCAGCTAAGGCCACTGCCCAAACTGATCTAGATAAGTTGAGTCAATGTGAAAACATTGTCGGTGACATTGAGGTTAGTGGTTCTCTAGGAAACGCTGCTTTGGCTAACGTCAAGGCCATCTACGGTTCTCTAAAGATTAACAACGCTACCTCCTTGAGCACTTTTGCTGCTGATAGTCTACAAAAGATCACCGGTACTTTGACTCTACAGAGTTTGACCATCTTGAACTCTGCCTCCTTCGGCTCTTTGGAAGAGGTCGACACTATTAACATGATTACTTTGCCAGCTTTGTCCACTTTCTCTTCTAACTTGAAGTCCGCCAACAATATCTTGATCTCCGACACCTCTTTGGAGTCCATCGACGGGTTTTCTGATCTAGAAGAAGTCAGTGTCTTCAACATCAACAACAACAGATACTTGACCTCTTTGAAGTCCAGTGTCAAGACCGTTAACGACTCTTTGCAATTCTCCTTCAACGGTGACCAATCCTCTTTGGCCTTCGATGACTTGATCTGGGCTAACAACATCACCTTGAGAGATGTCGAAAGTGTCTCCTTCAAGAGTCTAGAAGCTGTTAACGCTTCCCTAGGTTTCATCAACAACTCTATCTCCTCCATCGAAATTGACAACTTGAAATCCGTCGGTCAATCCTTCTCTATTGTCTCTAACGATGACTTGGACACTGTTTCTTTCCCAAACTTGACCACTATCGGTGGTGCTCTTGTCGTCGCAAACAACACTAAGTTGACTGACTTGACTACCTTCAAGAACGTCGAAACCATCGGCGGTGCTTTGATCGTCACCGGTAACTTCACCAGTTTGGACATGTCCTCTCTAAAGTTCGTCAGAGGTGGTGCCGATATCGAAACCAAGGCCGGTAACTTCTCCTGTGAAGCATTCAACAAGTTGCAATCCAAGGGTGGTATCCAAGGTGACAACTACGTCTGCAAGAACGGTGCTGTCTCCAGCTCCGTTAGATTGAGTTCTAGATCTTCTTCTGCCTCTTCTGCCTCCTCTTCTGCTTCTTCTTCTGCCTCCTCTGCCTCTTCTTCCGCTTCTGCCTCAGCTTCTGCTTCCGGCTCTTCTGCCTCTGCCTCTGCTTCCTCTTCCTCTGCTGCTAAGAAGGACTCCAAGGGTGCTGCTCCAGCTTTGGGTGAATCTCTACAAGCTTCTTCCCTATTCGGTGCTTTTGCCGCTGTTGCACTTGCTCTGCTATAGTAAGGCTGTAATTACAAAATATTACCTTTCTTTTTTTTAATAATTTTGTAATGATTCCCTGCTTCCAGCTCTGAACGAAACGAGGTCCGAAGCAAGGAAAATGAAGTTGATGCTTCACTATTTTTTTCACTAAATTTTGTTACCTTTTTCAATTCTGCATGAGTTTTTTTCTGTTCTCTCCAAAATGTTCTATTAAGGCATCTTATCACGTCTATCTGGTCTAGGTGTGATCAATGTCCTCACACAATACAAAGAACCCATTTCTGGAAAACTCAAGAAAAAAAAACTTTTAGTTCGCATTACACTAGTAGTCATTTTTTAATTTCTTTTATTCCCCTACTCAACATCAAGCTATGTTATTTTGTTTTTGTAAAGTAGAAAGTCATGACGTATATATATATATTAATAAAAGTCAGATAAAATATCCTAATAAACATTATTATTGTTATAATAAAAACTTTGTTATCTATTTTTTTTTCCCTTGAATTAGTCATAAGTAGATCAATAAGAGTTTTCAACTAATTTATTCTATTAATATATAGACCTTCAAACTAATTAGAAGCTAACAGTTCTATAAATTCATTTACTGGATCGTCGTCATGTTTAGCTGTCTCAATGTTGGTAAGAACCTTCTTAACACCAATATCAAGTACAGGTTTTATTCTAGCCAAATTATTAATAACCTGGACTCTATCAGCGTCACCCAAAAACTCCGTCTCAATCATAATATTGTTTAGTTCATCTAGATTGGTGACGTTAGGAACTTGAATCTCATTATCAAAGCAACTCAAAATATCCATCTGCTTCAACACAGAATAGTTCGAAGTCGTTGTTAAGATTAATAGTCTTTTGTCCTGTGGTGGTTTCCTCTTCAATGCAACTTTTAAAACCTGTAAAATATTATTGGAAAATCTTGGACCAATTGGCACCCAGTCAACTAGCGTCTCAATCGAATCTATAACAAGGATATTGAGTGGGGACTTGTATGCATCTCTGAAGGTATTATCAATGTACGCAATCTTGGCAGTCTCCGACATACCAGCAATATCATTTGGAGAAATCATTCTAACAAAAGGAAATTCAGACTTTAGTGCAATAGCCGCAGCAAGTGCTGTTTTTCCTGAACCTGCTCGCCCATGAATCAACAAAGAAACTAAACGAGAGCGATCACTCATTTTCACTTGGCGAACATAACGAGCACCGTGCTTCAGAATGCTATCAACATTTTCGGAAAAGTTAATCATACCACCTTCGACACAGCTCTTCAAATCCTCCTCACTAACACCAAAAGCTGGTGTAACTTCTTCCAAAGCATTTAAGAAGTCTTCCCTGGTGACCCTCAATTGTGCTAAATCTTTTGGATTTAGCTTGGTAGCACCCTTACCGATATTGACAGATTTATTAATAGCAAAAGAACTAGCACTTTTAACTAAACCCTCAATTTCAGCACCAGAAAAATTCTTAGTTAAAGCTGCTAATTCATGCAAGTTGACATCATTTGCTAACATACCACTTTCTCTCATCTTCTTAGTTTGAATTTCAAAAATTTGAACTCTACCTTCCTCATCAGGCAAATGAATCTCAACTTGAACCTCAAAACGACCAGGACGTAACAGGGCATTATCGATCAGGTCTTTACGATTGGTCATACCAATAACTAGAATGTTATTCAATTGATCCACACCATCCATCTTAGCCAATAGTTGGTTAACAACATTGTCACCAACACCAGTACCATCACCTCTAGAACCTCTTTGCTTAAAGACAGAATCCAATTCATCAAAAATGATAATGTGTAATGATGATTCTTCACCTTTTGCCCGATATTCAGCTTCAGCATCCTTGAAAAGGTTACGGATATTTTCTTCGGAAGAACCCACATACTTGCTTAAAATTTCAGGACCGTTGACAATTTTTGGTTCCTTTGCATTTAACATAGTACCGATCTTTCTTGCAATAAGAGTTTTACCAGTACCTGGTGGACCAAATAGTAAAAGACCCTTAACGTGTGATATACCTAATTTCTCGATAACAGCAGGTGGGAAAATTCTACTAGCAAATGCTCTTCTAAAGATCTTAGTAAACTCTTTATCCAAACCACCAACACCCAAATCTTCAAATTTAAAGTCTGGACGAATAACAGCATTAGTGTTAGTAGTCTGCATTGTGGCACTGGCCGATAGATTTACCAGACCATCTCTACCTTTGTAAAAGGAGATTCTACTTTGGTTTGTCAATATGCTCTTAGTTTCTATATTGGTAGACATTTGAAGTTTTGGTTGCACATCTCCAATGTCTATAGCCTGTAATCCTCTTACTTTAACATCAAAAATATGACCCTTATATTCAAAGATCAAGTACTGAGTTGGTGTGAAAACTTGGGTTTCAAATGTGTTCAAGAAATGCTTCGATAAATCAGCTTGATCAAACTTTGTGTTGACTGCTTTACCTCTAGATCTGAAAGAGATTTCAACATCCATATTACCGATGTATGTTCTCTTTCCGGTATGTCTCAAAAGATCAAAAGGTTGTACAACAACACTTTGGTTTAGAGACCAACCACCCCAGGTTCTCTGGTTACCATTAAACCCAATACTATGAGGAGCCATTTCTGGAGCATGTCTTGTGGTAAAGACAAACAAGTTATCGACCACGATGTATGAATTATTAGGGAAATCACCAGGGTTAACCGCAACCACATTGGCCAGTGCATAGGTATTGTTGGGACTGTTAGCCACCTGCATCTGAACATGACTCATAGTACTCCTACGAGACGAGTGCCCCATTTTCTCTGAAGTAGAAGTTATACTGGGACCAGATTGAACGCTATGAGTAGATTGTATGTCCATACGTGGCTCTTCGAAAAACTTCTCGGATTCATTCAATCCTGATAAATCACCATTACTACCATGGTGTGAAATATGATTTACCAAGTTGGCAGGGTTTATATTATTGGCAACATGCTTACCAAAGGCACCGAATTTAAACTTATCCATACTTATGCTAGTTTTTTAGCTGCTTCTTTTCTTAAATGGCAAAAAAAAGGACCCTTTAAAGTTAGAAGTTTTTCTTTTTCTTTTAAGTTTAGATTATCCTGATCTCAAATTTTCCAATCTTCTATCAAAAGAGCCTTGTGTTACTCTAATCCAAGAACTGTAAAGTAATGGTAACTCTATATTGAGTAAGAATTGCTAAAATATCGTTATCATTCTTTAAGGCCATATTTCATCTTATTTTACTTAATTTTTAATTTTTTTCTCTTTCTTCGAGAGAAAACACACTGAGTTGGTTGCTTCTACGGGACTTTCACTGCAGATCCTTTTTTTTTTTTTAGATAGTGCTTCCCTCCTTCTTCTACGAGATACACAGAAAAACACGCAGAGAGATAGAGGGACAGCGAGCCGTTCCATTATGCAAGCCGTGCATAATCTTCACCCAACACCAAACCCCCATTACATCATCACAATTTTTTACAGGATAGATATTTCTCTTGTAGTATACATTAAAAAAAATTACAAAACTATCTATTGCTGCTGCTGCTGTTCTTGCTGTTGTTTGGCAAATGCTGCAACTACGTTATACACTAGGAACCCAATCAACATCTTCTTCCAGTTCCTTTCAAAGAATGTTCTCTGGTCTTCCTCATCATCATCGATATCTACTTCTTTGCCTTGTTTCTGCACAGCTTCTAGTTTGCTCTCGGCTTTCTTCTCTGCATATGTCATGGTCTTCTTTCTTAGCTTGATAGCCGGAGGTTGTGGTGCCACCACAGGTGTCCTTACCTTGGCAGAGATATGTCTATCTTCGCTTCCTTCATCGTCTCTGAATAGACTGAAACCTTCCAGCTTATCACCACGAACATCTAGAGCCAACGAGTACTTGTTCTTCTTGGGATTCACACGTAGATATGAGAAACAATCGTCGTGGAAGTTAGAGGATTGAGCCCCAAAACAGTACACACCTTCCAACCCTTGAAACTTGTCCAACTGCACATCAGTAACATTGTTATCCTCCAAGGTCACACTCCCAAGCTCCAGCTTTTGACCATTGTCCACATCCCTAGCAAAAAACTCAAACACCTCAGCTCTAACACACACCAACAACAAACCCAACTCCAAAACCTTTAAAGAAACCATTTGCGCGCAGTTAATTTCCCAGTGCCTCTTCCTTTAAACCGTCAATTCAAAAAACAGTCATGCCAGGTTCAAATTAAAATATTAAAACCTTCACCTCACTGACGGTTCGGCTTCTTTCAAAGTTTCGACAAAAACATCGAAATCCGGGTAAAACAGGTTTTTTTGTTGTTTGTTCAAAAGGGCCTCTCAAGCAAAGGAACCGACTTGAAGGAATGAAACATATACGCACCTGGAACTAAGCAGCGCTTAGAGGATAGTGTATTACAACGTTAAAGTGTGTAGCAATATCCCTTTTGAGTTTCTCTTTCTTTATAAACAGAAAAAGAAGGAAAAAAAAATACTGAAGAAATAAGGCAAATGTTATTACTTGCTGTGGCGGCCTTACTGCCGGTGGTAAAGGCACTGGTACTTCCGATAGATGATCCTACCACTTCAGATAAGTTCCTGGTGAACTATGTGAATGGGAGTGTGTGGCGGAATAGTGTGATTAATAACCAGACCGCGTTGTCTAATGGTGCAGTGGTGCGTTTAGGGGACGACATGGATTGCTACATGCCAAACGTAACGAGAATGCACGAGTTGCAACCGGAACCGCTCAATGACCCCGAGATGAAGAATAAACTAGCCAAGACTTTGGAGGAAGGTGTCAAAATTATCGATAAACACCTGAATAATAAATGTGTCGTGAGCCAGAGTGGATTTTGGTCGTACAAATACTGTGGTAGAAACGATTTTATCCAGTTCAATGGCATGACGCAGGAGATGTCTCAACCGTCACTGGTGTATACCTTGGGAAGATCAGAGATCTACAACGAGGACAGAGAGCTTCAGCTTTTGTTCGATGACTACGGATACTACATCAGCGAGATTATCAGGGACGGTGATATCTGTGATGTCACCGGGAGTGGCAGAGTCGTTGAGGTCCAGTACGTGTGTGGTAACTCCATGACCAGCGCTACGTTACAATGGACTAGAGAGACCAAGATATGCCAATACGAAGCCCAAATTATAATACCTGAATTATGCGAACTCGATCTGTTGTCAAAGGGCCAGGATAAGAAGAAGGCCTTGCCCATCATCTGTCATATGAACCAACAAGAGAACTATGAACCACAGTCTATTGTTGAAATGGTATCTCACTATGAAACTACTTATATTGCCAGTCAGTACTACTATTTAGAACCCATCGATGGTGCAGGATTGACTAGATCACTTCTAATGTATACAGGAAATGGCACATTGGATGGATTAGAGTCACCAATCCCACCAGAAAGAGTTTATAACACCGTCAGCGATGTGATAAATAGACTAATTGGGATGAAACTAATAAGAGCTCCCGACGGGAAACAGTTAGACTTGAAAGCTTCTTACATATGGGTGTGTGATATCATCGACATGAATGGTAGATATATCAATACTGTTAGGTTAACAGTCGACGGTCTTAGAACTGCTCATTTGTTGATCGATAGATCTGCAATTTATGAAGGTGAGAGTAATTTCGAAAATTATACAGATACCACCTCATCATCAGCAAAATCCTCTGGATTTCCGAAGTACAATGCAATGGATGAAAAGCTCATACCAAGCCAAAACAACATGATTAACATTGAGGATTTATCAATTGAGAATGTGGAATTTTTGTTAAACAGAGTCCTAGAAGCTGGTAAATTTCCTGAAGTATTATCTCATTTAACTGATACTTCTGACCCAGAAAGTGAAGATGACGATGACGATGACGATGACGATGAAATTAAACCAAATAAGATACATAATGTAAATGAAAAACAAAAACCATTTGTCAATCAAAAGGATCAAAACTCAGAACAAGAGAAACTGATTGAAGAATATATTGAAAAGGAGCGCCAAGCCTTTTCGAGTAAGCTTGAGGAAGAATTTAAAAGGAGAGAAGAAAAAAAAACTGAATTAAATACAGACTCTAACAAATTGGACAATCAAGATGAGAGTTTAAATCAAGAACAGATAAATCAACATGGACAAGCTAACAAGAATGAAGCCAGAGAAGACCAAATAAGAGAAGTTCCAGAAAGAGAAGTCGAAAAAAGAGAAGTCGAAAAAAGAGAAGTTGAAGAAAGACAAGTCCAAGAAAGGGAACGCCAGGAGAAAGAAAATCAGGAGAAAGAGCGTCAAGAAATTGAAAAACGAGAACAAATAGAACGTCAAATTAAAGAACAACAGGAAAGGGAACGTCAAATAAAAGAACAACAAGAAAGGGAACGTCAAGAGAAAGAACGTCAGGAGAAAGAACGTCAGGAGAAAGAACGTCAGGAGAAAGAACGTCAGGAGAAAGAACGTCAGGAGAAAGAACGTCAATTAAAAGAACGTCAAATAAAAGAACAACAAGAAAGGGAACGTCAAGAGAAAGAAAGTCAAGAGAAAGAAGAACGTCAAGAGAAGGAACACCAGGAGAAAGAACGTCAAATAAAAGAACAACAAGAAAGGGAACGTCAAGAAAGAGAACGTCAAGAGAGAGAACGTGAGGAATGGGTGCGTAAGGAAAAAGAACGTATCATCAAAGAACTAGCAGAAAAAGAACGTCTAGAAAAGGAACAACAGAGAAAAGATTTACAAAAAGAAGACAATCAACATGACAGTACTATAATTAACGATAACCGTAACGATAACACTGAGCAGCAACCTGAGAACAATGCTGCAATAAGGGTATAAAAAATAATGGTCTCGATGACGAATTATAAAGTCCTAGTATTTAATGAACTAATATAACTAGTACAAATTATATAGTTTAAGTTAAGATAAAATGTTATATTCCAAAAACTAGAGAGCTTAATATCAAATTCAATATTTAATTCTCGATTTAAATGCTAATCTCTTATTGGCGTGATCATAATCCGTTCCTGGCCAAATTATCTGTAACCTGCAAGTAAAAGTCCAAAATATTCACAGCTTCGTAACCAGGTTTTGGGAATTTTTTAAAATAATCATCCTGAAGTTTATTTTTCCAATTGATTATATCTAAGTGATCAACATTTTTGAGAGTGCCTTCATACTTCCCCCATTGACTGCTCTTTATTGTTACGAGACCATCATTTAATGCTCCATTTGTAGCCTTAGCTATAACTTTCCAGGGCCACGCCAAAACATTATACCATTTAGGCTCAAAATACGACCCATAAGAGAAATATTTAACCTTAGGATCATTTCTAATCAATTGATTAAAATATGCCATGTAAGAAGTTGTTAATTGATAGAAGCAGGTCGGCAGCCAAATATCTGCAGATTTTACATTTGTAGGTTTTAAATCCAGGAATAAGTTTACCACATAGTCGGCCATTTCTGAGCCCCTATGCGGTGTTGCTATAGTAGTTAAACTGGCAATCTCATAATTCTTTTTAGGCAGTTTTGCAATCAAGTATCGACAATCTAAACCTCCCATGGAGTGTGCTAATAGATTTAGCTTTGTTTTGGTCCTAGTACCCCATAGGGTCCTTGGTGGCGGATTTTTCTCCTGTAGTTTAGCTACTTCTTTCTCAATTGAAGCTGCCAACGCAATGGCTCTTTCTTCTATACTCCCAAAACCTGGGACCTTGGTAGTAATGGTCTGGCAACCATTTTTTTCTAATATTTCTTTGACTCCAATCCAATACTCAATCTCCAAGAGACTCTTATTCCTAACATCAGCATCCTGGTCACCACCTTCCAGGAAATGATCTGAGTTATTAAGATTTATACTGCTAGTTAGCAATTTAGTCAACTTAAATATCGATGGAATCAAGATAAGCTTATCAAACCCAGATAGCCCATGACAAAGTACTATCGGGTACTTAGGAGCCTTATACTCCTCAATCTTAGGTATCTTCTCAATTGTATGAAGATCAAATTCCTCCTCAACAACTTTATCCTCTGGCTTAGTCATCGCAAATTGTAATATTACTCAACCTTCTATTTTTTTTTTTAAAGGAAACTCTTTTTCAAAGTACTCTTCTTCCTATTGACTATTGATAACTCATTTAATCACCAAAATCTTTCCAAATAATCAAGAAAATGTTATGAGATAAGAAAAACAACAACATCATCCTGTTATCACCCAACCCTTAATTTTTTCAGCATGCTCTAGAAATGCAATTTTTGTAATTTTTTAATTTTTTTATTTTTCACATGCCTGAATCATTAAACAGTGCCCCTGGACTTGGAAGTTTATAAACAGACTTTTCTGAAGACGATGGTTCCTTCAAAGTTGAGAAGATTTTTGAATGTCTACATAACCACACATTCTACTTATACAATTATTTAACCTAATTAAGAGGAGTTCTTGCGTGTACTAAATCTCGGGAAGGTTTCTTTCGGTAAAGTTATTATTGCATAGAAATGTTATTAATAATGAATAAATGTTTCTTAAAATGCGTATATATATAGAATTAGAAATGCTTAAAATAAAGTTGACGGTGAAAATTTTGGCGAGTTGGAGAAGAACAAAATTATATTAATATATGCGTAGGGGTTTCCCCTCTTGAACTCTCTCTGGCACCACTTAGATAACTTAGATAGATAATTGATATTGGGGGTTTGTTCATGCATTTTAAAGCCATGACTTTGGCAATTGGTAGAAATCCTTCATTCTCTACAAATAGAATTAGCAAATCTATCACATTTATCATCAACTAAGATGTGCCTGTCGTGATTTGGATAGACCATACGAATTTAGTTGAGAGCAACTGACACAGGTTTTAGCACAAGATCGGCTGTGAATGACAGGGAACTGACCCATCGTACAATGTTTCAGGGTCAAAATGAAATTCCCACGTACGTGTAGTGAACAGGTCATCCCATTTGACGGTAATCATGGTCATCCAAAAATACAGGTCGGATCAATTGCAAATATTCAGGACTTGATTTTTCAGTATCTGTTACTGGAGTGCATTCCCAAAAACTGCTTAAACTTGATGGACCTGATTTTTCAATTGACAATCCTAAGGTTTTGGACTCTTTGGTTTCTTGGCTCTTGTCTTCCCCTTCTTATTTCTTCTCTTCTTTTTCTTGTTCTGTCCCCTAACTCTCCGTACTTTATCATCACTCTCAGATACATTGCTTGTTTCCCCTGAATTATTACTGTCTTTCCCTGGACTGTATTTTTCCTTATCAATTTCAGCAATTAAGTTATTTGGAGCATCTCGGTCCTTATCAGGCGTCACGCCATCTTTTGCAGAAGAAGCACTTCTGGCAGAATAAGTATGTTTCTTGGAATTATCATCTTGTTTAGAATGAATATCTCTTGCGTTTTGGATGTCTTCTGCCTTATCCAAAGTTTCAATTTTCTCTTTATTCAGGACACCATCAGCCACAGCCCCAATTGAGAGGCCTGACAACCTATCCTCCATTCCAAGGTCATCAGAAAATAAAGAACTTCGGCCGCCATTAGTATCAGAGATATCAGCAAAATCATTACTTTGCGATTGATTATGCCATAGTTCATTTTTTTGAAGTACGTCAACATGGGAGTGTTGCTGAACCGCAGCGTTTCTCCCAGTACTATAATAAAAGCCGTAACATGTATGCCATAGTTCATACTCAATCTCCGATAGTAAGCGTACTAAATCAGTTCCGTAGTTGCTTTGTAGCTCGTAAAATCGTAATTCCAAGGCCTCCTTTAAATGTTGCACTAAAGGTCCATTAACCTCTGCAAGGAATCGGGGGTCCAGTGCCTTGACGTGCGACAATAGTCTATCAATGTATTCATAAAGTAATCTATCATAGTTTCTGTGATCAAGTTCTCTAATATCCCTGATTATGTCAACAATCCAGAACAAGCGACTAAAATTCTTGTTCCTATCCCAGTTTCCGCCTGCAAAAATCTGATCATTAGAAGAATTATCGTTCCCAGAAGATTTATTTTTACTCTGTCTCTTCCTCCTCTTCCTCTTATTGGTCTTACCATTATTGTTATTATTGTTATCATTAATATTACCACCACTTCTATTCTTCTGCTTTTGCTGTTTGGTAGAACTTTCTTGTACAGGATTCTTTGCATACCTGTACGGTTTTTTCACCTTCACAGACTCCACGACAGTACTTTCACAATCCTTCCATACATCAGGAATAGAGTACATAAACGACTGAAAATCCTTAACCAAAGTCTCGTACTCGTAAGCAGGCTCTGCAGCAGTATTCATTTCATCGAAGAATTTTTTTTCTTTTATTTTTAATTTATTATCACTGTTTCCATATCTCCATAGAGACAAAAAATTCTTTATTGAAAATAATGTCAATTCCTCAAGAAAATAACTTTATTAGAGTTGGGAATTCTATTTTTTTTTTGGTATTTAATGGTTTCAATATTTTTATTTTCATTTTTATTTTTTTTCCAGCAAGCGCAAATCATTTACAAAAACCAGCAACCAAAAAAAAAAAAAAATAACACCCATTGGTTCTTCCGATAAAAACAGAACAAGATTCCTCTTTGCCTCTGTGTGTGTAAAGATTTTGTTGATCAGGCACAAAGTTTAAAGAATGTGTGATCTTTTGTCCTCGAGCTAAGAAATGGCCGTAGATTACTAAGCTTTTCTTCCTTCCATTATTTCTTACGTCATCTTATTTTTCTCTTTTCTTTTTTTTCTCTTGGTGAAAAAAAATGCCGTCTCTCTATAAATGACGTCATATTTCATATTTTTGTGTTTCCTAATTTATATAGTGGTTTATTTTTAGATTTGTGTTTTGTTTTCTATAGTTTGGGTTTTTTGTCGTTATGTTCATCGTGCTGCGGCTCTTTGGAAGGCTCGACTCTTTTCGTGTATCTCTTTCGTACTGGCCTGCTGGGGTGTTCGACACTGAGTGGTGGTTTTGACAGCCTGAATGTCGGTACAGAGAGCTCTTCACTGACACTCTTCCCTACATAGTCCTCATTCAGATTAAAACTGAGTTTAGGCTTCTTCTCTTTCTTGGTCTCCATCTTTTCATCCAGATGCATAATACACCACTCACGTATATCTTCCACGCTCACGTCCTCACCTCCAATGAAACTGAGCAGATCCTCCACACACTGCACATACCCTTGATGCCGCACCAGGCTAGTCTTCTCATTCGCCAGCCTGTACAGCTTAGTCACCGAGTTAGCAGCGAACTTGAACTCCTGCGATAACTCTCCATTCAGCGCCGCAATAGCCTGTTTCGTAGGCGGCTGTTCAGGTGGTAAACTTGACTCCAAACTTCCCAACTTCTCCATCGTCGATCTAATTATGTACACCCTCTTCTGCTGTACAAATCACAATACAATAAAATATCGATGACTTCATAGTTCCCTTCATCCATTTTTCACATTAAAATAAAAAAATTTGGTAAATAACTGTGAACGAATCACGAGTTACGTATGCCATGATCACATACTATAAAAACACAGAAATAAACCATTGTATTTGCACATATGTATATATGTTTAAATATATATGGAATACTTAGATGTCATTTAAAATATTACTGGGCATTTATATTGTAATAAATCTAATTAGAACATAGTACCACAACCATTTTGTCTGAACAAGCAAAAAAAAAAATAATAGAGAAAAAAAATAAATATCTCCCGGGGGTGATTCGAACACCCGATATCAAGATTTCGTGTTTTGAAATTACAGTCTTGCGCCTTAAACCAACTTGGCCACCGAGAGTTATTAATCTTGTTGTGATCTGCAGAGAAGGTGAGTGCTATATGAAGGTTTACTTCCAATATATATGTATTTTTTTATTTTTCAGTTTTTGTTATGCACACTTTATGATTTATCGCATTTAAGTACAACAATAATCATGAGCAGATGGTAGTGTCTGTTTGATTTCCTCTCTTTTAGATGCTGCTGACAGTAAAATATAGATGGCTCGTGGTAAATTGATACTGATTGAAGGGTTGGATAGGACTGGGAAGACCACCCAGGTTAATTTACTAGGTGAAAGACTTCGAGAGGGTGGTGCTTCTGTTCTGGTTACCAAGTTTCCCAACCGAGAGAGTGAGATAGGGCAATTGATCAATAAGTATTTGACAGACAAGGCCTTTGTGTTGCCGGATCAAGCGGTGCATCTATTGTTTAGTGCCAACAGGTGGGAGTACATAGAAGAGCTGAAAGACCGGTTGAATCAAGGACAGTGTGTGGTTTTGGATAGGTATGTGTTCTCTGGGGTAGCGTACTCGGCAGCCAAAGAGGTATCGGGGATGGATATACAGTGGTGTATGCAGTCGGATATAGGGTTGCTGAAGCCTGACCTGACCATCTTCTTGACCAATGAACAGAGCCTCAGTGATCGTGATGGGTTTGGTGAGGAAAGGTACGAAAACACAGAGTTTCAATTGAAAGTCAAGAAGAAATTCCAGGAGGCGTTGGATAGATTCTGTGATCCTGAAGAGCTGAGAGTGATAAACGTCACTGGGAAAGGTATAGAAGAAGTGAGCCACGAGATATGGGACACCATCTCGCCAATACTTAAAACCGAATTGAAAGAAGATGAGTTTAAATGCTTTTGAAAAAAAAATAAAAGTATATACATATACAATATATAAATAAAACTGTAAATTTTATTCTAATCTATCGAGAGTACTTAACCTCTCGAATAACATGTCCTTGGAGACCTCCTGTATCTCTCCTCCCAGAAACATCTCGTCCATGACCATATATGCCTTGTAGAAATTGAAAACTATATCCAGCTCGCACACATTCCCGAAGAACGCATCCAGAACCTCGACAAACAAGTGGATATGCGAGAGGTATATCGGCTCCTCGTCCGATAGATCAACACCAAACACAAAGTACAGTCCAGCGTACCTCTTGTATATTAGCTTTGTAGATTCAGAAAACTCGACGAAATTGCTCTGATGTCTATGGTCCCTTGAAGATATGAGCCTGTATATCTGCGCTATATAGTCCTGAGTTCGCTCCTGGTGTGCAGGTGTATTCGCAGCAGATGCCGTACTGCCTGATCCCTCGAGTACCTTGTCATACCATCGTACCAGCCGCACCACTCCCTGCTTATTGAAACATAATATATACTGTATAGCCATTGTGTTTGTTTTTGAACTGGATCTATAGTCGTTACCTCCTTTGCCGTTTCAAAACAATTTGTTCCTTAAATTCTCACGCAATTAAGCTTTCACCACCATGTGATGTCCTCCTATCTCTTTTTGCCCAAGAAAAAAATTTAAAGGGATATAAAAAGATGAAAAATCTTGAAAAAAAATATAAGGGGATTAGATAATGGAAGCAAAAGGGCTCAAAGTACTTTCATGACCAAAGCAACATACCAATGCCTGATAAAAAAGAGGATTTACACAAGAGTGACTCTGTTAGTGCGTTCAAGAGGTTTGGGAGGCGGCTGATGCATCCTACGCCGGATGCGACTACAAATGCAAGACCTGTGCTGGACTCGCACACGGGTTCTCCCATTAGAGCTGGTAACAGCCCCACTTCTAGTGGTCGTGGCGATTTGTTGAAGAAGAGCCACACCAGTAGCTCTCCGAATAGGTTGAGGGCTGGGTCTGGGTCGTTGACTCGGAATCCGAATGAAGCCTCTACTGGTAATCTGAGTGGGAGATTGAGGGCTAATTCTGGTAGTCGGAAGAAGTTAGATCCCAAGTCTGCTGAAGCTAACTTTACTAGAGGTCCAGTGTCCACGACCAAGTCGTCTGTGGCTTTGAATGACCTTATTAAGCATAGTCATAACCCTTTTGTGCAGGAGAACCATCAGCCTAAACATGGTGCTCCTCAGCCGTTGCAGAGAAGGACTTCTGGAGGTCCTGGTAATAACGTGTCTGCTCTTGGTGGTGGTTCTGCCATTGCTGGTAGAAGAGATGCGCATACTCACCATGCGGTTATTAACCGGTCCTCAAATATGCTGAATAAGAGTAACTCTGTCCACAACAACGAGAATGCAAATACAACTGCGAAGAGAACTGCCTCAAAGAGTAACTTGAATGTTGATACCCAAATGGTCTACAACCCATATGGGATGAACCCTAACTTGAGAAGACCTGATACTGCGTATATTGATACTTTGAAAGAGCATAAGGATGACGTAAGCTTTTATATGCACGATGGTAATGAAAAGATTAGAATGCTCCCATTGCCAATTGAGGATCCTAACAAATTCTTGCCAGAAGACATGAAACAGTTCAGTATTAGTTTGACTGATAATTTTGTATTTGACTCTAATAACAAACCTATTGGTTCTGGTGGCTCTAGTGAAGTGAGGAAGATCAGATCTGCCTACAAATCCAAAGACGTTTATGCCTTAAAAAAGCTGAATATGATTTACCATGAGACCCCAGAAAAATTTTACAAAAGATGTTCGAAGGAATTCATAATCGCAAAAAGTTTAAGCCACAATATCCATATTACTAAGACATTTTACCTACTGAAGGTACCCACTACAACTTATACTACTAGAGGTTGGGGTTTTGTCATGGAACTAGGTGTAAAAGATTTATTTGAATTGATGGAGAGAAGTGGATGGAAGTACGTTCCATTGAATGAAAAATACTGTTTATTCAAACAAGTAGCAGAGGGTATCAAGTTTTGTCACGAAAATGGTATTGCTCACAGAGATTTGAAACCTGAAAATGTCTTGTTATCTAAGGATGGTGTCTGTAAGCTGACTGACTTTGGTATCTCAGATTGGATTCATAAAGATCCTAAGGATATTAACAGCCCATTTAAGACCACTGAAGGTATGATTGGCTCTCCACCATATACACCACCTGAAGTTATGTTTTGGGATGCAAAGAAACATTATCCAGAATCTTTACAAAAACCTTATGATCCACTAAAGATGGACCCTTACGCACTAGGTATTATGTTGATAACTATGGTGAACAATATTATCCCATTCCTGGACTCATGTAATACTGACCTAAGATTCAGAGAATATGAGTCCTCATACGAAAATTTTATTGCTCATGGTAACCCTAATTTCAGAACAAAAGGTGTTCATAAACCTGGTCCAGGTAGTGAATACAGTTTGGCCAAACAATTCAAGAGTACAGAGGCTTCAAGAGTTGCCTGGAGGCTTGCAGACCCTAAACCGGAAACCAGATACACTATGGAGGATCTATTCAATGATCCTTGGTTCCAAAGCATAGAGACCTGTGTTCATCCATTAGATATCGATGAAGTGCATGAACCTGAATTGAGAAAGGCAACCACAATTGACGGTATTGTGTATGCCAACAGTAAGTATGCGGATAAAACTATCGAAACATCTTCCGGGCATGTTGGTGCTACATTCGAGGAGGTTCCAAGAAAGGATGAAACTTCAACATTACATCATTCGACAGAACATTTACCTGCATCGCCTACCATTAAGATTGATACTGATGATGCGGAGTCATTCAAAAGTGCTGCAAGTTCCCTCTCAAGAGTTCCTACGGAGAATACTTTCAAGCCAAGATCAATGGTTGAAATTGCTGAGCACCCATTGTCAAAAGAGGAACAACTTATAAAACAAGAGGAGATAAGACAGGAACAGGCTAGGCTAGTTGAGGAACAAGAACACAAGCCTACCCATGATGAGCAACAAATGCCACACCATGAAAACGTCAAGTTTTCACTTGATGACGATGCTGAATCTATTGACACAAGCAATCTGGACTCTGTAATGGAAAAGCCGGTACCATCCTCTGCAGCGGCAATTGCATCACATGCCAAGATTCCTGGCATGAATAATGACGACGGCAGCAGCATTCATAGTAGCAGCAGGTCTGCCACCCATTCTCCAACAAGAAACATGACTGAACTCTCGCTGGGCGACACACCAAGACCAAAAAAGAAAGTGGTTCACAACCACTTCGATATTCCACACAGTGCCATAGGAAACCGTCCTTCAATGATATCATTATTCTCTAAATGAACTGAAAATATTACTCAATGATATCATTCTCTAAATGATCTGAAAATATTCATATTTTAAAAATTGCCTTACAAATACCATAAAACAATTTACTTTTAAAAAAACAAAAAAACAAAAAAAATATTATCATAATAATAAAAATTAATTAATACACATAACTCTAATAATAAATTCCCTCTATATATATAGTTTAGTTTAATTAATATTTCCAAATATAATTATAATTAAAATAGATCATGTGAATTATCATCTACTACGTATCACACACAACGAAATATGGTGGTTGTTTTGGGCGTTGTTTTTTTTTTTTTTTTTTTGTTGGGTCGGCCGTTTAACGAAGGGGGGTTGTTTATAAAAAGGAAAGCAAAAGGGAAAACAAACAAACTCCTCACGTGTTATATAACAGCAAGGTCACGTTTCAAAATAAACAAATCACCTAAAAACTTATAAAAAGTATCATATTGACAAAACACTGTCGCTGGTTTGGGATTTGCTAATTTTGATACTAGGAAACAGGTATATTGAACTTTTGAAAGCAAAAATATTATTCAGCCTCCCCCCTTCTGCCAATTGAAATAAAGAAATAAACAACAATAATAACAAACAAGACATAATGGATAACCGTACTAAGAAGACTAGACGCCATGAAGAGATGGAAGATGATCTGTTGGAAAAGCAATTGAAGGACTACGTTCACGGTTCTGATAAGGAGGAAGACCATCAGGAGGAGCACTCTGAGAATGAGAAGGAGAAGGCAAAGGGGACGGAAGAACACGAAGATGAGAAGGAAGAGAAGCACGATGAAGAACATGAAGAAGAAGGCCAATCTCATAAGAAACGTAAGATTTCCACACATGGCCAAATCTCTGACATTGACATTGCTGGTAATGATGACGAAGAAGAGGAGCGCGAGAATGCAGAGACGCAGAAAGAGCCAAAAGAGTACGAAGAGGATGTTGATGATGAAGACAAGGACAAAGACTACGAACAAGAGGAAGACGGTGATGAGGACGACGAGGAGAGCAAGAGAAGAAGTGCTGCTGCTGCTGCTCGTGGTAATGGTACCGGGAAGAGAGCCAGCAGAAACTCCGGTGTCAAAAACGATGCCGAGGCCGCTGTGTCTACTATCAGAATTCATTACCAGGACTTGTCTGGTAGTGCCAGACCTGATACCACTATCGATGTCTCTGATCCGGAGGACTTGATGGAGCATTTGAGAAGTAAAGAAGGTGACGAGAAAAGACGTAGGGGTAGAATCACCAAGGTCACCGAGGAAACCATCCAGGACTGGAGAAAACTGCGTAAAGAGTCGCACAAGGAAGTCGAAAGAAGACGTCGTGAGACCATCAACTTGGCAATTGATAACTTGAGAAAGTTGCTTCCTAAGCCGGAGTACAGCAAAGCCGGTATTTTGACTAGTGCTGCTGCCTTGATCAAAAAATTGAAGGAATCCGAGAGCAACCACATGAACAAGTGGGCTATTTCCCGTATCGTTGCCGAGCAGACAAAGACTTCTTCCGAGAAGGCTCAAGAAAAGATGTCTGAGGCTCTAGACCAATCTTACAAGGAAATCATCAGATTAAGAGGTATCCTAGAAGAAAACAACATCAAGTTTGAGGACAAATTCATAATACCTGAAGATGCTTTGAAGAGTAAGTCTGAGGAAAAGGAAGATAACGAAAAGGAGGAAGAAAAAGAAGATGAGTAAGCTTTTATAGCTTCTCCATACCATGTATCTTTTTTCTTTCTCTCTCCCCTACTTTCTCTTTTTTTTTTGCTCGAAATATTTTCTTAAACATTCTCTTGAAATAAAGTATTACTTCTGTTATTATTATTTTTTTTCCCCCATATGGATTTTTTTTTTCTTTAATTATCCCCTCTCCCCTACCATTTCAATGTATCATTCCCAAGAGTAAATCATATGATGTCTCATTTTTTCTGATCGAAGGGGAAGAGAAACAATTATTTTGTGTAACACTATTATAAGTAATCAATTAAAATAAAAAATAAATAAAAATTAAAATAAAAATTAAAATAAAAAAATAAATTAAAATATCAAATATAAATAACTCAGACTAAATTCTTTTCTATAAACAGCAATATGAACGCAATTTAAGTTACCTTGGCAACGGATCCGCATAGCAATTAATTTTTTTTTTTTTTCACCCTCTCAGAATTTTTTTTTTTTTTTTTGGCAGCCCCGGCCTTCTCAACAAAGAAAAGCCTACATATTAAATGGATCGCTGTTTGGAGAGATGCTATTTAATTACAATCCTTCTATTCTAAGCGTAAAAGACTTTCCACTTAAATTAATTGCTAGTGCTGGATCTTGAAAAGTAGGCGGAACTATCGAGGGAAGAAGGAGATACAAATATATTGCAAAAAGACTACCTTTTTTAATTTAAATTTTGACTCTATACTATACGCGTTCAATAACAAGAGAGAAGAAGAAGGAGAAGGAGAAGGAGAAGAAGAAATATATTTGATTCCTGATGCAGGTCGATTTGGAGGAGAATCGAGTATCGGAGGACATGGTTGTATCGAAAGTTATTACAAGGTTCTTGAGAATAGTGAAATCCAACTTTATAAGGTCACGGAATATTATCAAGCGAATTATACTTCTAGGGTTATGTGTACAAATATTCTTGCTAATTCGTGTTTACTATGAGCCAGAGGAAGGTCATGTCAGATATATTCATCAGCTTTTCACACATACCAATGATCCGTCGCGTTTGAAACCTACGCTTGTGTATAAAAAATTGAACTATGATACCAGTTCTACCTGGTTAGATGAATACACTTACAAAGGGAAGTTGTTGACCATTTCACACGGTCCTAATAAAGGTGAGACCTTAGATGATATTAATGAACTTGAATTTTACGATAATGACCCACGACTAGTTTGGACTGTCCTTCTAGACCATATAATGAATGAATCCCCAGAGTCAATCGATTTTTCGTGGTACGACTGGGCTAATTACCATCAATATAACAATATTCTTTCCTTAAGTGACGCTGTGTTGTCAAAAATAAACTGTGATCTTATATATTCTGCCATGTTCGAGAAAGATCAATTGGAGGAGATAGAAGATGAGATTGGGCAACACCTGTTTGAGACAGAGAGAGTCAAATATAACGAACAGTTCTGGGTTAACAATATTAAGAAGGCATATTCAAGGAAACCTTTTGATGTAAACAATTTTTGTCAAAACAGAGAAAACCGGGAGAAGTTCCAGTTGCCTATTGAAATCAAATCGATCAAGAATGATATGAGACCTGAAAAGTATACCATTCAGATGAGAGCGTATCTTTTAGAATCAGCTACTCACAATCCATTATCACTTACTGTACTAAACGAGGATAACCTCGCATATCAATTCCCAGTGAAGAAGGACAACAAACCTCAAAATTTGATGCAATCTGGCCTTTTACCCAATTTTATAGATAAGAAAAAGCCAGAGGATAACTTCATTTTTGATCATACAAAGTTGTACAAAAAATTCATAAAGGATGATCAATATCAAAAATATAAAGTAGATGTTGACGGAACAGATAAATCGAAACTTGACGAATTATTGGTAGAATTGAAAGAAGACGACTTTTTGTTCAATCCCATCGAGAAGATCAAGGATCTTGAATCTCGTGATCCTTTAAGCTTGACTGTCCACCAGAAGCAATATCTGGATAGTTTAAAATACTCTGTAACCATAGATCCAATGTCTCAACCAAAATATTTTACAGAATGTAAAGACCTAGTAAAGACTATCGTTCCTGGCAGTCACAGAGATTCTAGGTTTTTAGGTTTAACCATTGACGTCTCAACCAACAACTATGAATACCAGACAAGATTAAATGCTATGATTAGAACTTTCTTGAAGTTTACTAGAGCCAATGGTCTGATATCATGGCTTGCACATGGTACTTTGTATGGTCACCTTTATAATGGTCTAGCTTTCCCATGGGATGATGATTTCGATTTACAGATGCCTATTAATCATTTAAATAAATTGGCGGAGTATTTTAATCAAACACTAGTTTTAGAAGATCCCAGAGAAGGAAACGGACGATTCCTAATGGATTTCACCTCTGCTATTACCGTCAGAAGTCACGGTAATGGTAATAATAACATTGATGCAAGGTTCATCGATATCGATACAGGCATCTATATAGATATCACAGGTCTTAGTGCTTCTTCTGAGACCATTAGGTCAACTATGAAGAAGTATATGGAGGAGGATTTTGATCCTGACACTATCGAGAAGACATTAAACTACAAAGACTATGAACCTTTCAAATATGGGTTCAATAAAGAAAATATCACTGAATTAAGAGGTATGCTGAGAAATAGATCTCATTTCACCAAAGATCAAATGAAAGGACTAATAAGTTATCATGGTTTGGAAGCAAAGCGTCCAAAGGAAAATGATATCAGACTTGAACAAGGAGTACCTGCAGAAGATAGGTTTTTCAATCACATCAAGAATAAAATGTATAACTGTAGAAACGGTCATTTTGTCCAACTTGATGCTTTGAGTCCTTTGTATAACTCTATGTTCCACGGTGTCCCAGCATTGACGCCTAGAAAGCCAATTGAAATTCTAAATAATGAATATAAGGTGCCAAAGAACTTTCAGTATTTGACTTTTCAGGGTAAAGTATTTTTACCTGGTCTGAGATCGTGGTTTACCTTTGTAACTTTGAAGAATGTTATGAAACTAGCGATGGATAATATCTTACCAGTACCCCTTGCGATAAATGAGATGATGGGACTTGATCATTACTTTATCATTAAGGGATTTGCACAAAACAGTGGGTATGATATTATGGCAACGCTTTACAATACATTTGAAGCTACTTCATTCAGAGTCAAAGAAATGGAAATAATGTATGATCCTGAACTTTCATTTGAAGAAGTTGTCGGTGTGTTTGAAAACTTCAGGAAGAAGTCATCGAAGACATTGAAGAACCCATTTAAGGATCCGTTACTTTACTTGTATGAAAGAAATCTGTTCAACAACCTTGTCAAACAATATGAACCGGGTTATAAGGAGTATGTCTTACAAAAGGTAACCGAAAATAGCATTATGGATGTGTGGCATCAAGTTCAAAGTATTTTAGAAAAGACCTGTTCTATGTTCTTAATTGAAAACGAAAGCGGTAAAACAATAAACCTAAACTACATCGGTATTAATTACGAAACTGAGTTCTCGAGCCAACAACTCGAGGTCTTTGGTCATGACAACGAATTCATAGAAAAGCTTATCAACTATAAATAACTGAATGGTTAGTCTCGAATGAACAAAGAGTATAATAGCGATTTAAATGTATTATTAAACAACCTCTCGATTCTTTGCATTAAGTACTACTTTACTTAGTAATAATACAGATATGAATGATTTTTATGAAATCTTCTTCTCGAGTATAATTATGTATCTCTTTCCACTACAAATTCTACATCGCGCATAATAAATCCCTCCTTGGCCTTTCCAAGATTACCAAAAAGATCTACAGATGGATTGGTAGAGTCAGTTGCATTGTTATTTTTAGATGGTTTACCGTTAAAACGATAAATACCAGATGATCCGGCAAAAATTGTAGTGCTATCTTCGACACCACACCGATTTGCAATGACCAGGAGAGCATTTTTGCCCTGGAAGCCCCATGTTTTGTCTGCCATAACACCCATAAAAGACTTTCTTAATGGGAGCAGTTTTTTTGCAAAACTGTTATACCAGTCATTTCGTACCTCTAGTGATAAAAATGGCAGGAATCTTAGAATCCAGTAGTTTATATTTGACATATCCGGCTTGTCCAAGTCACGATATGTTGGGGATTTGATTGATTTGTCGGTAATTTCTTGAGATACCGATTCCGTTAGGTCGTTATTATCATAGCTAAACTGATAATCACCTTGTGATCCCATTATTGGAAGGCCTTGCTCTTTGAGCAATGCTTCAAGATCGCTAGGGCTAAAAGCATCATTTTTAGAGCTAAAAGATGTGATTGATCTAGAGTTTAACCAAGCCATGGGACAAATCATCAATTCTGTTCCTTTTTCTAGGTTGTAAGTAGCAAATTCCATTTCTTGGAAAGGTGCCTCGAATTTATAAGGACTCAAGTCCATACAAATACCAATGGAGGTCTTCAAACTGACATCCTGTAGTTGGCCATTGCCAGTTCCATCGGTGACAGCTGCACCTTTATTTTGGAAATCCAAGGTAAACTGCTCAAATCCATTTGGGTTTTCCTCACATCCCCATTGCTCGTCAGTTTCATACAGAAATGCCTTTCTATAATTGAAATGTACTTTACCGGTTGGTGACATCACCAATGCAGAGTTGTAGAGGGTGTTTCCATCGCTACTCACTTCTGGGTACCCAATCACTGTGTAACAACCAAACTGTCTAGAGACCCTTTGAGCTAGCTCAAAACTTGGTCCTTCATCGAACCGAGAAACATATGGTAAGATATGTGGTCTGTCGTGGAAGTTATAACCTGTCAGTGCAAATTCAGGAAACACTACAAGGTCCGGTTTCTTCAATTTGGTCACTTCTTTTAATTTATCCAATAGCAAATTCACCCGACCGACTGTTTCTTCGATGTGACCAATTTGCGAATTTAACTGAACACTGACCACTCTCAAGTTAACATTGACCTTCATTATTGTTTATTGATATTTTATAGGAGGGGGGGAAGGAGTGTAGTACTAATAGATACCTAGCAAATACGAAATACGAGCTAAAAATGTTTGAACCTGGCTATAAGAGAAGTTTCAACGACACCCAACTAGACGAGTCGATGATCGAAGTACCGATGCGGGATGTAAAGAAAGTTGAGGAATCAGTAACGAAAGAGATTCAGCAGCCTACGATTACAACAGCAACGACAAGAAACGACCAGAAACTTAATTTACATATTAAGGATACCAGTCTGAGTACATTAGTGAAGACAGCTTCCAGGCATAGAGAAGCCATGGAGAAAAACAACAAGAGAGCACAACAACAGAAAAAGGACCATAAACAGAGATATGGTTTTTAACGTAAAACCAAAAAGAACAGCATCATGAACCAAAAAAAAAAAAAATAATAAAAGTAACTGATAGGATATATTCAAATATATTGATATTCCAATATAATAGCTTATATATCGTAATATCATAATATACGTAATTATTTGTATCGTTTTATATCATATTCAACGTATACGTATACTAATATAATACGTGTGGTAAAGTACCTGTTTACGTATACGTATATTATTATAGTCACATTTGTACGTAGTAAATGACTGGAACACGTAAAGGTCTAAAAAAAAATAATCAGTGGGAGAGAGAAAAAGAGCAGGGCAGGTACGAAAATAGAGAATTCTCTTAGAAATTGCCGTAGAGACAGAAAGCACAAACAGCACCAAGACGAAGAAAAAAAAATCGAGAGGAACTAAGCATTTGCTGGCCTTTTCCCTTTACAACGGTGGAAAAATAAGTGAAATAAAGGATTGACAGTTTCAATTCTTTTTTTTTTTTCAATTAAATTTCAATTTTATCAAAGAGTAAGTTATATACTAGCCTTTTCTTCTATATTCTCTCTCTCTGATTTCATATAAGAAGGAAAAAAAAGATTAATAAACAAGATGGTTAGTTATTTATCTTTGTTTGCTGCAGCTGCAGGTGTTGCTGGTTTAACTTCTGCGCTGGATTTGCCAGATGCTAATGCTGCTCCAGGATCTGCCTTGAGATCTGTTAATATCTCTGAGTTTGCCACAGTGATCAAGGAGCATCCATTGGTCATGGTGGAGTTTTTCGCGCCTTGGTGTCCTCACTCGAGGTCATTGATGCCTAGATTGAATAGTGCTGCTCAAACGTTGTTGGGTGTTAGTATTCCAGTTGTGCAAGTGGACTGTTCCCAGTACGGTGTACTATGTGACCAACAGATGATTGACTGGTACCCAACATTGAAGATTTACAAGAATCACCGTCTAAACGGTGCCGAGGTGTACAATGGTAAGCAGACCGCTAAGGAGATGACCGAATACTTGAGTAACTTGAAGATGAATCCTGTTAGCAGCATTGACGCCAACAGTCAACTGCGTGAGATGTTGGATGACCCTGAAGCTGACATGCCAATTGTATACAACGCCGGTTTCCACGATGCCGAGGAAGAGTTCAAGAAGGTCGCCATTGATCTATCTGAACAATTCGTTTTTGTTAAGGATACCAGAAACTTCTCTGCTCCTCGTATGGAAGTTCATTTCCCTAAGGAGAAGAGAGTTGCTTTGTTGGAAAATGGTGAAGGATTGACTGCAGACACCATTCGTCATTGGCTGATGATGGAGAAGTTGCCATTCTTTGCCAGCATCGGTACAGAAGAGTTCAAGAACTACATGGCTACAAACTTGCCAATTGGTTATTTCTTCTACGGTAACGAGGCCGAACTCCAAGAGAACACCGAGTTCTTCACTGAGCTAGGTAAGAAGTACAGAGGCCACATCAACTTCGTTGGTCTAGACGCTAGAAAGTTCGGTGAACACTTGAAGATTCTAAACGTCAAGCCACAATTGCCAATGTTCGTTCTTCATAACATCAGAAACAACTTGAAGTACAACCTAGAACAACTCTCTGATGAAGAATACAAGAAGTTGGAAGCACCAATGAAGTTGGACAAGGATGCTGTCACCAAGTTGGTGGAGGAGTTTGAGGCTGGTACCGCTAAGCCAGTTGTTAGATCTCAACCAGTTCCAGAAAATCAGGAAAACGCTAAGATTGTCACTCTAGTTGGTGACACCCACGATGACTTTGTGTTCAACAACCCTAAGGATGTCTTTGTTAAGTACTACGCTCCATGGTGTCAACACAGTAAGGCATTCTCTCTAATTATGCACAAGCTTGCTGATCTATTCAATGACGACCCAGATACTAAGAACGCATTTGTTTTTGCTGAGGTAGACTCCACTGCTAACGATATTATTTCCTTCCCAGTGGCTGACTACCCAACATTGGCTATTTACCCAGCTAACTCTCCAGTTGGTACCAAGCCTATTGTTTTCCAAGGTAGCAGAACTGAAGATAACATTATAGACTTTATTAAGCAAAATACTAAGAATCAGATTGATGCTAAATCCATTGAAAAGAAGGTTGCTGATGCTATTGCCGGTGCTCAAGCTAAATCCAAGGCCGAGGAAGAGAGAAAACATCAAGAAGAGCAATCTAAAAAACAAGCTGATGCTAAGGCCAAGGCTGAAGCTGAAGCTAAGGGTAACGAGAAGAAGATTGAAGATGAATTGTAAATTTCAGTATATTAATAAAGAAAGACACTTGTTTTTTATTATTTACCTTTCATTCTTTCTATGTAATTCTATGTCATTTTAATTTTTTTTACTTTATCTTCCTTGTGTCTCTTTATCATTTTCTGTTAGCATACTTACATTCTTGTAATGTTACGAATCTAATATATATATATATATATAGAAAATTAGTATATTAATTTAAGAACTATCAGGTTCTTCTTTATTTTACGATAGCATTTGTGAACAGCACGTATACATCAAAAAATCACTATATACTAACACGAGTACTTAAAACTTCGGGAAGACTTTTATATTTGATTTAAACGTAAATCACAATTGAAACTTCTTGTATTTCCAAACATTTCAATTTTGATCAATCTTTAGACACATATAGAAACAGATTGAACAGTTATAAAACATATTATAATGCTACCACAAATCTGGGTTCTTTTTACTTTATTCCTTGGTGTTCTAGCCGGTAAGGGTGCTACCAAGGGTGCTACCGAACTTGAATTCGATATTACCAAGAAGATTCCAATTAGCAAGTGTAAGGTTAAGGCCCTTCCAGGTGACATGGTCTCTGTACACTACACTGGTATGCTAGCCACTAACGACAAGGTCTTTGACAGCAGTTTGCAAAGAGGTGTTCCAATTGAATTCAAGTTGGGTGCTGGTCAGGTTATTCAAGGTTGGGAAAAGGGTATCGAAGGTATGTGTCTACACGAAAAGCGTACTCTTTACATCCCACCTCAAATGGCTTACGGTGCCCGTGGTATCCCAGGTGTCATTCCAGAAAATGCTGTCTTGAAGTTTGACGTCGAGTTGGTCAAGGTTAAGAACTAATAGAATATTGTAGGTGTTTTTGTATAACGACCTTATAGTATAATCTATATACAAACTAATTTTTTCAGTGTATACTGTTATCATTAAATCATGTGTATTATTGCTTATACATTGTTGTCCTAAGACCTCTAAATAAGTATTTAGTACCAGAACAATTAATGAATACGATAACCTAAATGAATGCATCATATCAAATTTATCTGTGTAAGTTAAATTTGAGGGTTGGTCTTTTCCGGAGACTCAAAGATTTGTTGCGTACTTGGTTTCAGATTACTGAAGAACCCCTTGAAGAAATCCTCAAAAGAATCGTATTGGTCCACATCTGGAAGTTGTGTTGGTAAAGATATACGATCTCCAATAGGAGTACTATTTGAATGTAATGAAATATTGGATGGTGTGGGTGACGACACTGTATGGGGGAGCTGTTCTGGAGCTGAGTCTTTTTGTTCGTGCCTTTCTTTGCTAACTGTTTGTTTACTTGTATCTATGATAGACTTAATAATCGTACCGACATTGTCAGTGGCCTCGTTCATTTTTTCACCAATAGTACTCAAATGCCAATAAACTCTAGTACATTGGCTTAATACATGCTGTCTTTCCGTCTGGTCAAATAAATGTATATAATCACATAAAGACAAACAGGCGTATACTAATTCATAAGTGGTAAATATTGGAGCACCTTTGATTAATGATGGAGGTAATCTTAAGAAACCTCTTAGCAAAGAAAATGCATGTTCCTTCATAGTAAATAGTACAGCATCAAAAAAAATAGGATTTTGCTTTATGTCGATCTTATTATTTGTTATAAAAGACCTGCAAATCATAATATGATAAAAGTCATAGGTAAATAAGAGTACACCAGCACCATCCTTGGTTAGTAACTCCTTCCAGTCGTTCAACCATAAATCTAGTTCCTCAAAAATTATTAATTGTTTCTCATTCTCGTCCTCATTAGCGGAATATTTTACCATGTACGTGTGTAAGTAATTTCTAAAGTCCATAAATATGGCATTCACAATCACATTTAAGCTTATTTCACTTACTTTTATATCATCAGCGAAATTAGCCTGTGGATATTTCACCACTAGGTTATTAAATTCTTTTACTGCTGTATTTTGTTCCCAAATTTGACCAGAACTTATAGAATATTCTAGATGGCATGCTGTTAACGAGTTCAGAATTCTTAGATGATATAAATCTGTCATATCAAATTCACCTCTATTCACCCTATCCTTTATTTCATAGAAGTCTACAATATGCAATAGACTATAAAGAGCAAAATTTGTCAACACCAGTGAGTTATATTTCAATTGTCTGTATCTTTTAGCCTTTCTAGATATGTTAAACATACTACAATACAAAATTGCCTCAATGTCATAATCTGTTAATTTCTCGAACATAGTTAATGTGTTGGTCAACAATCTCTCGACCAATGGATAGAGCCTCTCTTGTTGTTTTGAGTATTTCTCATTGTCTGCAAAACTCATTGCAATTATAGTAAAAACACTTGTGATAAAAAGATGTTTTCTAGCGTAATCTTCGTCTATTTCTTTTATTCCACCAGGGATAATCCAGAAATGGGACCTCATTAAAAACTCCTTTGATAATGAATGGCATAATGACTTGTTTTCATGGTAGAACTTCAAAAAATTTACTCTGGCAACAGCTGAGGGTCGCTGCTCTCTTTCGATCATTGCTTCTTTAGTCTTAGGGTGTTGTGGGAATAATCTTTCATCGAGGTCATTGATTAATTTCAATGGAGGTTCCTTTATCCTATAGCCATCATTCGATGGTCTGATATTGTCATACATTGCAGTGAATGGTAGTAGTTTTGTAGTGTCTTCCATTGATGGGATAGTAATTCGTTTCTGATAATTAGAAGTCTGTAGCAAATTCAGGATCAAATCAATTTTATGGTTAAGTTCATTATAATTTCCCTCAATGTTTCGTATTTTATTTGTGAGCTCTTCAGCAGTTAGTTTACTCTTGCTCTCTTCCAAATCATTCTCATTTAAAAGTGAGTTAACTCCTATTTTTTTCAGGGCATCAATTTCTGCCTGTCGTTCGGCTGTCAATGAACACTCAAGGCTTAACACATTACAACGATAGCATTTTCCAAGAGTGATATTAAAGTCACATCTAGTTTTGAACCGCCTACAAACATCGCAACTCGAAGTCTTCCTCTTTTTCCTCTTTGACTTTTTCCCATCATCTGATGACTTATACTCTTTTTCATTATTATTCTGTGGTTTGTTCATTTTGGGGACATCTTCGTTCTTACACTCACCATTAGAAGTTTCTTTAGATGTCTCGTTTGAAACATTCTTACCATCGTCCTCAGCTACCATTATATGTATGTTGCTTGTTGGTGTCAAAGAAAGAGCAAGACCCAATAAATTCAGTATATTTCAAAATATTGTAACAGCAAATATTAGATTACTCTATACCTTTGATTGTACAATTCTTGTATCCGTCATCTCATCGACACTTGGGTTTTGATCCACTAGCAAATTTTTTTTTTTTTTTGCAAAGATCATCGTGACCAAACTTCTTTTTTTTTCACTCTATTAAAACCCGTACGATCCTTTCTGCGCACCCTGATGTGGTCTCCATGGAAACCACAGAAAACAACGTGGAAACTAAAACATTCTCCGCTATTAACTTTTTTTAGTTTACGTAATGTTAACGATTCATGCAGGATTCAGGGTCCATTTTTTTTTTATGTCTGTGTTTAATTAATAGCTACTTTAATAATGTTGTTATATAATCATGTGTGTTTTATAAGAAGAAAGATACAAAGCTATTTTATATCTGGCACATCTTAAATTACGAAGAATAAAAATAATGAGATGACTACAGAATTGATAATTGTGAGGAACATTTTACTTGTTAAAACTTCAGCTCTATTTCTTAGTTTGATTGGTTTCTTATCATCGTCGTATTCATCAATTTCTTGTTCGTACTGGGATTCTTCTTCAATAGAGCCTTCATCATTTACGTTTAGTGAGCTTTCTTTATTCTTGGATATACATTTGATGTTACCGCCTCTTATTATGGCCTTCCCATTTACAGGTATAAACCATTTCTTGCAACTAAATTGATCTGAACTACTCTTAATGTAGGCACTGCCTTTTACTAGCTTTAAATTAGGCATATTAGTGGAATTGAAGTCTCCGTCAAAATATATAGCCCCTCCAATCTGCTTCAGGTTAGGAAAGAAATCGATGTTATCTAATTTACTGTTGTTAGCAATCATTAAACCACCATGTAAAGTCTTTAATCCTTCAAAATTTACATTATTTAGGTTGGGGTTACCTATAATTCCCAATGTTCCATCTATTTTCTTCAATTTTGGTAGCTTTAATTCGGTGAAATAGTTTTCAATAAACTCCATTGAGCTATTGACCTGGGTTAAGTTGGGCAGGAAAATATCAGCGGCATCTCGCACTGTAATATTATCTGCAGAGGTCAGTGAATTTAATGTCACAACTAGTTCGTCTGCATTTGCATGGATAGAAAGTTGCTTTTTAACACTGACTAGATCACTATCGATGGTTTCTAAATATCTATTGTTGTTGATATTGAATATTGACAGCTCCTGGACATTTTTGAAAGTATCGAGATCATATATTGACGAATCCGAAATTGTTATAGACTTCAACCCTTCAAACTTATTTCCAAGATTGACGTTATTCAATACTGGTACAACTTTCCAGTTTATTGTTTTTATTTTGGTCAGTACTGGGAGATCAATGGTCACAAGTGACATTAAATTTTTCAATTGTAATTTATTTCCAATTTTCTCTAACTTCTCACCTTCTATCTTGAAGACGTTAGGATTAGATTCAATAATAATATCACCTTTTACTTCACGAATATTACCTAGATCAATAACTCTTTCATTATACTCCCCAGAAAAGGTGAGAGTACCTTCTAAAATAGGGCATTTTCGTTGCAGATAATAGATATCTTCAGGTGAATTTATGAAGTACGATTCTTTCGAGCACTTCTCTGAGGTTTGTTCACTATCTAAATCTTGGTCGTCATCTATTTTCCTAACGGTTGAATTCTCTTGCACTAGTTGTATGAAAGGTATATGTTTTTTCCTACCATTAAATTTTTGGAATTCAATTAAATTAGCAACGACAAGGGCAGCTTGAATAAATAACAAAAATTTTCTCAATTGTGCCATAACTCCAATATTTCAGCTATTATAATTATTTTCTTTCTAACTCTTATCCTATTGTCTTTAGAAAAATAAAAGTGAAATAGTATTTATTTTATTATTCTTTTTTTTTTCATATTGTGTTATATAACTGTTTATCGTTCACTTTTCAAAAGCGGTTACACAAAACCCTAAAAACAAAAAAATGACATCAATAACTATTTATTGTTAAATTTTTGATCACTAAAGTTTTAGTACAAATTAATGAATAAACTATATATGATGTTGTATAAAATATCTGTCCAGACTTGTAATTATGTTTTATGGGCCCTGAAAAAAAGAGAACAAATGAATAATGACTATTTTGAAAAATTGTTTTTTGAACAATACATTCTCAGAGCATCTAATCTCAAAGAAACCTCTTCAATGAAAACTTCACTAAATCCAGGAATTATCTCCTCTGTCTTGGTAAAGTGAGAGAGCATATCTTCAACCTGTTGTTTAGTACCTTTATCGTGTGCTCTTTCTTCCATTCTTTTGAATGAATGGACTATCAAATTTTGATGATAATCAAATCCTTCAATGGATATGGTAGTATTTCTCAGCTTAGGTTCTTTTGCAGCTTCATTTTCTGCTTCAGTATTATGTTTCTCTGCACTTTCAGTTTGTACCTGTGGCGATTGGGCATCTATTTCCATTCCTGACCCGAGATCATATTGGTAAGTGGGTTTAATGTTTGCTGTATACTTCCTAAATGATCCTTCTCCCATAATTGGGGTTATTGGTGTAACAGTTGCCTGGGCTGAGGCTCCATAGGGACTGACCATGTTATTAGATATCGGACTTTCTGTAGCTGTGTCTTCAATGCTGCCGCTACTTTCTAATAAATCTTCATAATTTTGACTACCAGATCTAGTGCTTCTTAGTGTAGATGCTTCATCAAGGTTTTTTAATGATTTATAAGTCTCAGTGTCAAGTTCTGCGGAAGAGAAGTCCCAAATATCACTCTCTCCTGATTCTTGCTCCTTATAAATTTTACATTCCAAAGGAAACTTTGGAGTCTTTTGACTTCTATTTAGTTTGATTTTTTTTTCTTGAATTAAATTAACATCTTCCTTTAAATTGTTAATCCTCAAATTCATAACAAACCTGGAAGTTAATAAATCTTTAGCGGAGGGGCGCATTTTTGGGTCTTTAATTAGACATAATGACACAAAGTATTTAGCAACATCAGAGAATTCTCCATGTAGTCTAGGCGGTTTTCTTTTGGGTAAATTTGCTACGACTTTCATAGGATCGTACTTAGATAGTGGTGGTGAGCCTTTCAAGAGTTCGATAACAGTTATACCCAAAGACCATATATCTGCCTTTTCGTCATAACCCAATGGTTCATTGGCAACCACTTCTGGGGCCATCCAGTATGGTGTACCAACGAAGGTACCTCTTCTAAAACTGGATAATAACCTTCCACTAACTCCAAAATCACTCAATTTTATTTTACCTTCGTCAGTAAGCAGGATATTTGCCGCTTTGATGTCTCTATGGATTTTCCTTTGAGAATGAAGGTAATTTAGTCCAGAAAGGATTTCTCGAACCACAAACCTAGTCTTGTGTTCAGGAAGACCATTCGTGTAATGTAGTCGCAAGAGATCAGAAATTGAGCCGCCTCCACAATATTCCATGGCAATCCACATAGAAACATCCTTAATGATGGTAGTGATATATGTTGTTATATGAGGTGACCTTAACTCAGCTAAGAAGAAAATCTCTTGCGCCAATAGATCTACATCTTCTTCCGAGTTCTCTAAATTAACAACTTTTACAGCAACCACAGCATTTGTTAAGATGTCCTTGGCTTTGTAAACATCCCCAAAATTGCCACGTCCAATGCATTGTTGAATTTCGAATCTGTCTGACATTATTTTGTTCTGTGTTATTTGAAGTCTACGATATCTTGGTCAGTGAGGTATTCTGGATGCCTTCTAGAAATTGAATATAGTGAAATGAAAATGTTTAATATTAAAATAACACAAGGATTATTAAATATGGTTTATTTAAATGTATAATGAATTCTTAAATGAAACAAAATGAAAACTAATTTATAATGACTTTATAAATATGAGCAAATTATTTTGAATTTGATTTTTGATTTTTGTTCTTTGGTTTTGCAAGAAAATGGGAGTTACCACAAATAGTTATTTCTACCAATCCACAAAACATGAGAGAGATATTAATACCGTAATTCACCTCCCTTTTGATAAAATCATGATGCATAATTGATAACTATGCAAACAATCGACACAAAAAAATTAAAATTGTAATGAATGAAATAATAGAAAATAATTATTGCACTTGAAGTCGGCACAAGTAAAGTATTATGCAAAAAAGCGATATTGAGTAAAGAGTTTGATCTATAGTTCTTCCTATTATCCTTTTTAATTGAAGGGAAAGAGAAATTCTCAATTTTCCGTTTTTCTATCAACAGAACATATTTTTTAAGGCATAACTCTATGGCTTTTTGTTAGCATCTCTTCTCGACATTGATCTGTGTATAGAAAGCAAATTTGTAGGTGAGGCAAGGCTCCATCGTTTCTTATTCAGCGCTGCTGATAAGGGACCATTGGATCTAGAAAACTCAAATGGTGATGATTGTGTATCTATATGTAATCTTCTCTTTGAGTCCCTGACTGTACTTGATCTTTTCGGTACTGAATTTGCACTAGAATTATTTCCTGCATGCATAGTATCGCTGCTGTTATTCAAAATTGCGTGTGAATACGTCGTGTACATGCTATGTCGTGAAGTCCAATACAGCTTCGCTGTCGGTGTAAGTTCTGTCCCAGCAACGTTTATCATACTCTCATCGTCTATCAGTAATCCGTTCAGCAGCAGAAACTCTGTTAGATAATATATAGGTGTGTTTGACTCGAGATTGTAGAAGTGCTCGAGCGAGAGCTGGAATAACGTTGGTTTCTTCAATCCATACTCCAGACACAACACTTTGAGACTGTGCTTTGCCGATGCTATCGTGGTCTGTATCATATATATTGAATTTGAGTGTATCGCCTGCACTAGCCCCTGCAGTTCCAGGTCTAAGAGCACCTGGTCCGTCGTTGCCGTGTTCGTCTGTTTCATATCCGCAGTCCTGTTCGGCGTCACATACTTCTTCGCCATATACTTGTCCATAATAAACTGGCTGCGTCTATCCGCGCTCACATCCTTGTCTATCTTCATGTCTGTGGGCAATGTGGCCTCATATATCGCATTCACATTCTTATTGATGACATGTCGGCTCAACAAGTACTTCAGCTCAGGATTCGAGTGCAGATCGTCCATATTCAACGACCTGATCTTCGATATATGAGACCCCATCGACCTATGCACACCACTGCAGTGTATACACACCACACAGAGCAGGTTTATAGAGACCCAGTCCACATTCGTCCGAGACCCACAATCACAACACCGCTTATTGGACTCATGGAGCCGCCTTATCTGTGCCCAAAGCTCGCTCGGGCGGTTCAGCCTCTCCATATGATCTGAAAAGGTATATTCCGTTATCGGTTAGCGCCTTTGCTTTCCCTTTCTCTTTATATCAATTTGTATCAGTGCCACTCGAAAGGTGAACTTTTCTATTTTAAAAAAAAAAGGACCCTTTTTTTGTTTCGGAAAAGCCTTATTTCAAGGGGGATAGGCCCAAAGGTTGAAGAAGGAAATATTTATCTTCTATTTCTTCTGACAATACAACAGAGCTAACTAAAGATATTAAAGTAAAATAAAAAAAGAATAATGCACGCTAGAGATTGGTTTTTGGTATTCGTCGCAGTGTTCCTGCCACCTGTCGCCGTTGGTCTTCGCCGCGGGTTCTGCTCAAAGGACATGTTGATCAACGTCCTGCTGTTCGTGCTGGGGTTCTTCCCAGGTCTAATCCACGCTCTGTATGTGATCTCCTGCCACCCTTACTCTGAGGAACACCGCTACCAGAGCGCTAACTCCCAATACGGTTCAGTTTGATGATATGACCTTATTTTTTTAATTATATATTCAAAGTTTAACGATTTGAGTCTTTTTCTAAAATTTATTGGTATTGCAGGGGGTATTTGCTATTGTATGATACCTGTGTTGAATCATATGAGATGTCGAATCATTGTATCGAATCATTGTATCGAATCATTGTATCGAATCATGTAATCATCCCGAAATACCTTCTATACGTACATCCTAAATAGCTGAATACTTTAAAATGACTATCCAACAAAAACAATAAAAAAACAATATTAATGATGATATGGAGGTATATTGTGTTGAAATTTAGTGACTGTTACCATGTATTTAGCATTTGGTATCATGGATTTGCTATGTGATCGACCCGATTTGCTTAGAAGCCCCTGCAGGGAAAGTGTCTTGGAAAAAAATTTTTTTCGATGCTTAAAAATTGAAAAAAAAAATTGCGATGAGCTGTTTTTGACATATTATTCACACCATGAAAAGAAGTAGTTCTCTCTGCAAAAGGTGGTCAAGGCTGTTTTGAAACGATGGATTTGCTTGGTGATATTGTTGAGAAAGAGGTGGATGAGGTTCAGGAAGTGCAGAAGTTGCCGGAGACTGGGTTTCCGGAGCTTTATAAGCCGGAGAAGGTTAGCTCGTGGAGGAACCGGTTGAGACAGAAGCAGATGGATAGACGGGCCAAGAAAGTGGAGAGGAAAGTGGAAGTTCCTAAAGAGACAGAGGCTGCTGAAGAGACAGAGGCTGCTGAAGAGACAGAGGCTGCTGAAGAGACAGAGGCCCAAAAGATACATAGGGAGAATTTGGAGTATATGAGTCGGATGACGCCGGAACAAATTGCTCGTGAGAGGCAAGAACTGATGGAGGCGCTGGATCCTAAATTGATTTCTAAGTTATTGAAGAATGTCCAGAAGTCCGACAAGATTTTCGCAGAGATTGAGGGTGCATCTGGTACCTGGGTTGGTGGTAAGAATGAGAACGTGAATGGTGTTGCGGACTTGCCACCCTTGGATGAAGACCTAGTGAACAAGGCATTGGAGATAGAAGATGATAATAGCAAGAAACCTGTAAAACATGTGACTATAGAGGAACCAGCGCAAAAGGAGCCAGCGCAAAAGGAACCAGCGCAAGAAGAAGAAGAGGATGTGGAATATCCACCTTTGGACGACGATGATGTAGCTCCTCTGGATTATCAGATGGCTCAAAGTATCGACCATATGGAAAATGAGGACTTGTTAAAAGATGTACATTTTGTGAGACCCGGTCACGGTCATGACGATGAGGATGAGGATAAAGAACCACTTGATATTAATGACCCAGAATTTAACGAAAAATTGCATAAGAAGTATTTCCCGGATTTGCCAAAGGATATCGATAAAATTAAGTGGATGGCACCATTATCTCACGAGAACATAGACTCAAACGTTGATGATGTCACTGAGTGTAGGTTTGACTTTAAGGGGAACCTGGTGCCTCCAAATAGACCTATTGACTCGACTCAGTCAGGCTTACATCACCATTCAGAAAACCAGCACTTGGCAGGTTATACAATTATAGAACTGGCACACTTGGCAAGATCGCAATTTCCATCTCAAAGAACCATCGCCATTAGAACGCTAGGTAGAATACTATATAAATTGGGGAAACAACACTACAATGACCAACTAATAGTGGAAGTCAATGATTCTACAGAGGCTGAAGAGGCCACCAAGCACATATATACCATGTTCTGGGACCTAGTGAAGGATGCTAAAGTGATTGAATTATTGGAATTGGGATCTGATGAGAAATTCACGAAGAACCTCTCCATCAGAAACTACTCGATTGAAGCACTTTGGTTGTGGAAACAAGGTGGTGGTAATAAGTACAAGAACGAGAACAATACCAAATAAAAGCATATATAGATAATCAATATCAAGAAAAGAAAGAAAAATAATGTAACCTTTTAAATAAATACAGTGCATTACAATAAAAAATTCAAAACGAATTTTATATTATCTGACTGTGTTTTTTTTATATTCTCAAAAATGAAATTGGTTGCAAGGGTTGACAAGGTGTCATGCCATTTCATTTTTTAAAGTGTAGATGCCTATCGTAAAATGATAATTGTATATGAAGTTCACTGCTTTGCAGATCAAAGCAATAACTATTTAATATTCAATTAGAAAAAGTACAAAAGTGAGGAAAGAACTTCCTCGGTATTGCAACCTTTTTTTGCTTGAAATATTAAATAAAATTTCACTCGACATAATTGAAAGAACTCCAATCTTGTCAAGAGAAATTGCCATTTTCTCATTGATAGAAAGAAAAAAAAAATGGATCAGCACAAGAACTGTGATGATACCAACTTTCTCCCTTTAATACGAGATAAATCCGCAAAACCTCCATATACTAAAATTTTAGACAGAGCAATCCACTGGAAAGGTAACGTCATTCTATGCATATTGACACATTCACTGGGTACAGAAGTAATCATCATTTACCCTTGACAGGAAACGAAAACCCAACAAACTTAAGTTGTGCAAAAAAAAAAAAAGAAAAACAGATAAAGTATCCTAGAATGCGAGCTCTCTCACATGCAGAAACTTTATTTGTGGTGATTCTCTGGTTGATTCACCTATTGATTCGATCTCCTACAGTCATTGCTATTGCTTTGATTAATTCCTTTATAAAGATTCTGTGTAAGCAAATTGAAAAAAAAAAAATTTTTCCAAGCTCATCGCGAATTTTTTTATTTTTTTCATGAAAAAGCTTTAAGGTCAATACAAAAACAAGAAACCAATGATTCGTTTGGTTTTTTTAGGGTTGCCCTTTTTTGAATTTTTAAAGACTGGCCTTGTCAGACAGATAGTTGATTGATGTCTAAGTGATTTATTCTATGATGGAGCAACAACTGTCGGAAATACAGGAAGAAATAACAAAATCTAGCGAGCGTATGCTCGCGAATCAAGAGCAACGCGTCGGCACTGCTTTGAAGGAGATAGATGAATCTATTCGGAAACTGGTAGAAGATGGAGAGTACATGGAAATTAGTGGTGATAAAGAAATTGATCCCAGGGAATTGAAGGATATATCGGTGGAGCTGGACTCCCTTCTTGATTTTTTGAAGCAGTTGTATTGGAAGCAGGAGACCCTTGATTTGTTCCTGAAGTACACTGTGGCCTCAGACGCAGAAGATATTCCCAAGACAGAGAATAGTCCCGAGTATATGGCTTTAGAATCTGAGGTCTCGCATCTCCAGCGGGAAATGATGAGTAAAAATGAGGATATTGGTAGAGTATCAGCGGAGATAGAGCATGTTTCTCAGCAGATTACGGAGCGTCAGGACAAGATCAATGAGGTTTACTTGGACGCATCTAATGAGCTCAATTCCTGTTGGGAACTGCTCGATGAATTGAAGCAGTTACAAGGGCAAAGAGAGAGTCAGCAAAAGTTGGAGAATGGTAATGAGGAGAATGAAGAAGTCAAAACTGTTAAGGAATGTTACCAGGAATGGGAAAGTATTGAAAATCTGACTAGACTACATGACAACTTGAAGTCGCAGGTTGAGGAGATTACCTCAGTACGAAAGGGTAGCGATGTATCTGAATCTACTCCTACCCTGGAGAAATTACAAGAACTTCAGTACTTGGTTGATCTATGGAAAAGAAGAATGCTGTCTTCTGTGAGTGAAACAGTATCAGACCTTCTCTTATTCCCATACACTAGGAAAGTTCAAATGAAAATATGTGGTGCTTACACATTGTTGTTGAAATTTGATGCACGGAGAACACACGATGGAAAAACCACTGTTAATGACATTGAGATATACGAGCAGAATGGGCCCTCGATTGTCCCTATGGTTACATTACGTGAGGCATTCTTATCTAAATATCGAGGACACTCCGATGCATTACTAATAGTCCGAGATCTTACTGAAACGTTATCCAAAAGACAAAAAGAGTTATCTGGTATAACTCAATAGTCTCAGCCCAGTTGTATTATATAGTATAAAAACAGCACCGAAATATTCCTTTATAGATATCAGTTCACCTGTAAAATGTTGTTTTTTTCTACCAAAAGACAAAACCAAAAAAATATGTAAATATCAATTCAAATTATGCAAGTTCATATATAGTAACATATCACCTGTTTGTGATCCGTCTGAGTTGTAGTATTATTACAGTATCCAAAGATGGGTGGAGCGATCAACAAAAACAGGCAAAAACAAAAAGTAATGACAATTGAGTGGAAAATAGAGAAAAAACTGTAATTGGTGAGGTGGAATTGTGATTTCTTACATTATTAGTAGTAGCGTTTTCCTATGGTGAGTAATCAATGCTCTTCCAATGCATCTAGGAATGCGCCCATAGCTCCAAGAAAACCTTCATGTTTTAAGAAGAAGGCTTGTTTAGAACTTTCTGTCCAAAAGTTGATGGCATAACTTAGGGTATTCATTGTTGTAAGATGTCCTCTTATATAGGAGCCTCCGAAATAAATGTTTTGGACATTATGTATCTTGGCTTGCAAGTAGGCAATTTGGCCTATGTTATTTGATACTGCATACAGCAGACTCTTACATATGTCCTCGTTCTTGAAGCTTTTGTTCCGATGTTTTATGCAATCAGTACATGTCAAATGTGAGTCTGCACCGTTTTCTGTTCCATTATGAGTCATGCATTGTCCGTTCGCCATATTGTGGTGATTTCTATCCTGGAAAACTTTACCAAAGGAACTGGCAATATGAGTGGACTTCAGACCAATCTTGTTATAATCTGTACCGTATATGTCCCCTACTAGCATGTCTACGTGTGTGTTATCCCCTGCCTGTGCCCAACTTAACATCTCGTCATAACTCTGTGCTCCAGTAATCAACGATAGCAGGCCCCAAAGCGTACCACCACCTAGAGACGAGCCACCAACCCTGGTGAACACATTTGGCGCGTCCACCTTCAACATTGACACGCCAGATCCTATATTTACAAGCATGTATGGATATATCGTCGGCTGGGCAGTGGGCGATGACGCAACAGTCTCCACGATCTTCTCGCCCTCGAGGTCAGTGTACGTGAACACCTCGTCCCGTACCTGATGTATAAAGAAGTCAAGCCCCTTCGCCAACCCTTGCATCTCTTCAAACTTCGTAAAACTGTGCACACCGGGAAACCGCTCCACGATGAGGTCGTTAAACTTGAACGCACCACCACCAGTGGCCACAATCTGCGTCGTCCCATGATCCCCCTGGTTAAACCGCGTGATAACCCCATCCAGCAACTCCAACAACAACTCAATCCTCATCGTCTCCACAGTGTCAAAGTATATCGTGCCGCTGTCCAGCGGAGAGTACACCACCTTCGCCAGCGACCCACCAATATCGATCGCAATGGTAAACAGCCTCCGCGAGTAATCGCAGTCCTTGAATTCCATCGACTGAGCCATCTTGCGCGCCAAGTGTTCTGTGCTGGTTCTCAATTCCGTTATTCTCCCACTTATCAACTTCTCAACTTCTCTTCAATTCCAAGAACACTCTCGTTTACTCTCTCTCTCTCTCTCTCTGCCTCTCTCTGCCAATTCCTAACGTGACCAACTCGTGAGAGTGTTGTTGATTTTCTTCTTTTTTTTTTTTTCGTTGTCCTTTACCAAAAAAAGGGAGCTTTCACTGTTTCGTTGTTCTTATTTCGTTGTTTTTATTGTTCTTATTTCGTTGTTTTAATTGTTTTCATTGTTTCAATTCGTTGTTTTCACAGATCAGCACAAATACAAATAAGCAAAGATGAAGTTGACCGGGATCTTGTTTACGTTTTTGATGTTTCTAGGGGTTGTGAGTGCAGCTGACATCACTCACAAGGTGTACTTTGACATTGAGCATGGTGGAAAGCCTGTTGGCCGCATTGTGATGGGTCTGTACGGCAGGGTTGTTCCTAAGACCGTTGAGAACTTCTACCAGTTGGCGATCAGTGACGACACCAAGATGGGCTACTTGAAGTCCGTCTTCCACAGAGTCATCCCAAAGTTCATGATCCAGGGTGGTGACTTCACCCACGGCACCGGTATCGGCGGTAAGTCCATCTACGGTGCCCGTTTCCCTGACGAGAACTTCGAATTGAAGCACGACAAGCCAGGTCTGCTGTCCATGGCCAACGCCGGTAAGGACACCAACGGCTCCCAGTTCTTCATCACCACCGTCAAGACCCCATGGTTGGACGGCAAGCACGTCGTGTTTGGTGAAGTTTTGGAAGGTATGGACGTCGTCTCCTACATCGAGAACGTCAAGACAGACCCTAGAAACAACAGACCCGTCCAGGACGTCGTCATCGCCGAGTGTGGTGAGCTAGAGACAGCCCCTCTCGGCAACATGCCAAGAGATGTCCAAGACGACGAGTTGTAGACCTGAGAACCTCACATTATATACATATGGGTATTATAAATAAAAAATTTATATAAATATCGATATTTTGAAATATATCGTGTGATACGTATTAAGTCATGGTTTATTTTCGTATGACGCCTGCCTCGCGAGCGCTCCCGGAAAAAAAAAAAGTTCAGAAGGAAAGCTCACTGAAAAAATAAATAATCAATCAGGATTTCAATAGAAAACCTTTAAAAATTGTAATAAATTCGATTTATCTCTACCAACTATTGTTTTGAAGTGGTTTTTTTCAAGCAGATTGTGTATCTGGACGTTTTGTTTTGTTTTTTGATTGATTTGAAGTAATAGGGAGGGGGGTAGTAATTAAGAATTAGAAATAGTAATTGAAAATAATAAAAAAATAAAAAATGGCGATGGATATTCGTGGAAGGAAGATGCGTAAGCCGCCAGCTTGTGTGCAGTGCAGACGTAGGAAGGTTGGTTGTGATCGAGCAAAGCCTGTGTGTGGTAATTGTAGCCGTAACGGTAAGAACGACTGTTTTTATCCGGATGTTCCTGGGCAGTATGTTCAATCGTACTCCAAGACGGCTCAAGCGAATGGCGTTTCCGGTGCCTCTATACCGGTTAGCTCTGGGGCTATTAGTGGAATGATGGCTAATTCCGATGATTTCTCATCAATTGACCAGATTAGAGAGTATAACACGAGGCTGCAGTTACTGAATAATGATGGAGGCAAGGATGTTCCAGAGGGCCCAAGACAGTATATTCCTAGAACTACAACCTTTCCGAGCACAAAGCAGGTGCCTAGCTCTAGTCTTCTGAAGAATAATGTTAACTGGGTCCAAGGTCCGGCTATTTTTGTCAACGATAGGACCGGGTATGGGGAAAATGAAGCGGTGTTGAAAGAGCTGGAGTTCTTGAAGAGTAGGATATTAGAATTGCAACAGATTACTGGTAAGAGTGTTGGAGATATAAGCCTGGAATGGTCCGTGAACCCACAGGTGAATGAGATCGCGAAGAATGAAGATGAATTCGTGAAAAGGAGAAAATTGAATAATGAGGAGATGATGATTGAGACCAGTACAGTCGAAGAACCCATCGACGACTTTAATGAGTACAGAGATATAGATCCAAATTTCCTGGATGAAAAGGAGATATTTAATGTGCTCGAGGAATCCACATATGAATCCAGTAGAAAAGAAATAATGGGTTATTTGAAGAATAACATAAAAAACTCGCTGTTTAGTTCTTGTTCCATATTCGCTATGGACCCATTTCTATATAATCAGTTTTTGAAAAGGATTGATTTGACAATAGAGGAAAAATACGGAAATCAATTAAAGAGCTGGAAGCAGAAGAAACTTGAAGGAAAACAATTTAATAAAGAGGATAAAGTAGTCACACTGCCTGAAAAGAATCGAATTAAGGATATCATTGGCATGTATACTAATATCGTTATAGAGGCATCCTCTCTAATTCCAGTGCTGAGTGGCTACGAGCTGATTGACATCGTTGATAGGATATTTTCCTCGGGTTCCACGTTCCATGTCACCAACCTGCCGTTAACACAACTTTTCCGACTAGGTGAGATTAATATGTGTTTGCTTTTGTGTTACCAATCAATTATTTCTTCTGTTCTGTTGACACTGAAGGACGATATGAATAGTTTGTTTACTGAATTGCAAGCTAACGTACCAACGCTAGAAAGCAATATATTTACGATAAAGTCTGAGATCGAGCGTAGAGAGGATGCAGAAAATAGACTAGACTATGTTAAATTTATGTCTCTATGGAAATTGTACTCTAATATATCGGCTACATTTTCTGACTCGATTGACTATGATGAAGATGCTAACTTGGGGATATTATTTGGTATAAGTCATGAACATACGAACAGTACCAACATGTTGCTTTGGAATTTTATCGAGAAGAACTACCAAATGAGGCATTTACTAAGAGGTGAAATTCCAATTCTGACACTTTCCCCTGCTGTTAATACAGCTTACGTTAGAGACCCTGTATATGATGCTGACAAGGCACTGCTCTTAGCTGAATCTGAGGTCGTGAAATATTTACTCTCAAATGACGAGAAGTTATCAATAGAAAAATTGCAGCATCATAGAGAGGATTTGAAAATGCAGCATGCTAATTGTTTGAGAAACTGTACCACAGTAGCGATGAATATAAATTGTGTCAATGATACAATTATCAACAAGAACATTCTGATCTACATTACTTATATGCTGATGCTTCAGTATGAGAAAGTTGGTGATGTTGAGAATTATAAGAAAAATTATCTAGAGTTCATCAGGATTTCACAAGAGACAATTTTCTATATTTTCTCTAATTTCGCTCAGGTGAAGTTTACTGGACATGAGTTTTTGTATGTTGGCAATTTCTTCAAGGTCTTAGAGAGTATTTCCTTTATGTACCTAGGAGGTTATGAGAGATCTGAAAGAGAATACAGCGAACTAGATGATGAGAATTCGAAGCGGGAGAACAGATTCCACTCCGGTTTGTGTTTCCTAATATTACAGAAGTTGCATATGTTAGTTAGAGACTACTCTAAGAACTGTAGAGTGGTTAATCCTCTAGCTACCAAATTATTAACTACACTTGAGACTATCCTATCTCATAGATTTGAACCTGTCAAAGTGGATAGAACAAATATTTTCAAGACGATATCAAATGACATGCTGAGAGTTTTGAACACGAAGCTATACCAGCTCTCTGAGGCGCTAGTGAAAAAAGAGTTTTACGAAGGCGGGATTAAGTACGATCCAAAGAACTGGGACAGTATCGGTATAACTGAAGAAAACATTGATAACGTGTTGGAATCATTTTATGCATTCAATTAAGTACTCTTTCATAGTTATATTTATTACGCACAAATAATATATATAAGAAAAAAAAAGAGTTGTAACAATAGATCAATCTATATGTATTCAAAATTCTATCAATTGAAGAGGAATTAGTGTCATAAAAAATAGTATACATTATATATATTTTATTGGGGGGGAGGGATGGTACGTGTAAACTATATGTAGGCACCAATTGAATAGCCTACGAATGCACCTAGGTAACCACCCACCACGATAGGAATAGGCCAAGCTTGCCAGTCACGATCCCAATCCAATGGAATCACGACGCAACTAATCCAGCACCCAACCACGATCATAATGAAGTATTTTTTCCAGATGCCAACTTTGAAATCACATGTGAACAAAGAGTAGACGGCAGGGTACGCCAAGTACGAGCAATGCAACGCTAGCAACCACGTCTCCTCGACCAGCTCGAGCAAAGGTGCGCCGAACAAGATGATGATCGCCATCACGGGCAAAGAAAGAAATGCACAAGCGACCAGAGAGAAACTGGCTAACGAGGTCTTAAACTTCAGCCTCTTGTTACCGTATATGGTAGATTTATTGAATTGGAAGATGGTGTACAGAACCTGGCAGGGGATCAAACAGTACAGCAGGTTAATAGTGTTGTAGTCAGGGAATACCTTGATGTAGAGGTAGACAAGACCCAGCAGATGCCAAGGGATCGTGAGCCACGTCTTTCTAATGAACACGGGAGGTCTATCGCCTTCATTTTTCTTCTTGTGGTGGTGATGGTGTTGTGTCTGTGTGATATCGTCTGAGAAAGAAACACTCTTGTGCTTTCTACCAGTCCTCTTCTTTACAGGCATGATATTCTTGTTTTAGATGTGTTTTAGAAAGATAATTGTTTTATTCTGGTTTCAAATATGTTTTAGGTATTATAATTGTGTATGGGGTTCTTTTATTTTCAAAAAAAAGAGATTGAATATAAAGGTTACACGAAGCGATGGAGAAAAAAAAAAATGAAGAAAAGTACTTACTGCACCATCACCGTCGATCAAACACACATCCAATCCAATATGGTTGTTTGGCCGAGCGGTCTAAGGCGCCTGATTCAAGTTTAATCACTTACTACATTACAATGTAGGAGCACTCAGGTATCGTAAGATGCAAGAGTTCGAATCTCTTAGCAACCATTATTTTTTTCCATTTTTTTTTTACTTATTTGTATATTGTATTGTTGTGTTGCTGTATTTACTATTGTATATTGTATTGTTGTGTTGTTGTATTGTTGTGTTGCTGTAGTACTGTATTATTGTATTATTGTATTATTGTATTATTGTATTACTATATTACTGTATTATTGTATTGGTATATTATTGCATTCTTGTATTACTACAACTACTCTTGCTCTCAACTGCTCTCAACTAAGCCATATCTATCGTATTAACACCCCACCCCTATTAGTAATATTGTAGTCAATGAAACGCGTAAACATCTAAAAAAAAAATGTAAATAAAAAAAAATATAAACAATAATAAACGCGTAAACGAACAGGAACCCCCTGGATTTTTCTAAAATTTTTTTGTAAATATTTACGTTACCGTTACACAAAACGGTGGAACGGAGAGAGGAATCCCGGGTTTTTTTTTTGGTTCTCATACGAAGACGGAGCCGCAGGAAGTGGGAGAGAACAATGGGGAGAGAAAAAGGGACGCGTGAGATGGAGAGAGAGAAGAGAAAAAAATTTTTTACTTAATCGTTAGAAACAGCCGTAGGGGAGGGGAGAGGGGGGTGTATGAAGGATAGAGAGATGATCTCTTTTCAAAAAAAAAGACTATATAAAGGATGAAGAAATTGAGATTTTAGTTCAAAAGTTTCTTTTCATGGAAGATAATCAATACAAAAACAAATACCAAAAAAAATTAAATATAATAATGAACACTACTGCTGAAGAACACCAAAAGTTTTTGAACAAGTACCAAGATGATCGTTTGAAGATGAAGGAGGCCGAGAAGGATGAGGTTCTGTTGATGGAGAACAAGCGTAGATTCGTTATGTTTCCAATCAAGTACCACGAGATCTGGGCTGCTTACAAGAAGGTCGAGGCTGCTTTCTGGACCGCTGAGGAGATTGAGTTGGCTAAGGATGTCAAGGACTTCGAGGGTCTGAGCGAAGGTCAGAAGGAGTACTTGGGTAACTTCTTGGCTATCTCTTCCTGGACTGACCATGTCGCCAACAAGAACATCATTGAGAAGTTTTCTGCTGAGCTACAGAACCCAGAAGGTAAGTCCTTCTACGGTTTCCAGATTATGATGGAGAACATCTACGACGAGATCTACTCCATGATGGTTGATGCGTTCTTCCAGGATGTCAAGAACATTCCTCTGTTCAAGAAGGTCTGCCAACAAGAGGAGATCAAGGCCAAGACCGAGTGGGCTAACCGTTGGGTATTTGACGAGGACACTCTGTACGCTGAAAGACTAGTGGCCTCTGCCGCTAAGGAAGGTATCTTCGGTAGCGGTGCCTTCGCCTCTCTATTCTGGTTGACCAAGGAGAAGAACATCATGCCAGGTCTGGCGATGGCCGCTGAGCACATCTGCAGAGACCGTGGTGCCTACGCCGACTTCGCTTGTCTGTTGTTCGCCCACTTGAGATCTAAGCCAAACCCAAAGATTGTTGAACAAATCATCGTCGAGGCCGTCGAGATCGAGAAGGCCCACCACAAGAACACCCTGCCAGTTGCCAAGCTAGGCTTGCCAATCGAAGAGGTCCACCAGTACATCGAGTTCATGGCCGACAAGATACTCTCTGCTTTCGGTAACGACAAATTCTACAACGCCACCAACCCATTCCCATTCATGGAAAACGCTACCACCATCGGTAAGACCAACTTCTTCGAAAAGAAGATCAGCGACTACCAACAAGCCACCACCACCGCTAAGCCAGCTGCCTCCGTTGCTAGCAGCGACAAGATCAAGTTTGACTCTGACTTCTGAACTTTTATTTACCATTACCATTATTTTTTTTTGCCCTTTAAAATTCTTTTATTAATTTTACGTCTTCTATAGAATTTCCCCTTATTTTACTTCTTTTTTTTATATACAACAAAACAAATACACGACTTTTTTTAACGTTAATATATTATCATGTGCTGGATCTGAATATTTTGTATCAATTAACTATGTCTAATTATAAATATACAATATTTCTTATTTGAGTCACGTGATATTCAATTAAAAAAAAAAAAAAAAAGGAACGCTAAATTAAATTCAAAAAGCGTTTGAAAAAATGTAAACAATAACAAATAGCAATAATTATTATTTACAATTGATCTTGTTTATTTCTTCAGTGGGGGTTTAGATTAAATAGATATATTTGGTTATGTCCCGTGTGTTGGATGAAATAGTGACTAGTTCCGGGTCGGACGATGATTATATCAACACATCCGAGGAGGACGTGGAAGTACAGAGCGATGAGGTAACACAGGAACAAGGTGAGAACGGTAGACAATTGTTTGTTGGGGAGGATGAGAGTGCCGCTGAGGAAGAACAGGAACAGGAACAAGAGCAAGAAGAGCAAAGGGAAGAGGAAGAAGATGGTGACCGTGCGAATCCATGGCAGTTTCAGAAAGTTATTCGAAAAGAGATCAATAGTCGATTACCTAGCAATTATAATTTGAAAAGGTGGAGGAAACCTTCTAGAATGATGATAGATTCGGTGATGCAGCTTTTGGAAAGTAATGGCGTAGATGCCATTGATTCAGTGTTCCACAAATATGAAAGAGAAATTTACAAGCATTTGAGAGGCCCCTCGCATCTCCGGCACCAGGAGATTCAGGAGATTAAACAGGAGAAGGAGAGAATGATACGAGATATACTGGTGCACATTGAGAAGAAATTGCGATTTTCTAAGTTCCCAACGAGATTGTCAGAGAATGATTTCAATGTGGAATATATTTATGAAAAACGTAGGTTCTTGCAGGAAAGATACGCTAGTGAATTGCATAAATCTGAATTACTCGAGAAAGAGATTACCAGGGAAAACAAATTGCTCGAAGAAGCACGCCAAATGACTGAGAATTTAAAAGGCACTAATGATAGAAGGCTGCGAGATAAGTTGGAACACAACGATATACATCCGTCGATGTTGCAGGCAATCAGTGAGGATCTCGAAAGTAAATCTAATGGAAATATAGCATTCAATCGTGACAAAATTGAGGTAAACCTTGAGCTTCCAGAAACATCGTCTCATGAACTACTAAATATTGAAGAGCAGGTGCCCTCTTTGCAAGAACTGAATGAGGCCATACGGACAGCTCAGAACATTTCTAATACTCTGCTGGATCAGACACAATTAGATAAATTAAATAAAATGATTTTATAGTATATTAGTTTATACAAATAATACTTTTTGAAATTATATTACTTAAATCTATCGCAATGTAGAAAGTCTGAATCCATGACCTAAATATAAATATTCAGAAAAAAAAAGGAAAACAACCTTAATGTATATATTTGTCCTAAATCCTCAGCCATTGATGGAAAAAACAATAACTACACAAACCTACTAACCAGAAAGACAGCATGTATAACTAAATAAGAAGCAGTTCTATGGTTACTATGATCATTATTATAGAGTAATTGAATCATTTATCACACGCAACGACATAGTTAAGACGTGAAAATGTGGAAAAGGATTTTGACGATCAGAACCCCCGCTGAAATTTTTTTTGATTTTTTTTTAAAAAAAAAAAGAAAATACTTTTGACACATAATGTGGACAATATAGCAAGGTTAAACCACCATCCAAACCAAAGTTTCTCAAATTCTGTGGTGAATATCTCTGGAAGAAGAACGGAGGTAATTAACAATACTGGTTTCTCTCTCTTTTTTCTCATTCTTTTTATTCTTGCATATATTCTGGAAAGGAAAGGAAGGCAAACAATAAGAAGTATATCATTCGGAATTGGACTTTAAATAGCTAAACTAAGAGCTAATTTCTTTGGAATTGAATAGATATTTCAAATTTATTTATCTTTTTTATTTGAAGAGTAAGAGATTTAATTTCCTAAAGAAAAAATTTCTAAGACCAATTCAAAACCCCTACTTCAAAAGATATTTTGTTAAAAAGTAATAAATTTTAAAAAAAAAAAAACAGATTAAAAATATGAAGGGTTCGATGAATAAAGGGAGATCTGAGTTTAACACCAGAAAGAATTTTAATTCGTCAACACAAACTTCTGGTTCCGGTTCATTCTATGAGACACCAGAAGTGACGAAGAACTTCAATGACAGATTGGATTATCTTCTAGTTAATAGTATTGGTTCTACTGTTGTTGTCACCTCTACTTCAGGTATTCAATTTGAAGGTGTTTTGTCCGCTTGCAACTTAGAGTCCACTAATGGTATTGACGTCATCTTGAAAAATGCTAAAATTGTGGATAACGGTATTACAAAGGAGGTAAAGGATTTGACGGATAAGGTCGAAGAAACATTGCTAATCCAGGGTGATGACGTTGCTGAAATTGATTTGAAGAACATTGATTTCAATTTAGAGGAGAAATGGGAAAACAACAAGAAGTTGGAAGTAGAAAAGAAACAAGAAGAAGAAAAGAAGAAGGCTGATGCCGCCGCCGCCGCCGCCGCAGCTAAGTCATCTGCCGGCACCGCTTCCAGATCTCCTTCAAATGCGCCAGCGGAAGCAAAGAAAGCTTTTCAAACTGATGTTGATATTTCTCGTTCTAGGGAAATCAAGCAACGTGAATTACAAAAGTGGACCCCAGATGACAATGAGACATTTAACATGGGATCTGGTGCTTTAGAAGATGATAACGAAAAGTGGGATCAATTCGCTGTGAATGAAAAGAAGTTCGGTATTAAATCCTCCTTTGATGAACATTTCTACACTACTAAGATTAACAAGAATGATCCCAACTATGCTGAAAGAGTGAAGGAAGCCGATAGAATTGCCAAGGAGATTGAATCTCAAGGCACTTCCGGTAATGTTCACATTGCTGAAGACAGAGGTATCATTATTGATGATTCCGGCATGGATGAAGAAGATTTGTACTCTGGTGTTGATAGAAGGGGTGATGAATTATTAGCTTCTTTGAAGACCAATTCCAAGCCAGTGGCTCCAAAGCCAAGAAAGTACGTTCCACCAACTTTGAGAAACCAACCACATCATATGGATCCAGCTATCCTTTCCTCTACTGGTACTAAGGTCGCATCACCTGTCACTAAACACAGTGCTGGTTTATCAAGCAAGAAGGAGTCCAAACAAAAGAAGCAACCAAACTCTAAGGAAGCTCAAATTGAGGAGTTAAGAAAGTTCTCTGAAAAGTTCAAGGTTCCATATGAGATGCCAAAGGATATGCAAGACTTGAAGAAGACTAGTTCTCCTGCTCCAGCATCTCAGAGTTCAACCTCAACTTCAACTCAACAAACTCACAAGGAGTCACCTCCAAAGAGCTCTATCGAAACTCCATCCCGTAAATCTTCTACTGAACAGACTCCTGCTCACCAGACTCCTTCTAATAATGTTCCAGCTCAAACACCTACTAAGAGAAGTGGTTCCAATTTGAAGGCTGATCCTTCATTACCTCCTAAACCAGTCAATAAGACTCCAGGTGCTAAGGTCTCCTTACCACCAACTCCTTCTACATCTAAGACAGAGTTAAAGAAGGGTCCTGTTGCTACTGCTTCTTCTACTGCATCTCCGCAGCATATGAACCAAAACATGTCCCCAGGGTTGGCAAGACCAACCTCCTCAAGAAGACGTAACGCTGGCTCTTTCTTTGGAAATAAGAAGATCTTACCTAAGGAAGATGTAAAGGAGAAATTTGCACGTAATTTCAACATGTTCTTGAAGTCTAAGGAAGCATTTGACAAGAAGCAAGCTGAGAAGGCCAAGGCTACCACCGAGGATAAGGAGAACAAGGATGGTAGTACTACACCAGCTACTTCGTCAACTACTCCTGCAGTGGAGCAGTTCTTCATCGAAAAGCCTTACTTCACTGCGCCAACCTGGACCAGCACCGTTGAGAAATCATACAAGGACTTCTTCCCAGATGGAAGAACTGCAATGCAGAGAGCGCAAGCCAGACTACAGAAGAGACAGATGGGCGGTATGGGTGCCGGTGGTATGGTGGGCTCCCACGCTCCAGGAGGCGTAATTAGCCCTCACATGGGCATGGGAATGGGCGCAGGCGGCATGGGCCGCGGAAATATGGGGGGATTCCCTATGGCTCCAATGGCCGCTGGCGGTGGCGCCCCTGCCATGATGAACGGTTTCGGAGGCATGTACATGCCTTTCCAACCACAACCAGTATTCTACCCAGGTATGGTCCCAATGATGGGAGGTGCCGCCGGTGGCTCCGCAGCCACAGGAGCAGCAGCCACAGGAGGTGGAGGTAGAGGTACCGATGAACCAAGTGGTAGCATGTCACCACAGACGATGTCACCACATATGCCACCAGCGTATATGGGAGGTGCACCAATGGGGTATCCACCACCTGGAGCTCCATTCCATGGCATGATGGGTGGTATGAATGATAGAGGCCATGGAAACCACTACAATAACCATCGTAACCATCACAACAACTACCATCACCAAAAATAAGAAAAAAAAAACAAGTAAATAAGTACATAAAATTAATATAAATAAAAATAAAAACAACAATAAAAAAAAATCCGATAACTAAATTGATTTACGTCATAACGTTGATACTAAATCATTTTCAAAAGTCTCTGGCACATCCGATCGATCCGAGCCAAAAGCTTCTTTTCATCGATTTCATAAAAAATTTTGGAATTCCTCGAGGAAACAAAATTTTTTTTTCGGGTCTCGAGCGTAGAAAGTCCCGTACAGAAGAGCCCGATGAATGAAAAATATGGATTAAACGAGTAAGGAAACGATGACAAAGTACATCGAGTTTGAACTTACACAGGGCACAGAGGGTTCTTGCCAGGTTCTTCTGTGATGGACATCCGCGGATGCAGGATTCAGGCCAAACTGGCATTGAATAAGTGCTCATCTGAAGGGAACATATATAAAAAGGAATAGTATTTGCACACCTCCCCCAAGTTGACACTTCTTCTTCTATAGAAAAATATAGTGAAAAAAACAACAACAACAATAGTATAAATAAAAGATGGCTCCTAATACAAGTAGCTTGGTTGAAGAAGAGAGACTGTTGCAAGAGACTAAGGTTGAGACGCCTGTAAATCTTTTAGATGAGTCTCTTATTTCCCGTGGACATGCGCGTCGTATGGGTCATTTGGAGAACTACTTTGCTATTATGCAGAGACAGCGTATGTACACCAACTTCAACATGTACGGTGAGTTGAATGTTGAGATTACACGCGATGAGCTAGCTCATGCGGTACGTAACATTCTGTTGAAGCATCCGATCATGATGCAGGCTGTGATTCCTAAGAAGTACCCTGACTGGGAAGAGTACTACACAAGTGATGAGTATTACAACACTCCTTTCCCAGAGAACGATTACTTGAGAGTGATTACCAGCAAAGTCAAGCTCAGCGACATCATTATCAATGACCAAACCGAGGACTATAGCGAGTTGATCCAATTGATCCTGGACGAATACAAGAAGAACAACTACGTGTTTGATGCGTACATGCAAGAGCTTATCGGAAATGTGATTGTTCCTGTCGGTAACCCTAACAAGCCAAATTGGAGACTGCTCTGTCTACCTACAGACTCCACCAGTGGGAACAAGTGGAAGAGATTCGTATACATCAGTAATCACATCTGCTCCGATGCCATTAGTAGTGTCAACTTGTTCCAGGACATTACCCACGAGGTGACCAATAACAAAGAAGAGACCATATCTTTCAAAGACGACGTCATAGTGGATTATGAAAGGGACTGTGCCAAGATCGGCAAGCTACCTGCACCTATCACCGAGCGTGTTGAGTACAGACCACCACTATCACAACTACCGAAGATCATGGCCGTGTCATTTTTAAAGACTTTCCTAAATTTCAAGAGCAATGCCCTGGAGACCCGTAGGAACGAGGAGTACAAGGTCGAGAAAGACATCCCCGAGACACAGATGGGTGATGTATGTTTTGATGAGATTTTGAACTATAAGCCTGAGGAGGTCCGGGTGCTTAGAGACCACATCAAACACAACGTCCACGGCAAGTGTACCGTGACACCGTTCATCCAGGCCTGTTTCTTCGTGGCCATGTACCAATGTGGTCAATTGTTCGGGCACAAACAAGGGCTGAAGGAGCGCTGGCTGGAATGGGGTGTTGACATGGCCATTCCTAGCAGCACCCGCAGATACCTGCCCGAGGACCCCGAGATCCGCGAGATGTACAAGTACGGTTCGAATGTCGGTGGTATTCACTACTTGTTCTTGATATCCAGCATGAACATTAGGCCCCAGGACAAGAAGAAGTTCTGGGACCTGGTAGAGTACTACCACGACACCATGGTGAACTCCCACGACAACGGTGACCAGACCGTGGGTCTCGGTACGCTGATGTTGGACGTCATCACCGAGAAGAAAAACGTCGACAAACTGATAATGGACGAGTACCTGTACCAGAAACGTGGCGGTGTCATCCTGTCCAACGCCGGGTACTTCCACCAGGACCCCACGCAGAAGGTCCACGTCACAAACATGATCTTCGGACAAAGACCAGGTGCCCTGAAGTTCAGTTTCGGTGTCAACATCGTCTCCACAAACATTTCAGGCATGAACCTAAACGTGGGCATGGTCCGCAACACCCTCAGAGACCGAGACCAGTTCAGCCTCTTCATGAAAACTCTAGACACAACCATCCGTACCTTTGCGGGGCTGTCCTGATTGCCACATTGTCCATTGTCCATTGCCACATTGTCCAGTGTAGTGTATAGTATTGTGTGTGTACATAGTATATAAATCATAACACTATACGAACATCAACCTAAACGACGCAGTACTCTAAACGACCACCTATTTGTGGGTCGTATAGAACAACCCCAATCATCGTATACGTCTCGTTTAAATGGCCCCAAAGAAAAAAAATTTGGGAAATTTTTTTCAGCAGAAAATTTTTTCTGTGCAGGCAGCAGCGCCGACCCAGGCGAGAGAGTCAGACGATAACTCCATTGTTTCAAACAAAAATAGCCACGTGCACAGAAACGTGCGTAGACTGTACCTCGATTTTCAAATTTATTTTTTTTTCTTTCTTTTTTTTCTTGTTTTTTATATGGTGATAATGTAAGTTGTACGGGTGGTTCTGTGTAGCATGTGCTAAAGCATCATACCGATGCTCGTTTCGGGACCCAAACGACCATATACCCAGAAAAAAAAAAAAAAGTATATAAAGAAGATAGAGATAGAGGTAAGTCTCCTCCATTGTTTCAATTAAATCTTATAATGTGTAAGGACTAAAGACAATATAAACAAAAGAAGACAATAAATCAATTATATTATTTTAAAAAACAATGTCTTTGACTGATGCTGATAACAAAGTTACCTATGATGCGCTAGTGGTTGGTGCTGGTGTCATTGGGCCATGTGTTGCTACTGCCTTGGCTCGTAAGGGTAAGAAAGTGCTGATTGTTGAAAGAGAGTGGTCTCAGCCGGACAGAATTGTCGGTGAGTTGATGCAGCCAGGTGGTTTGAGAGCTCTGAGGTCTCTAGGTATGATCCAATCCATCAACAACATCGAGGCCTACCCGGTTACCGGTTACACCGTGTTCTACAACGGTGAGCATGTTGATATTCCATACCCATACAAGGCTGACTTGAAGCCAGTTGAGAAGTTGAAGGATCTTGTCCGCGACGGTAACGACAAAGTTTTGGAAGACTCTACCGTCCACAAGAAGGATTTTGAGGACGACGAAAGAGAGAGAGGTGTCGGTTTGGTCCACGGTAGATTCTTGACTAACTTGAGAAACATCTGTGCTGCCGAGCCAAACGTCACCAGACTGCAAGGTAACGTTGTTGAGATCTTGAAGGACGCCAAGAACGAGGTCATCGGTGCCAAGGTTGACGTCGACTCCCGTGGTAAAGTTGACTTCAAGGCTCACTTGACCTTCGTTTGTGACGGTATCTTCTCTCGTTTCAGAAGAGAGTTGCACCCAGACCACGTTCCAACCGTTAACTCCTCCTTTGTCGGTATGTCTTTGTACCACGCTCACATGCCACACAACATGCACGGTCATGTTATCCTAGGTGACAAGCACATGCCTATCTTGGTCTACCAAATCTCTCCAGAAGAGACCAGAATCCTATGTGCTTACAACGCTCCAAAGGTCCCAACTGACCTAAAGGCCTGGATGCAAAAGGACGTCCAACCATTCATCCCAGAGACTCTAAGACCTTCTTTCGACGAGGCTTTGTCCGCTGGTAAGTTCAAGCCAATGGCTAACTCTTACTTGCCAGCTAGACAAAACGACGTTACTGGTCTATGTGTTATTGGTGATGCTCTAAACATGAGACACCCATTGACCGGTGGTGGTATGACTGTTGGTTTGAACGATGTTGTCTTGTTGATCAAGAAAATCGGTGACCTGGACTTCAGCGACCGTGAGAAGGTTCTAGACGAACTTTTGGACTACCACTTCGAAAGAAAGAGCTACGATGCCGTCATCAACGTTCTATCCATCGCCTTGTACTCCTTGTTCGCTGCTGACAGCAAGAACTTGAAGGCTCTACAAAAGGGTTGTTTCAGATACTTCCAACGTGGTGGTGACTGCGTTAACTTGCCAGTCGCTTTCTTGTCTGGTGTTCTACCAAAGCCATTGTTGTTGACTCGTGTCTTCTTCGCTGTTGCCTTCTACACCATCTACCTAAACATGGAAGAACGCGGCTTCCTAGGTTTGCCAATGGCTTTGCTAGAAGGTATCATGATCCTAATCACTGCCATCAAGGTTTTCACCCCATTCTTGGTCCGTGAATTGATCGGTTAAAGCACAAACAACATACAAACACTAACCATAAACGACTATAGACTATTACATTTTTCTTTCCACTATTATTTATTTATTTTTTTTTCTCCCCCTCCATTTCTATTTCATTAATTACTTTTAACGAACCATCTTATTATACTCTGTACTTTCATTATTAAAAAACAACAACATTTGTCTGATATTATTGGTATTTATTTATATTATATTTTTCTTTGGGAATGTAGATTACTTTAGTGTGACGATGTCCTAACGACTATAATAGATTCCTTGGCATCTTTATCATTATCAATTTTATTTCTACCATTAAATCACTAACTTATTTATTTATAAAATTCTAACAATTATACATCAATCAGAGAGTCTTTCAAATAGTTTGCTTATTTATGTCAAAATTCAATATCACAATATACGAAATAATATTAACATGAATAAATTTCTTTTTGATTGGCGGTTAGTATAAGTTGAATCGTAATATCAACATAGCAGCATGACTAGAAACTTGTTTAGTTTCCATTGATTTAATTTAATTCTTTTATGCATTTAAATAAAACAACCATCTGGGAGTCTCTATCTATACCTTTCATATTTATTCTTTGAAAAGTGCGTAGAAGCCTGTACCTTTTTTAACAAAATTTTTGAAAAAAAAAAAAAAAATTTTTTTTTCAATGGCATTGCGTTGCTTAAATTTTGATTGGAAAGTAAAAAAAAAAAAAATATCTTGACATTTTTAGATGAATTGACATCATCGGGGACTGTGAAGGGAATAGAAGTACAAAGACTGTTGTCAATTTAGTGAATTTTAGAAGAAAAAGGTGATTACCAAGGAAATAAGAAACCTTCAAAGAAAAACAACAAAAAAACTGAGCGATGACGGTCACTATTCAGGAATTAACAAATCATTCCTATATTGATCACGAGTTATCTGCAACTTTGGATTCCAGCGAAGCCTTTGAAGGACCTGAGAAGTTGTTAGAGATATGGTTTTATCCCAATGAGAGAAGTATTCCGGGGAACAGGGGCAGTCTGAGAGATATCAAATTTGAAAAATGGGTTGCAATCTTGAAGTTGGTCAAGTGTGAAGTTCTATCTATAAAGTCTACCGAAAAGATGGATGCATTTTTGTTGAGTGAGTCCTCTTTGTTTGTGTGTGATCACAAGATAACTTTGAAGACCTGCGGTACAACCACCACTTTGTTCTGCCTAGAGGAATTGTTCAAAACTGTAGAAGAGGAATTGAAGTGGGACATGCGTGCAACTGGTGCCAATCAGGCCAAATATCACCCATACAAAGTTTTCTACTCCAGAAGATGTTTCATGTTTCCCTTGAAACAGCGCTCTATCCACAAGAGATGGACCGATGAGATTGAGTACCTGAACAAGTTCTTCTGCTACGGTAGTAGTTACCTGGTAGGAAGAAGTGATCAAAGCAACCATTGGAATCTGTACGTCACGGAGACAAACAAAGCTATTCAAGAAGTAGTAGCAGAAGAAGAAGAAGAGGACGAAACTTTAGAGATACTGATGACCGGGTTAGATCCACAATGTGCACAACAATTTGTATGCAAGAGGGAAGTAAAGACAGTAGAAGAAAGCCAAGAAGATACCAACACCAGCGAGGATGAAGGCCATTTGCTAGGGTACAAGATGACCAATGCCACCAGACTAGACAAAGTATACAACAACACCAAGGAAGTCAGTTTCCACCACGATGCCTTTGCATTCACACCTTGCGGGTACTCCTCCAACATCGTCCTTGATGAACAATACTACTATACTTTACACGTAACACCTGAAAAGGGGTGGTCCTACGCTTCCTTTGAAAGCAATGTCCCGGTTGAACATGTCTCTTCCAAATCCCAGGACAACATTTCAGTGGTCAACCACGTTCTTTCGGTTTTCCAGCCCACAGACGTGTGCCTGACATTCTTCTGCAAGTCAATGGAGAACGATTCCTTCAAGAAACTAATGAAGATTACACAACTGTCAAACTACACAAAGAAGGACAGAATTATTTATGATTTAGACGATTACCACTTACTATACATCAGATTCGAAAGAACATGATATATATATTACTTTTACATAGCATAATAGATTTTTCTTTTTCTTTTTTTTTGTTTTATTTTATCGTTGCTTATTCTATCGTTGCTTATTTTATTTTTAGCATACTCATCTGATCGTGATATATTCATATTAATGCAATCCACTTTCATCAACTGATGGAGAGATATATAATTCACGCATACCACATCATCTGATCACTCATCCCTTAGTTACCAGTCGGCTCATATTGCCTTAAGCAATCTGCCTAAAAGAGCTGGGACAAAAATCACTCCTTTTTACTGAGAGAGAAGCGCCTCTCAGCCTAAACACGATGCTCTCTACACAACCCTTCTGGCCCCCCCCTGCCTACGTTTTTCTCTCTGCCTGCAATGGATCTGGAATACCAATTTTCTGCCTACGGTCCTAGCACTGCGGTGCGAAACGAAGCCAAACGCACGCCGTACAGAGGGAAAGTTAAAAGGGACTCATGTTGAGAGTCAGCCTAGAACTGCAGAGAGCCCCCCTTCCCCGCGTCAGGTTTATCCTCTTCGTCTCTGTTTAGGAGGAGATGGGTTTATTGTTTAGTGTTTGAGAATGCTGAAGAAGAAAAGAAGTATTACACCAATCAAAGAGTCCTTTCTATCCCAAATATCAAGTGCAATTAAATTAAAAAAGGAGAAGGGGTTATTTTGTCCCTTTTTTTTTTGAGAGTAGCTGTAAGAACAGCCTTTCAAAGTTAAAATAGAATCTTAATCCCTGTAGATAAGGGCAGAGCACAGCAGAAAAGAGCTAATAGCACCCCTATATACCTTCTCCAAAATTACATCATTCCTATATAAATGCTAATGATTTTTAAAACTTGATTTCTCTGATTCTTGTTCTTTAGATTGTAGAATGTAAAATACGTATAAGCGAAGTACAAATAATAACAGTATGCTGCACAAACATACCAACAAACAAAAACAGCCATTGAGTATCGTCAAGCACCACCATGTTGATTCCCGTTTAGAGGACTTCAAGCTGTTGTCAAAGGAGCTGCAGGAAATTGCTCAAAACAGTGACAAGTTGAAGAAGCTGGGTCAAAGTGAGGACAAGGAGTCTCACTTGCTAACCATGAGATATGCTATCCCTGACGAAGGTGTTCCACCACAGCTGGCTTATGAGATGATCCACAACGAGTTGACTCTTGATGGTAATCCTCATTTGAATTTGGCTAGTTTTGTTAACACCACTACCACTCATGAGGCTCGTAAGTTGATGTCTGAGAACATCACTAAGAACTTGGCTGATAACGATGAGTACCCACAGCTTATCGAGCTGACTCAAAGATGTATCTCTATGATTGCTGGTTTGTGGAAAGCTAGTGAGGAAGAAGAGCCAATGGGTTGTGCCACTACAGGTTCCAGTGAAGCCATTATGCTTGGTGGTCTAGCTATGAAGAAGATGTGGGAACGTAAGATGAAAGAAGCTGGTAAAACCGATGTCTCGAAGCCAAACATTATCATGTCTGCTGCTTGCCAAGTTGCTCTGGAGAAGTTTGCCCGTTACTTCGATGTTGAGTGTAGATTGGTTCCAGTCTCTAAGAAGAGCCATCACATGCTAGACCCTAACTTGCTATGGGATTTCGTTGACGAAAACACCATTGGTTGTTTTGTTATCATGGGTACTACTTACACTGGTCACTTGGAGAATGTTTCACAAGTTGCGGATGTTCTAACTGAGATCGAAAACCAACACCCAGACTGGGCTAACAAGGAAATCCCAATCCACGTTGACGGTGCTTCTGGTGGTTTCATTGTTCCATTTGCTTTCACTGAAGAGCAAATGAAAGCCTATGGTAACGAACACTGGGGCTTTGACCATCCTCGTGTCGTGAGTATTAACACTAGTGGTCACAAGTTTGGTCTAGTCACCCCAGGTCTAGGGTGGGTTCTATGGAGAGACGAGTCTCTTCTAGCACCAGAACTGAGATTCAGATTGAAATATCTGGGTGGTGTTGAAGAAACATTTGGTTTGAACTTCTCTAGACCAGGTTTCCAAGTTGTACACCAGTACTACAACTTTACCAGTCTAGGTTTTAGAGGTTTTCATGACAGCTTTAACAAGGCACTATTCGTCTCCAGAGTTTTTGCTCACCACTTGTTGAGAAGCCCAATCTTTGACGGCAACTTCGAAGTTGTCAGTTCTATCCATAAGAAGATCTCAGACGATAGCGTTCCAGAAGCTTCCAATGATTACTGGGATAACCCTGAGGAATACATCCCAGGTGTGCCACTGATTGCGTTCAAGTTCTCTCCAAAGTTCCACAAGGAATTCCCAGAAGTGCCTCAAGCACTATTGTCTCACATGCTAAGAACCCGTGGCTGGATCATTCCAAACTACCCATTGCCACACTCCACAGATGGTTCTGACAAAGAAGAAGTGTTAAGAGTTGTCTTCAGAACCGAGATGACCTTGGACTTGGCCCAATTGTTGCTGGCTGACATCCAGGCTGTTCTAAGGAAATTGAAGGCTAGTTACACAGGTCTACAAAGTATCTCCCACGAATTGAGTGCAGATAAGAGACGTGACTATGTCTACCAGATGTTGTTAGCTCTCGCTTCTCCAGATGAGCCAGATGACGAGCCAGAGGACGAAGAGGCCAAGAAAGAGAAACAAGAGAAGAAGCAACACATCAAACAACGTTTGTGCAGAAACTACAGAGGTACTTGTTAATGTTTTTTTTTTGTACTCCATTTCAAATTAATATAATAAAGCTTTGTAGTAAAAAAAACTTTTTAAAAATATAGTTAAGAATCAATGATTAGATGTACTTTCAATAAATATTTGAGTCATCCTAGCTCTGTAATAAAATTACCCGGTTCGTACCTCATCGGTAATTATTTTTTTTTTTTCAATGGGAGAGCGATGAGATGGAGAGCAGGGTCAAAGACCCGAAAAAAGTGGCGGTGTGTTCAAAATAAAAACTGTTTTCTACGAAATTTTCTAGCGGGTACGTTTTCTTTGGGAAGAAGAGGGTGAGAGCTTGCCCGTCCCCCCACTCTGTATCATCTAAGAAAATTAGGGACCATTGCATTTCCCGATTAGGACATATAATTGGCTTACAACAATCCCTTATGCTCTCTTCCTTGTAATATATTTCCCCCCCTTCTCAAGGGAGAGAAGGGTCAGTTCTTAGAATATGCTGTAGAGAGAATGCCAGCGCCTCCTTAGGGTCCCCACACTACAACCCTCCCTCAATTTTATAGACACATCCCCTAAAGGGGAAATATATGGTCTGACTAACAGAAAGTTAGTAGCCGAAAGAGGGGATGTAAATTATCTTTCCAGCTCCTTAGTTGACCCATTTGGGTAATGATGGGTCCTCAGTTCGGTGAGTACGGTTTTGTAATGCCTACGTACAATGACTCAATACTTTATCGATTGTTCTAGAATACTGACGTATGTGTTAAAAATAACAACAAGGCTAAACTGGGCTTATAACTCCTCCAATGGCTTGAAAAAAAAAAGTATATAAAGGACAGTGAATTGTGAGTTCAGAATGTAATTCAGAATATGTTTTTATAGAATACAAGAAACCACTAACTCAATAAACAAAAAAAAACAAATTATAAAGATGAAGATTTCTAACGTTGTCCTAGGTGCTTTGGCTGTCGGTGTTGCTACTGCTCAAAACAGCTCTAACACAACCTCCACTTCCTCCCACAAGAACGCTGCTGTTGCTCCAGCTCAAAATGCTTACGCTGCTGGTGCTGCTGGTGCCGTTGTGGCCGGTGCTTTGGCTTTCCTAATTTAAGTTTAATTTAAAATAGGATTTAATGAGGTTATATATATGACTGTTTGTGTTATAGAACTTTTTATTTTTCTCTCCATAAAGGAGTATACGAACTAAGAAAATTTTTGTTCATATATAAATATGTTTATTTTAATTTGAATTCAAATTTCAAAATTTGATATTGATATCTTTATTCTGTATAATTGAAAAAACAAACAAACAAATTATTAATATTATATTTATACTTTAATCACAATCACTTTTTCCGAATTACAAGGTCGTGGAAACTCTTGTGTGAGAATCGGCCATTATCACGACCATGGTCAATAAAATCACATATACTGTTGTAGAATATACCAAACACACTAGGAGAGTCTCGATACTTTTCCATATCATTCATAAGACCCTTGATAGAAACATTGGTCTTTGAGGCCGGGAACTCACGCTTGTAATTCTCGGCAAACTTGTTAATAAATTCGTGCTGCTCATCGAGATTGAGCTCGTGCCACCGGCGGAATTTGCTTAAATTCCGAGCACTGGCCTTCGTAACTATAAACCTCCTAACTACACTACTCATCGATTTTCTCTTAATAATTTTTTTTTGTGGTTGCCTTAGAATAATGCAGGATTGATAAAAAAAAAAGAATGACAACTAAAAAGATTGCCTTTTTGCCGAGAGATTTTTTTTTCTAATTAAATTTTGAACCTTATAAATAGTCATGCCCCCAATCTTATCTGCTAGATGTCTAATCTATTGATTATATCTCTCCCTACATCAATCAGCCTCTCTCCCAGCTCTCTCTCTCTCCACAACAGCTATTCCCCTCCTGCCACCCCCACAGTGCACGGCTGAGAGAATCTCTCCCCTTGCTCGCCCATTTCTCTCTGTCTGAAGAAAAATAAATCATCGATGAGAGTGGAGATTTTGGAGAAACAAAAAAAAACCCAACGATTCAAACAGTTCAACAGCCAACGTAAACACAAAAACAACCTGATACTTTGGAGTAATACTCCAAATTATATACTATCTTCTTATCTTTCCCTTCCTTGAACATATGTTTTTCTCTATCCCCCCTTTCCCTATTCCTTTGATATTAGGGATGGTATGCCACAGTCACATGACTGAACAAGGTACGTTGGTTGGTAGTTCTAACAAAAACTAACAGCCGAATTAGTATTCCGATATGGTGTAACGGCTATCACATCACGCTTTCACCGTGGGGACCGGGGTTCGACTCCCCGTATCGGAGTATACTTTTTTCTCTTTGAAATTTTTCATTTATTTTTTGTGATCACACGGATGTTTCGTATTTTATTATATCACATGGTACCTTAAGATGTGAAATTTGTCACTTTATTAATGGATTTGAGAAATATTATATGTTTTAATATTGTGGAAAGAATAAGATAAAAGCTTTCATATTGCACTCTAATACACTCTTTACTTAGATAAACTTTAAAGTATAATGATGACTTCAGGAGATGAGATTACTGTATCCTTGTCTGAGCATTTACTCGATGGCAATTTAAATTTCCCTGATTATCAACAACGTACTAACAACTTGACGTTGAATAGACAGAGGTGTCTTGACCCCACACTAATAGACTCTTTCCTAAGGAACCTGAGACACGGTAGTGACGATGTTATTAAACAGAAACTGAATAATTATTACAAGCAGACAGAACATCGTGACAAGTCGAAAATACAGAAATGTAATACGTTTATCGCTAATGAACTTTACCCCAACTGGAAAGTACGAGACCAGATAATCGATTTCTGTGCTGGACAGGCCGAGAAATTAAAGGCAGAAATTGATGCCAAGGGGGATGACCAAAGTACTCTAGTAAAGACTGTTGACACAAGGCTGGATCCTTACTCTCAGCGTGATCTACAGTTTCAACAAAAACAAAAATATAAGCAACTGAACGACCTCAATACCTGGGTATCAAATAACAGAGGAATCGAGTCTATACTAAGAGGTACCTCCGATCACATTTTGAAACAAAATTGTGACCAAAATGAAGATTACATCAAGAAGTTCTGGCAATTGAATGCAAAGTAAAAAGGTTAGAGTTTTCTTTTATCACCTCTTCTTTTTGTGTTTACTGTAAATAGCAAGCAATGCATACATATATTCAATAATTTTCTGTATCAGAAGGAAAAGTATTTATAGAATTTGAACAATCTTATCTCTTTTTATGCTTATTTGCTCCGAGTTAGGGTCTAGATTAATATGTACACGCTATATAAAGCCTTTTATTAGTCCACACTTCAGTATAAGGCAGTCTTGAGGGGTTAATATTTTGTAAAATGAATATGTATAAAATATAGTAGGCCTTTTGTTCATCCATTGATAGACTCCGAGAAGTCCGATACACTTCTAAACTTAATCTTACCATCAGCTCCAACCTCCGCATAACTGAAATAGCCAGAAGCTTGTATTTCCTGGCTCATCTTTGATTTTTCCGGAATGGCATGTTCAATGGTTCTTGGCAAGATATCTACAGTGCTAACACTTAAAGGTTTATTTGTTTCATGAGAAGTTTGCATAATTACCGTTCTTGGCCCTTGTATACGCACAAAAGCTGGAGAAGCAATATTTTGTCCATTATTATTGCTGTAAATGACAGTTTTCTTGTAAATGAAACTGATCCAGCTCCATACTCTCTTGGAGACATCAATAACTTGATCCTTGACTTGTACCACGGCGGAAGACACAGGCTTCTCCACTGGTTCCTCCAAGTTTGGAGTAAAATTGGCCAATGGTTTAGCGTCCTTGTATGAAATTAAAAATGGGTTTTGCCCTATGGAATTGGCTATGTCCAGTTGGCTAGTGCCTGATACAGCAAGTATATTCTGTGAGTTAATGACTATGTCATCTTCTGGGGTCTTCAAATCAATTGCATAGACATTCCCGCAACCACTCAATATGACATTACCACGACCTGTTAGCACCTGATAGTTTTTGCGGTGACCAAACACGGACTTGGATAAAGGTGCAGGTTTCACAACAAGACTCTCATTACCTTCATATGCAATAATTGAGTCACGTCCCCAAACATTCCAATCCTGGGTACCATCTAAATCCAACGGATAAACAGTTCTCGTAGGGTTGGCTACCGTGATACCCTTACGGTCCTTCGCAAGCAAGTTAGCCAAGAGTTTCAAAAACGTCACAAGTACTGACCCATTAGCCACATTAGGAGCTACCAATGCAGCATGGTCCCTTCCAGTAACCGTCACAGTGTGATACAATGATACATTAACAGACCTGAACCTCACCAAATTGGTCCAGAAATTCACCCACCGATGCGACAACACAGCGCTGGAGACACTAACAAGCTTGGAATCGCTTGGTTCCACACGTTTTAGCGATACTAAACACCCCTTCCTAACATAAACAGGGACCGAGGGCTCTAACGGCACTTTGGCCAATGAGTCCCTCCCCAAAACCTCAATACCTCTCTTCAGCATTTTTAATTATGTTTTTATTATTATTGTTGTCGTTATCTATTAATATATGTACACAAGTATTTATTATCTTATACTATTTATTGCTCTTGCTTCATGTATGCAGCACTGCTCAGCGAGAAGATCCTGTCTCCGCTGTTGTTGTTCGCACTCCCGGAATTCCTGGCCATCCCGTCGAACCCGCGCAGGATGTTGTGGTAACTCTTGGAGTTCGCACTGCCGAGATCAAAATACTCAGTTTCCTTGTCGTATATCTCCTGTTGCAACCGGTCTAACTGGTCTTCTTGCTTCTTCCGGTCATCAATCAGCTGTTTCAGCTCTTGTTTGAGCTGTTGATACTGTTGCTCCATTGGCTGGATTGTATTTTTTTTTTTGTTGTGCTTTTTTTTTATCTAATAAAAGCCAAGTGTGTAACAAAGACAAGAGAACAGGTAAACAAAACTATTGACAATGAATAAGTTACAAAGCTGAACGTTAAATTAAAATTAAGTCACTGGTTGAAACCACCACGCTATGATCCAAATCCATCGCCATCGCCAACTTTTTTTTTTTTCCTCCGGCGATTTCTCTTTGCAATTAAGAATATCATCTTGTACATTATCACGTGATATAAGTATATATATATATATATACAACACTATATATAAAACACTACGCCAACGTAAGTTATGGGCAGGGACTGTATCTGTATTTCAACGTTTGAATACAGAGGTTGGAATATCGTTGATATGTTCTAGGGGCTCGCCTGGCTCGTCGTCGTCCTCGATTTCGTCGTCGTAGCCGTAAGTTTCGCCGATGTAGTACTTGTCCTTGGCTGAGTCGCGGTACTTCTTGTCAAAATCTGCTTCTTCTTGGTTCATCTCGTGGAATTTGTCAACAATTCTACCGAAGAACGAAGACTGTGGTCTGTGCTTGTGCGTATCACGGCTGGCAGTGTCGCTGGTGCGTTGAGGTGGACGTGGAGGTTGTCTTGGCTGCGCCGGAGGAGGTCTCTGCTGCTGGTGCTGCTGTTGCTGCTGGTGCTGTTGTGGCTGAGCTCTTTGTCTTGGTGGCAGTCTTGGTTCATTCGAGTCACGGTAGTTATCGCGAATGCTGTTCTCACGGGTAGGTGACTGAGAATCGCTTAGCAGTGCATTACCACGTTGTAGCAAGTTACTCACAGATTTCTTGGTCCTGATAACATTTGGAGATTTGTTCATTTCTTCTATCCGTTTCTGAATCATGCTCTTCAGGCCGTCCTGCTGACCCGATCCTGATCCAGAGGATTGGAGACCCAATCTGCGACCTACTTCTTCCTCCATCTGCTTCAGCTCCTGCTTGGCCTGCTTCAGTTTCTGTTCTAGTTCAAAGATCTCACGCTGTTTCGAGGCCAGTTTCAATAACTCGTCATGCTCGTCATCAGCTGGTAGTTCTGGTGTCTGATCAGCCATGGACTTACGTGGGCTCGCAATCGGAACCACTGGCCTAGTCCTATGCTTTGGCGTATTTGGAGCATCATCTGGGACACCAGTAGATGCAGGGTGATTCACATTTCCATCAGAGTTCTTATCAGAGTTCTTATCAGTGTTCTTGGTGGGTGTAGTCGCATTTTCCCCTGTTCTCTGCTTCTGTCTATCGACCAGCGAAAGTTTTTGCAGCTCAATTGGGTTACTAACCAAACGTTCTGACATTGTTACAGTACTTCTTAGTCACCTCGGAGTTTGTTGTAAAGTGCTTATCAGATCCAAAACCCAAATTTTAAATCGTTCGATATAAAAAATTTTTTTTTTTCTTTTCTTCTTGACATCTTAAAAAGCAACAAATCAACAAGTGATAGAGGGACAACAGAATTCACCCCAATTGAAGTACCAGATATGAACTACGCTGAATTTGTTGATTGTTTTGATAGAAAGCAGTATTCCCATGAGTTTCTCGAGTTCATTGGGTTCAAATTGAGCGATTCGCAGCCAGACAGCTCAACAGCAATCATCTTGTCAGGGAATCAGCCAAAACAGGCCAAGTACAGCGAGGCAAATGCCATCTATGATATTGTGTTGGGTTTAAAACTGAAGAGTGAATTAGGTATACTACGATCTCTAGGTGATGAGGAAGTGTTGAAGCGTAACAAGCAGAAGAAAGTGTTCTCTAAGGTGCGAGATGTGTTCGATGTGCTAAAGGAGGAGCTACGGGTGTTAAACAAAGTTCTGGAGCGTAATGACGACAGTACATGGCTAGTGTATCCGGTATATGTGCTGTGTAGAGACATCACCAATTTCATAAGAGACATGGGCAAGTATATGCAAAACGACACGAAGAGACTGCTTTGGGAAGAGTGTATACGTGTGATACACAGAAGTTTTATGATATGTCTTAACGATAAGAACCCCGACATGAAGGAAAACAAACGTAATGGCTGTATACTCTTCGCAAATTTGGAGATGATGCTGTATAAAATGTTAAAGAACAGAGATATGATGAAGAACTTGATCAAAGTGCTAGAGAGTACTGGGATGACGAACTTGGATCGTTTAAAAAAGAACAAGCTACTGAACAGACACAGAAGCCAACGTGTGATATTCAATTTCTTTGTAGCCGAATACTACGGTTGCTACCTGTTCCAATTCCCAAATGCTCATAGACATATGAAGGCATGCATAGTTGAGTACCCTAAACAATACGTCAGTGATCCCTGGTTTAAACGTATTGCACACCTGTACTCACAATTTACCATTCTTACACAGTATAACAAACTGGTACATATTAACATCCCTAAAGTAAAAGTAGAGCAGAAAGAACAGGAAGAAGTAGAAGTAGAACAAGAAGACCCATATGATAGCAAGGTACTATACCAATGCTATAAGAATGGTGACACCATTGTGTTTGATAACCTGTTAAAGGATCATGCTATGTCCTACTTAGTAGATGGTACGTACTCCGCAATGTTATTGATAAAAGAACTTGTACTTCTAAGGCTTGTTAAAATATGTTTCAAAGTTAACGAAAGCAAAAGTATCCTCCCCTTGGAATTAATTGCAGCAGGATACAAGATTCATTTCAGAGTACAGGATAATGAAGACATGACCACCACTAAAAACAAACGTAAGATTCAGAAGAAGAACGAAGACCTACTGGATGAACTAGAGTGCAGAATTGCAAACCTCATAGCCAACGGTAGAATAAAAGGATATTTATCCCACACCCAGAGATGCATGGTTTTAAGTAAGAAGGACCCATTCCCAAGTAACTAATAGAAATATAAATCAATATTATATTAAAGTAACATAAAATTAGGTGTTGAGGCAACTTTCACTTATTTACAATTCAAGTAAGACCTCTCCATTAATAGAAAGTACGTTTTTTATTTTTATTTTTGAATATATTTGTATATAAAATTTCCCTTTGCCCACTCAACTCATGGATAGAACTCCTTATACTTGTTGTAGTAGTAAAATGAACCGGTACCACCACAGATAGTCAACAACACAGGGACTGGTTTCAAGGGGACACTAAAGGCACCCCGAATCACACCGGAGGCTGCCAATGCAACAGAAGTGCCCAATGCAAGTTCCAAACCATAGTCTCTGTTCATATGCAGCAAATATCCAGAGATGGCGTAAACACCACCAAATGCCAAACCAGCAAACAGGGATGGAAGAGACTTCTTTCTCATGTAACCCATGATACCACCAACGGTGGTCAAAGCACTTAGTGTATATGCAGGATGTTCCATAATTGTATCAAATTCCTAAATTTCTGTTCTTTGTGATTCACTTATCTAACCTTCCCCCCCACCAAATAATCCATTTTAGCCATACCTCTGATTATAAAATCACTTCATATATCGGTTTCCAAGGTCCCTCCCTCCATGGTGTGCGTAGGACCATGTGTCCAGAGTCGTGGTAAACAACTTTATTTATTTGAGGCCCTATTTGAAAGCTAAACCTCAATATTCATTTGAAAACAAAGATGGTATATAAATGTGAAACTCAACTGCTGCAAATCGCAATATCAAAGTCTAATTTCTTTCAAAAGTAGTGATCTTACTCCCTTGCCCCCTTTGTCATGATGTCTTAACAAAGAATAAGAAGTAGAAAAGAATGGATTCCCAACAGCAATTGGATTTGAAAATCAAGCAATTGAAGTTGAAACGAATCAACGAACTTAATGATAAACTCAGACATGAATTGGAAAGGGATAGAATTACAGCATCCAATGCCTGTCTTAGCTTGATCAATTTTACAACGGGGAAGAAGGATTTTACTTTGCCAGACCTCTGGGGGTATCCGCAGCCCGGTACAAACCATTTTAGGGACACAATGCCTGCTTCTGCCCAGCAGGACCTAAATTCATGTTGTGCTATCATGTAGGTTTTTTGCTAATATAGATAAATATGATACATACATTGTTAATTGGCTAAGTTAAATTCTATTATTATTTTTCTATTTTTTAGTACGATAGATTATTATCAAAACAGTTTCTGTAGGAACTTCTTAGCAATTCTCGAGTCATTTGGATTAGAAACCTCACTAATCTCCTTCAACTTTGCTTGGGAGAGCTTTAGTAGCTGTTGTTTGTTCTCTAGCTCCTTAGAGATAGTAGCAACCAGGGTCCAGCCTTTCAAGAACAATTCACTTAGTTCTACACTTCTCAGGGCATTTTCCAAGGCACGTTCCAGCACCGGCAATCCTTCTTTCTTCTTCTTAGAGTTCTTATCACTGAATTCACGGATATATCTGTAGTACAATAGCTCTGCAATTCTTGCGAATGCAACAAAGTTGAACGGCATGGCCAGAATGACCTCTTCAACACAGAAAATAGCCTTCGCCAGCTCACCGCTAGCCACATACAGATCAGCCAGCATCCATTGCAACTCAGGGTCCAATGGAAACTTCTCAACCACGGCTAAGGTATCCTTCAGCATCTGCACCTCGTTCTTCTTGTTGTTTCTCAACTTAATCGCCAATAACTTTTTGGACAACATCAAGTAACTGGTACTGTCAGCATCATACTCCATCTGTCTCAGCAAAGTTTCCAAATATTCCATGGCAACACCGTCATTCTCATTGATCTCCAGCAATGTGGCTTTCATCACACGGGCTCGTGGCGAACTGTCCCCAAACCTGTCCCGCAGTCTCTTGAAAACCAGGTCAGCCTCCTGGTCCCTGCCAAGAAAACAGCACACATAGAAGTACATCTCCACCAAGGAGACGTCATTAGCCTCACGAGAACGCTCAATAGAGCCCATCCTCAGCGATAACTCATTGTACAACTCCACAAGCTCCTCGGGACTAAACTGAGTGTAGACCTTCGTGGTCATCACAGTTAGCAACCTCTCACGACCTAAATCTCTCATCTCAATTGTGCTTTCTGGTCCTTTTGGCTCTGACCTTTATAATAATTTGAGCCTTAAAACCCAAAATACCTTTTTCAAAGTGGCTCTCTTTTGCTTCGATTAAAATTCCTTATGTCCCTACAAAAAAAAAAAGAAACCCAACAATAACAAACCAAACCAAACCAAATCAAAACAAAACACAAGGTTTTTACAAGGAAATCGCTCTAATCAACAGGTGGAAACAGTACTTTAACGGGGGTTTAACTATGGAACGCATGAGACTGCTCAGTGCGAGGTTACAGACGTTTCAAGAACAGCAAGAAGTAGCTGGGAAGCGAGTTCGATGGAGGTATACAGCAATTCCCGATGATCTGTTAGCTATTCTTGGGTTTTACTATTATCCACGCCAGGATCCTACAACGGGGACTATACAGAGGGACTCTGTTGGTTGTGTATTCTGTGGGAAAGTAACAGGTGACTTGCAGAGCCACAGATCAAAGAGGAAACGGAAACTGGAGACTGTTTATAATATCCTTACGGCACATAATGAGGGAACCGGGTGTGATAATGCGATGCTTATACTGAAATATAGTGAGAAGAAAGTTATCAATTGGTCCATCGTGCAAACTTTTAACGATCCATTGGGTGAAGCATTCAAAAAATACGCTCGGCTAACGTTTGAGTCGAATAATAACCACAGTAACAAGGATATAGATATCTTGGTTCAAGCTGGCTTGATAGATTACAATATATCCTTGACAAATTTTCAGAATATGGCTAAAAATTATAAGGGTTCAGTCCTCTTTTGCCCTTATTCTCAGGTTTTATTCGAGATAGATGACGAAAATAAAACCAATGCGTTGAACCAACATTATAATGAGTGTAAGGATAGCAAGTGCTATTTCTTTGATAGGTATAAAGAGGAAAATCCAGATTTATTCACAAAATTAGTTGAAGACAATGTCTCGGAAGAGAACAGTAATAAAAACAAAATACAAAACCCTAAAATAAAGAAAACAGATGAGATATCGGATGATGAAAGCTCCATAGAAGTTATATCAGATGTACCTGACGATCCCTCATATAATAATGGATCAGCAAGTGCTTCAGAAGATAATTCATATCGAAAGGTAAAAGATAATACGAAGAACAATACCAAAAGAATTGCGAGACTGAGCGAAAAATCTGATCCAGATTTGAAACCAAGTTCACCAGAGCCACCACGAAAGGTTAGAAAACTCAAAAAGCTTTCACCTGTTCACATCAAAGAATTGAATAACTCTTTTAACGTTACTCACGACTCCGATTCAAATGATGAAAAGGTACCATTTATTAATTTTGAAGAACATTATAATAGGAAAAAAGACATGTCGAGGAAGAATGTACTACTTGATGATAGTGTTGACGATTTTAGTTTCAGTGTCCAAGGAAGTGCGTTTGATATTCCTCAGCCCTCAATACCACCGGAACTTCAATCTCCCATTAAACTGGATTCTATTAGAAGGTCATCCAACAGATTTGACTCACCACAAAGCTCGCCAATGAAATTCGAAGCAAAGCATTCTACTCCTAGGACTAATGAAATGCAAACCAAAAGGGAACAAGAAAGGAAATCAGAGATTGGTCTCATTGAAACACCCCAAAAATTAGGAACCATTGAAAAGAAAACTATTATAGACTCAAACAGTAAAACACCTCAACTAGGAGAACAAAATAGGAGTCCAGTCTATTCAGCAGATGATTCATCTGAACTAGATACTCCGCAATCGAGTGTAATACCATCACCTATAGCAAGCATCTCTCCAGAACATATCTCAACAGAAGATATAAACTCTGCTATACAAGGTAGCATAAATTCCCCAGAGAATAACAGGGAATTTGCCGAAAATAGCAATATTTCAAAGGAACACAATCATTTTGAAGAAGAAACACACATCGCACCTGAGGCTGCTACAATTGATATGACAGAAAGGAAGAGTGAACCAAGAAGTAGAGAAAAAGTAGAAGAAGAAGAAAAAGAAGCAGAAGAAAGAGGAGGGCAAGAGAAAGACGGCTCATATATCTCTGAAAATAAAAAAAACACTGCAAATATTGATCCCAGTCATAACCAAGAACAGCACAACCTTAGGCTTAGGCATCTCTAATAATGAAACTATGCAAAAAAATCCAATTGAATCTATCAATAATGTAACAATAGGAAATATTTCTGATATTAATATTTCAAAAATAGAAATGGGGACACCTCTGAAAGAAGACAGAAACCAGCAAAGAAACATGAACAGCAATAGAAAGAATGAACCTTTGTATTCCCTTGACGAGTCTCCTATCAAAACTGCTGGTATTTTTACTAACCAAGATGAACCTATAACAGCGCTGAATAAATCTGTGCAAGGTAGTTTCGTTGACGACAACACTAGTAGAACAAATACACCATCTACCGAATCAAAGCTATATGATGACATGATGGCTCTAGACAATGATACTAAAATTATAAAGAAATTTTTTCATGATCTCCTACTATATATAAATCGTAATAATTGCACATTAGAAAATGATGTTGATGGTGAAATCGAAAATTTTGTAAATCAAATACCAGCCAATGAGTTGGATATGGATTTTCAAACTTGGATTCTGGATAAGGTTACAAAGGTAAAAGTTGATTTTCGTAAAGCAGTCCAGAAAAAGATTAACTTGGTCTCTAAAAAGATTGAGAGCCAAAAGCATTACATCGATAACAATGCCACGGATGAAGAACTGATAGAAATGGTCAAAAGTTTGGAAATTTGATTTAAACAAAAAGAATATAACATTATGACTTGGTAAATACAGTAAACAGTTATAATATTGTAATACTAATCGCAGTTGAACTGCGATCTTTGTAACCACTCTCCAGATTAATTAATAATACTATAAGTTGATATTTAGAATCTGTAATATTATCATGCCTAACTATTTAAAAATCTTCGATTATAACGTCGTCATCCGGAGTCTCAGAACGATCCTCTGTTTGGGATTCACCTTCATTTTGTTGTGGAACTGTTGGAGCCTGTGGATTTCTCAACCCAAATTGCATCGTACGCATTTGCTCTGGTAAAAGCTGAATTCTATCGCCGACTAATTGCCAATAATTAGAGTCCGGAGTCTCTTCAACAATTGTCGGATTCCAAGGTGTCCGCTGATGTGCCAAAAACAGTTCCCTTTGTCTAGTTAAAAGAGTAATACTGTCTTTTAAATATAGACGTAGTACAACTGTCGACACCTGATACTTGAGTAATAATGCAGCAAATTTATCAACAAATAGCATTCTCCATATCACAAGTGCTTTAAGGTCCGATTCAACTCCGGCTTCTAAGGTAGTCTTTTGAATATGCCAAATTTGCCTATTAATTTCTACCATATTCATATAAGCCTGTGCCATTTCATGAAGTAAGAAACCAGTGAATTGAAATTGAACTCTGGCAAGACTCGATACATTAACTTCGAAATCACATATTTGGTCATCAAGCCTGTGAAATTTCTTGACTATATGACATAGCTCACTATTCAATCCGGTATTTGCTCCAGGTGCTACAACAGAATCCCGCGTATTATAATCCTCATCAAATGGGTCATCACAAAAGTCTTTATCGACCCTTGAAAGTAAATCCTGCATTTCAATATCAGTCATCTGGACATTATCAAACGGCATTTCAATCCAGTTGAATACCTGGTCTAATCTTTCAAAATCGATATTCTGGAATGGAAAATCACTATTCATACCATTCATTTGATTCAAGCCAGTAGCGGCCAAAATTGCAGCAGAATCTTGGTTTAGTTCGCTAGTTATTCTGCGAATACCGTCATTCAAATATTCACCTGGACGCAGTAAATGCTTAGAAATAACATACTGTTCTAATGTATCACCAACATCAATTTGGGGACCATCTGTTGGCGTAGTTAAACTCATCAAGTAATGACGAAGTTTGTGAACACCTTTTCCAGAGAAGACACAGAAAATTTGCCTTTGATTGTCACTAAAATCGGATGGGGCTGGACGACAAAACGCTGTTATATCAGGCCTCAAAAAAGATGGAACTGCTGTTAATGAAAGGTGAGATAATCTTGGACAGGCCATCAATAGTTCATATATTGGGTAAATAGTCAAATTTGAACAGTAAGAAAGATGAACTCTTTCTAACGTATCATTCCGGCCACGCAGGGCAATCATATTAAGAAGACCATCATCTGTCATTTGCGAGCATTTTACTAAACCAATTCTTTTCAATCGACTTAAATATGACAATTCATAAAGCGTATGGTTAGTTAAGTTTGTACAGCATGCAAAGTCAACATATTGTATACGTGGACATGATTTCACTAATGCTCGTACACCCCTATCAGTGATATTAAAGCAATGTCCAAAGTGAACAGTTTGTAGATTCTTTCCTAAAATTGACAGATGAACCAAAGAAAGATCAGTGATTCTGCTACATTTTCCCAAAAATATATTCCTCAATTTTGGTGCTAGTTTCACAACCCGTTCAATAGTCTTATCCGTTATGTTTTCACACCCTGATAAATCTAATAATCTCAATGAGGGTAGTTGATTTACATTTTTTGACAATTCTAGGAAAAATTTGTCAGTTATGTTGGTATTATGTGTTATTCTGAATTCTCTCAGTTGAGTTAATTTCATAAAGAGTTTTATCAAACTGGAATCATTAACATTAGCACTGAGCGTAATATCAACCTCAACCAAAAGAGGACACTTTTCAGCTAGTAATTCCACTAGTTCGTCATTCATATTTGAGTTTGCAGTCACTTTTATTCTTTTTAACATTGGCGCATTTGAAATGAAGTTGCCTAAAGAATTATATGACACCATCTTCGCTTGAGGAACATAAAAACCTTGTACACGTTTACAACTTTCAGCCAACGTATCGAACACATTATCAGTTATTTCCTTTATTCCTGTAATGTCAACGCTTTGTAGGTACTTACAACCATTTAAGACAGCAGCAACTGGTGCACTAGTGATGTGCTTACAAAACACCAATGTTAGTCTCTCTAAATTCTGACAACCAACAAAACTGTATAATTCTTCGTCATGTAAATAGTCACCAACAAATGAGAAGTTTAGTCTCTTAATCATAGTTCTATAATCAAACACAGTATCATCTCTTTTTAGTCTCATAGTTCTCATGAATAATTCTAATTGATGTTTCTTATTGATGTGTGGACGGTAATATATTATTTTTACTATGATCAGTGCCCAGAGTTTACAAACCCTCAATAGATTCACTATATCTGATTTCTGAGTTATCTTATCCAGTACTAGGTGTAATATCTCGGACGGCAGTGAGCGGAGAGGAAAAAGTGCACTATGTTGACTATTCACATGAAAGTTGATACGAGACAAATCATTCTGAGGGCCTAGTTGCCTCGAATAACTCTGTAGTTCATTTAGCTCTCTATTTAACCCTGTTATTTCTTCTGGGTTTAAGGACTCAATCCATCTTTGAAAATATGGTGTTGGATTGGCCGCATTACGACCTTCCTCAAGCAATCTAGTATATTCAGCCATTGCTTTCTTATATTCATCTATTATACTCACAATCTGAACTCTAATATTCTGCAACTCCATCGTTTCAGATTTTAAAGCACTAATTCTAATTCTTTGTAACTTATTCAGGTACGCCATAGCACCAACGGAACTTTCAAGATCCACACCTTCCAACCTTTTATTTCCTGCCTCAATCTCTTTGAGGATGCGTTCTCTTCTTCTCTGTATCACTTTCACAAAACTTTCTATCTTTCTATGAACCACCTCTTTGAAATTATGTAATTTAATAATATCCTCTGCATGAAGACTGGAGAGATTCTGATCATAAAATAACCTGTTAATATCCATATCTCCAAAAATCTTTGCTGGCGCATTATAGTCTATAATATCAATGTTACTCATGTTCATGAAGCTCTCACCATCAGGTATCCCAACGCCTCGACTACTCTCAACACTTCCTGGCTGGCTCCTATTCATGGCGATGCTAGAGTCTTCTTCTATAGGTAGCGGGTCAGGATCAGCTGTTTGAGCTTCACTACTATCACTTTGTGGCTGTAGCATTGCTGAGACAGACATACTCTGATTGAGACTTGTATTACTGTGCGCTCTATTATTCTCCACATCTCTTCTGTTCTCTAGCTCCGCACTGGGCATCTGTGTATCTACATCCATATTCAAATCTCGTACTATCTCTCCACCATAGTTTAGCCACAAACCCCTTGGATTTGCCCTTTCTTCTCTATTATCTTCCATTTATTAATTTTCTTTTTTAGTCTCCCCTTTCGAAATAAATCCACGTCACAAACGTCTATAATTAAAAAAAAAAAATAATAATAATAAAATTTAAAAACACTCCTATCAACACTTAATCTCTCGTATTTAGCTTTCCTTTTAGGAGTACCCAAACTTTTAACTAAACCAAGTACTTGGTATCACACAAAAATAAATCAAAAAAAAAAGGATGTTCCTGAATTTCCTTGGTAAAAAAAAGAACTTTTTTTTTAAAAGCAGTACCTTAAATAACCTAACGTTAGGAATGCTTAGCGTTTACTTTGTTGTTTGATCTCTTCTCTTTCTTTGAAAGAATGTTAACACCTTTAAAGATCTTCACTTTTTATTAAATTTCTATTGCCAATCTTGATTGACGCCTTTCCCGAAAGTTTCAAAAACCACCTACCTGCTCCACCCCCCAATTAGATCGTAAAATATGATACATAAATCAAATTATATGACGTTAAAATGAAAATATTCAACTAGATATCACTGTTTAGAAGGTTAAAATAAAATACAATTGAATATTTTGTAAATATAATTACGACTATACTAATTATAAAACAAAAGGAGGTTTAAAACAAAGCAAAACAAAAACGATTAGCAAATATTATTGGAATAGGAAAGAAATTCATCATAAATTAAATTAAATTAACAGTTGAGAGTTAAAAAATATAAGGAAAAAGAAAAGTAAAGAAGGGAGCATGCAAATATTATTATTATTATTTTTTGTTTTTTTTTTTAAATTTATTTAATCTTTGTAATACATTTTTTTATATTGTTTTAAAAGAACAAGTTCTTTAAAATAGTATCCTTTTTATTTTATCAAAAATTTTTATTTGTTCATTAATTCCATAAATTAGAGCTATGATTACCCAAATCAGAAGGATTGTTGCTCATTGTATTGTTTAGCATATTTACATTAGGATCATTAAATGTAGTGCTACTATTTTCATGATTAGTAACACTTAATTGAGGGAGAGATAGATGTGTTCCGTTGCTCAGCGTTAGCATGTCTAACTTAGAGACAATATCATCATTCATCGAATAACCGTTGTTGTTTCCTTGATAGCCCATTGGGAACATACCAGGATAGTTCGAATAGCCCATCCCATTTTGTGCCTGGGCTGGATTAGATTGAGGCATCATTGATCCCTGAGACATCTGTTGCTGTTGCTGTTGCTGTGATGGTACGGTGGACATGACTTGTTGTGGAGTCATCTGATTGTTTATTGGCATATTCCCAGAAACCACTGTACTCATAGAGCCAGTTGGCAAGTTTGGCATTTGGAAAGTAGTTGGCTTTGCTGGGGTCATACCCGTTTGCCTGGATCCAGCGCTTCTCACACTAGAGACAGATACTCCTCTCATATGACCAGCGGCATCCTGATTGTTATAAACATGAGATACACTCTTTCTATGCTTAGTTTGACCATTTTGTGCGTTTGGATTGATCTGAGCAGAGGTAGCCACCAAACCTACTTCCTCCATTAAACGGCGGTGGTGCTGAGCTGTTGGATTTTCCATTAGAATCTTTCTCACTTGTGCAATAATGTGAATTCTAATATCATCTTCTAGAAGTGGCATGGATAAGACTTTGTAGACAAATGTTGGTCCATAATTAGCATCACATAATATTTGAAATAAGTTCTTTTGAGGTTCATCTGTATCACAATTACCAAATACTGTGCTCAAGATAGTTTTTCTAGCTGCATCATCTCCTCTATAATTCAAAATCTTAAGTATTGTTAAAGAAGCCAATCTGTGTTTACACAAATCAACGATGTGGTTAATTAATCTTGGAGTTAGGATGGAGTGTCTATTTGGCAAAACACAAGTGTCCAAGAACCAAGTTACCAGTAGCGTACCATTGCTATTAGTAGTCAAATATTCAGCATACAAAACAATAATTGCACTTAGTACTAATGTCTGTTCCATAGTAACAATATCATGTGCTTCTAAACATGCTCTAACGGCTCTTGCACCATAACGGTTCTGAACGATGGTCCAGAAATTAGACAAAATACTTTCAAAAATGAATGAGTTCCATGGATACCCGAATTTCAAGACACATTGTATAACATAATTACCAAACTGATCATTGAACAATGGAGTGCAGTAGTCTCTAATACCTTCTGTTACAAGCATAATTTGTCTTGGTGTAGTAGCCATTGTAATCATCTTTTGACAGGCCCACGTACCATTCTTATGAACACCCATCGATGCCAGGTATTTACCGGTTTTCCTTAGCATGATATCCTTGATAATATCAGATGAATGCTCAAATAATTTTTGTACGATGGTGTTACCGAGGTAATCAGAACTCAGTTCTGGTAGCTCATCCAACATAGCAATTGCCAATTCTTCGATTTCAATATCGCTCAGTGAGTTAGAGTCAATTGCCTTTCTAAGTTCTCTAAGCTTTGGTGCATCAAACTGTTTGTTGGGAATTGGTTCAGGCAGAGGTCCAAAATTGTTGATGTCAACAGTGGCTTTTACCTTTAATGCATTGTTAATCAAGGATGTAACTTGTGTGTCATCATGTTCCGAGTTAAATTGTTGAACAATGTTTTCAAGCTCACCCCTTTGCTCTTTAAGTGCAGGTGGTGGTAATGGAAATGGACATTGTTCCTTCTCCGAAGATGAAGTACCTGGATGAGAGAAATTTTGGTTACTGGTATTCTGAGCACTATTGTATTGGTTCTGATTGAACACTGGGATTGAGATATTACCTTGCTGATGGAAGGTGACAGCACCGTTGTACAATTGTTCTTGTAATAATGGCTGTGATGTTGGTTCTTGTTGGGGTTGCAAGTTTTGCTGTTGTAAATGAGTTGCGTGTTGATGCTGCATTGGCAAAATCTTGGCGAACGAGACTTTACTTGGAGCACCGATCATAGAGACCTCTTTACCTTCTAGAGCATCTAGCGCACGGATGGCACTTTCCACAGTATCGAATTCAACAAGGGCCATATTGATACCACGCAAAGTTCTAGCAGACAGGATTTCACCGTACTTAGAACAGAGGGTAGCCAATGATGTACTGGTCAAATTGATAGCGTTATTCAAGTGCGGCTGCTGTTGCTGCAGTGGGAACACGTTTGAGATCGAGATCGTGTTAGTAGGCAACAGACTTGCGATTTGGTTAATTGGTGGCACTAATGGATCAGTGGAGACCCAGTTCAAAGACCTCGGGTCCACTTCATCGGCTACCAGTGGCATATTCGACTGTAAGTGAGATACGGAGACGTAATCTGAAGCGGCTCTTGATCTGCCACCCATACCGTCATACTGCTGGGCATCGGTATAGATACTGGAGGCATTAGAGTGCGATCTAGGTCTGTTCGAGTTCCATGCGTTAGCGTTGACAGTCAGGTTATTATTATTGTTATTTTGCATCCCGTCCATGTAGTTCTGGTACTGCTGGTACTGCATGTTATCGCCTGTATTGTAGGTATTGATCTGGGGAATCACCTGCGCCTGCATCATATCGTTATTGTTATTGTTGTTATTGTTAGACCAGACCGTGTTAGGCAATGGTTTGGGCACAATTGATGAGATTGAGGTGATCTGAGAGGACATGGTGTTCTGTCTCGTCCTGGACACCTGTCTAGGCAGGTTATTCCCAAACGAATCGTTCGACGTCCGAGGCCTGGAGATCAAATACTCTGTGGTCTCCGGGAAATGCACCAGCTTCTCCATATCCCTGGGAGGCGTGATATTATCACCCACCGTGACATTGTTGTTATTCTTGCCGAAACGCGACTGCTCCACACTCGATGGAGACCTCTCCGTGGTGAATATCTCCGTCGACGCCTTCGAAGAGACCCCAACAGACTCACTCCCACTATCCGTCATGTTCTCACTAGCGCTCTGTTTCCCTTGTTTCTTCGAGTGATGCAGCTTAGCAGAGATAGATGGCAACAGATTACTCAGCGTATTAGAAAACTTACCAGCACGGGCACGATACGACCCCAACTTCTGCGGCTGCTCCATAGACAACACATCCTCCTCAAATATCGGAATTGTAATCCCCGGATCTATAACCTCCGGGATATTGCTAAATGCCCTATCCTTCTTCTCCATTTTCCTCCTTCTTCTCTTAATCTTTGAACTTTAAAAGAGAATAAGTAGTTTAAAAGACAGAGACTCCCTTTTTAAATTCCCAAGTTTTGCTTCCTAACGCCCCCACCATCATTTTTTTCTCTCTCTTCTCCTTCTGGCCACCTCTCGCTTCTCGCTTGGCCCTTTTTGAAAAAAAAAAAAAAAACTGCGCCGAAAAAAAAACAAAAACGAAAAAAATCGCTCTCTCTTTCTTCTACGGCAGTTTCTAAGAAAATCAGTGACAGAGAGAGAAAAGTGCGAGAGAGAACACTCTGGGGAAAATTGCAAACGAGACAGTGACAGAAGAAATGAAAATGCTCGTGAAACTGACAATACATATATAGCTCTATACCCTATTGTATGTATTGTCTATACCCTGACATTACACCTGCACTCTTCACACTGTGCACTCGCACAAGTAAAATTGAAATATAGAGTCATTGTCTACGTAATTATATCGTCGTATATAGGTATATTAACACGTGTTTTAGTAGTCCCAACTTCATTTTAAACTACTTCGACTACACGTCCTGTAGGATTTCTAGAAGTTTGTGCATTTCACCATATGCGTACGGTACCCAGACCATCTCGGTACCGATGTTGTTCTTGGTGACGGTGGCCATCTTGTGTTCTATAAATTCGGTGAGCATCGAACGGAGAGCCATCTCGTTCGAGGCAATGAAGTCTGCTGCGCACAGGTGTGCTAGTTTCTTGAACTCGAGACCGACATTCATAGTGCCGCGTCTCGTTGGTGCCACTACCCCCGAGGCCTTGGCGGCGAATTTCTGCATGTTTACCAGCTGTGTCTCAATCAGCACCCTGTACATCTTCTTAGAGTTGGTCGTCAGGGACTGCAACACGTAGTTGGCACCCTCAGCACCAGTGCTGTTTTCCGACTTACCTATCTTCATGACATCCTGGAACGTCGACTCAACCTCGTATGGCGCGTAGTTCGTGATGTCGTGGAACACAAAGTTGTAGTTCTGCGCCCTTAGGTTATCCCACAAGAATGGCGCATATATGTGGTCCGCAGAGGCAACAATGGCGACTTGTCGTATCAGCGACAAATAACTCCAAATTGTGGGCGAGTCTCCTCTTCTAATACTTGGTCCATCGATGTTGTGGATCAGGACTATAAGTTTCACATCGTGGGGCTTGTCCTTGTAGTACTCTATCAGCTTTTGTATGTTTAATATAACGTGATTACCCCAGAATTTGGCTTCGCTTTGAGCCAACTCCGCTGGCGATAAAATATTGAGGATATCCTTGAACACTTCTCTATAATTGAAAGTTGGGTTATATCCATTTACCACAACCACGGGTACACCTTCGAATTTTTGCTTGCCGTCACTCTCTTCACTTCTTTGGGAAATGGCTAATGTAGGAGATAGGTACTCAAAGATAAAATTCTCTAAGAAATTACGTTTCGAACCAATACCATAAAATAATAGTGAAAACCCTTGAGTCAACTCAAACCAGTACTGTGGGTATAGTTTCCGTTGTATGTCGTACAAATTTTCCCTCATGTCATTATGCAGGTTTTTATGAAATAAGTTACTTATCAACCCGAATTCTTCTCTCGTTACATGTGGTGCAGTGGATATGGAATTTTTGGATAATTTACCTGCCCTGTTCTGTCTTTTCTGATCGAAAAACCCTTCAAATGTATCTGCAAAAACACCAATGGCCCTATTGGCCTTCATTTTTTCCACATCCCCTGGTCTCGGTACCTGTGTTGGCTTGAAATTCCTACTTAGTTTCAACGTGTCAGAGACATCTTTGTTGTTCTTGTATTCTTGTAAATTGTCCATAATAACCTTCTTCAATGGCGATGTAAAGTCATGGTCCTTTGACAAATTTGATTTTTGTTTCTTTCTTGGGGTCTGTAGTTGTACTAACTCTTCCTCTTCAATTTCAACATTGGTTTTGGCTTCTTCCTTCGGCAGAGGATCAAACTCTTCGTCATCGTCCACTTTACTCTCTGATTTCACTTTTACACTAGCCAAAACATCTCCATCACTCAATTCACCACCTGATTCTTCATCAGAATATACCACTCTCTTACTAGTCTTCAGACGACTTGATCTTCTAGGCGTTCCTGGAACTGAATCAACCATCAAATAATTTCCTGTATTATTTCACTATATTACTCAATTTAATCAAATTTTTATAAGAACCTTGTGCTAAAGCTAGATTTAATAACTATTAAGTTCAGTTCAATCGTTTTTGTTTAAACAACAATGTTTAACAATCGAATTCTGTTCAACTATCACAATTGCTTTTGCAACTTTTCTTCAAAGTGATCGCCTTGTGCAAAAAAAAAAAAAATAAATTGGTTTAAAAACAAAAAGCTCATCGCATCGCAATAAACTAACATATATTTATCTAAAAGTACACTGTCTTATTTATCATATTAAGAATATCTGCGGGTGCTATATAGCTCTTGTTAAGTGTCCCCCTCTCTTTAACTCTAGAGCGCGTTTGTATGGGGGATTTGTAGGTGCTTGAACTGGATCCAGGGAAGTACTGGAGCTCTCAACGTTATGGTATGTAGCGTCTGAGTCATAGCTAGATAATGATCCACAGGCCATGAATTCAGCAATTGAACGTGGCTGGTCTCTCCATGTAACTGGGTCGTCTTTGATTGATAGTTTACCTAGATCACATTCTTTGAAGAACTCATCTACCGAGGTGTCTACACTTAGTTTTGGAGTCCAGTTTTGTGGTGGATTATAACCTATGCATACGATAAATGCCTCTAAGGAGGTACCTCTTGAGGAGCGTGGTTTTGCACATACTACTTTCTCAAAGAGATGCCCCAGCTGTGAGTACAGAACGTCTATGTCCCTACCTCTAAAAATCTTTGCAACGAATGTACCACCACGTTTCAATATACAAGTGGTCAATTGTAATGCACTCATGATCAGCTGATGCTGGATATATTCGTCTAAGTCGTGTAAACCTGTGACATCTGGAGCACCATCGCTACAGACAAAGTCAGCCTTCTTGTTACCAAATATCTCGTATATTCTCTCAAGAGTTCTTGGGTGTGTGATATCTGCCTGTAAAGTGGTGACATTATCAATTGGTGACATCGGTTGTAAATCCACTGCTACAATTTTTCTGTTATCTTCTTCACCTGGCTGTAGATCTAGTTTTTTGTCCTCGAATAGCTTTCTGGATAACACTTGAGACCACGAACCCGGAGCTGCACATAGATCAACAACACGATTCAGCTCTGGATCATCTAGGAAATGAAATTCCTCGTTCAATTGTAACAACTTAAAAGCAGAACGTGCTCTGTACCCTTCCTCTTTGGCCTTTCTATAGTACAAATCTCTTTTGTCCTTACTACTTTTACCCATTTTCAAGCTGTGTTACTTTGTTTAAAACGATAATGCTAGATAAAAAGATCGCAAATGATTAGCAAAGTTATTAACACGATGAACCTTTGTGTGTGAATTGCCTTTGAATTTGAATCAAAAATTTTTTTTTGCTTCGAGAAATTTTTTTTCAACAAAGCGATGAGCTATTTGAAAATATTTTGATATAGTGGACTTGCCAACAAAAACACAAATAAAATACACACAAATGTCTAGCCGTACATACCCCAGTCTTCTTCCAGCTCTGCCTTGGATACGTCCACTTGTGCATCTTTCTTCTCGGTGACGTCGTCTCTGCACATTGGACAAGTGGTGTTTTTCGATAGCCATGTAGATATACACTCAAAATCATACATGTGGCCGCAGTGAGGCAGTCTAATCACCAATGGATACTCATCTTCGACAAAATTGGAACAACAGATAGGGCACGCATCGCCTTGTTTCAGTGACTTTGGTTGTACTCGAGGAAGGGAATCTATAAACGTATCCGAGCACTTAGAGTTCTTGGAGTCCATTGATTGAAGCCATTCTTCTTGCAAGTTCTCTGGGATCAATTGTGACAGTAATTGTAGTAGTGTAGTGCTGACCTCTCCCTGGGAACTAGTTCCCGTGGAATGTACACCGTAAAACGCTTGGTACAACGTCCTGAACTGATTTCTTATCTCTTGTCTTGACTCAGTGTCATTGTTGTCGTTTGAATCATTGAGATTATGTTCCTCTAAACCTCATATTTTTCTCCATAAATTAAAAAAAAAACTATAGCTCCCATTTGGAATCATAGTTTTCATATTATAGTGAAAGAGATGTTAGTAAATTGTGGCAAAAAAATATGTTTGGTGAAATAAATACCATAATTTTGGAGATATTTAGTTCAACAGGTGCAAATAAAAAAGATTAACATACCTTCATATGTAGACATCTTTGTTCTTGATTATCCTATCCCTCTCCTATGATCCAATATGTTTACTTTTAATATTGTGTATAATTTTAAACCAGCTCTCTCTTCTCTGTCTGTGATTGCGCCCTTTACATTAATTCAGTCACGTGCAAGTTTACACAATTTAATTGTATTATGTAAATATTAAGGGGAATATGTAATAGATGCTGATAAATATATTTACAGTAAGTCATTTGTTTTTTCATAGGAAGCCAGCCTTTAGTAGCACTTTTTCGATTGAGTCAGCTCTTGTTTCCATGAAGCTTTGAGTCACCGCTTTATGATTTGAGTCGTTACCAAAAGTTTCCATCTTTCCTATCTTCTCTATGGATCTGAAGCATTTAAGAGCAGAGTTCCAGTCATTCAGTGCAACACAACAGTCGAAAAACCCAATAAAGCTTTGTAGTTCAAAAACCTCCATACCTAGCTTGAACCATTCTTTGGCTCTTTCGAGGTTTTTGAATAAATTCATCTCAAGGAACCCCAAGGAGGTAAACGATTCTTTGAATCCTTGCGATGCGCATTTCTCTAATAGGATTCGTGATTTAAGTGGATCAGAGTTCATGTAGATTTGAGATAGGAGAAAATACCAGCGTACAGAGTTCTCTACAGAGGTCAATTGGAGACACTTACGCCAGTTTTCTTCTGCCTTTAGCATATTGGAGTTATAGCTGAACTCTATTTCACCAATTTTACCATAAACCTCACCTATAATTTCATCATTAGCAGACAAAAGTTTGCCATTATCTTTCACTGCTATATCGATGAATTTCCTGTAAAAGTTCAATGCCTCCAATGAATTACCGCTATCCAGAGACAAATCTCCCAGTAGCTTAATAGTCAATGGGTGATTGATACTGTAAAGGTCCTTGAACAATCTCCTTGCTATCTCTATCTCTTCATCGTCTTGTAGTCCCTCCTGGCTCATCTCTTGCTTCAGTGTCTTGAACGATAATACCGATATAGCATCGTTGTCTCCAAGTTCTGCAGCTTTATCCAACAATTTACTCTCTAGCTCTAACATATCTTTCCGTGCGTACCTGGTCCTATTTCGTACTTTTTCCAGTGCATTCCTCATTACCATAAGGTCAGAACCCTTGACTCCTTGCAACAAATAGCTCATAGTACTCTCATCTGCATCATGATACAGCCCCACACATACCGGATACAATTTTTTGTACGCCAATCGACTGTTAAGATCAAAGAGTAGTTTATTAACAGTTTTCTTCCTTGGGAAATGATCAGAAAACGCTTTCGAAACCTCTAATGACTTGATCAAATCACGGCTCTGCCGACCCCATAGTCTACCAACAAATGACATTATATTGCAGTGCAATTGAATTAGAATGTAGCTGGGCACTCGATTAGATTCAAAAGAAAGCTTCAAATTAGGGAGCGTGATCGTTAATGTTTCATTTTTTTTTCATTTTTTTATTTTTCGTCTTCTATTTCACTATTTACTTATCTTATGGATAGATTAAAAAGAGATAAATGATACTCTTACTGAGCTCTTTCTATAAAAATGATACATTCTTTTAGTTATGTAGGATGCAGAAGTAGTTATCTTTGTTAACTAGTTCTTCTTGAAGATGTCTATGTTGGCAGGATCAGTAGGACGTGGCAGTTCTTTAAAGTAGTCACTCTCTAAGCACTGTACGGTGTCCCATCTCTTCGTAGGGTTCAGACACAGCATACCATTCATGAAATCAAGGGCACTTTCCGTTGCAGCAATGAATCTCTTACGGAGTTCTTCACGGGATGGGGGTGGGTAGATTTGTAGTCTGTTATATGAGTTGAAGGTCGAGACCTCGGGCCAGTCCTTATCTGTAGGAGTTCCTAAGGCTCTGAACGTTACTTCCATCTGTTCTATGTCGTTCTGACCCGGTAAGTACGGTATTCTCAACATAAGTTCGGCAAATATCACCCCTAGAGACCATACGTCTATGGCAGATGTGTAATGTTTGGCCCCAAACAACAACTCGGGTGCTCTGTACCAACGTGTAACCACATTAGATGTTAAGACTTCGTGAGGTGAAGGAACGGCTCTCGCCAGACCAAAATCTGCTACTTTAATCTGCCCATCTGGTGCTATCAGCAAGTTATTAGGCTTCAAATCCCTATGCAATATAAAATTTCTATGACAATGGTTCACACCACGCACACTCATCAGCATCCAGGACTTGATATCCGCAGGTGTGAACAAAATAGACCTGTCTTTGATGACTACCTCCAAATCAGTAGGCAGGAACTCCAGCACCAAATTCAGATTCCCATAGGACATGAATATATCTACCAGCTCAATCACATTCACATGCTGCATCTCCTGCAGATACTTCACCTCTCGAATAGCCGACATGTCCAGCCCATCCTTGAACTCAGAAGTCTTGATCTCCTTCACAGCAATCTGCCGGCCAGTGCTCTGCTTGCTACCAAGGTACACCACAGCATACGTACCTTCACCAACTTTCTTCTCCTTAGTATACTCAGTCTGCTCCATTGCTCTTAGCCTGTGTCGAGTGTCCTGTTGAGGTTATCTTCTGGTTATGAGAAGATTTAAAAAGATCAACCTTCCAAAAAAAAAAAATATCACAAAACTTCTTATAGCATTAATTTTTTTTTCCACTCCAGCGATGAGCTACAAAAATCTTGACATTTTGATCAAAGTCCATTAGAACAGCACTGGTAACAACTACACGCAAGCCACATCTTCTCTTCTTTGTCAATTAACAGTTGCTTGAGTATAGCCAGGTACAGGCAAAATGAGTTCTGTGATACTTTGTTGCAGAGATGCTTTGGCAGTGGGTCAAACCGATCGGTTTCTCATTGGTATAGACTGGAATCTCTGTCCTGAGGGACAAGTTTCCGTCAGGGTTAAAAACAGGACCAAACTTTCTGGTAAAGTTGCTTATTTGTTGGGTCCATTTGTGTTATACTGCGATTGTCGGCCGTTGGTTCCCTCAGAGACAGGTCTCCGGGACAGGCCGCCCATCTTCAAGACGAATATAGAACCACAAAAGAAGTTTCATTTTGTTCTTAATTCACAAGATGCAACTGTGAGTGAGGATGGAAAGTGTTACTGGATTGTTGATATCGTTTCTGATATCCTTTTCAGCACAGAATCCAGAGTGGATTATGAGATAATAGCTAGCACTGATCCACATGATCTGTCAAAACATAAGTATGTGGAGGACCATTTCCAAAATGGCCACATATTTCAGAAAATACGAAACGACGATTTATCAAAGTTTATGGATGTGGGCGGGAATTGGCTCAATAGCCACGAAAAACCGCAGAACAAGCATTTGGTGATTATTACACACGGTATGTACTCTAATGTTCCCAATGATATGATGTACATTATGGAAAAACTGCGTGAAACTCAAATGGATGATGAACATTTGGTTATAGACGGTTATCGTGGTAACGTATGTCAAACCGAGTTAGGGATTAAGGCCTTGGGAATAAGGCTCGCTAAATACATTGTCGATGAGGTCTACAATACGTCTATAACGAAAATATCCTTTATAGGGCATTCTCTAGGTGGGTTAATACAGACCTTTGCGATTGCGTACATTTCTCTCTTGCACCCGTGGTTTTTTGAGAGAGTTCAACCGGTGAACTTCATTGCCATGGCCACGCCATTTCTCGGATTATACACTGATATAGGTAATTACGCCAAGAAGCTACTATCATCTGGTGCACTAGGTCAAACAGGTGAAGACCTCAGGTTTCATAAACGTATCAAAGAGAAGAACTTACAAATTTTATTTTTGTTATCCGGTGAACCTGCACATAGCATCTTACAAAGGTTTGTCAGAAGAACAATTTATGCCAATGCAATAAATGATGGTGTTGTGCCCTTGGTCAGTTCATCCTTATTGTTTCTGAGATATAACAAGATATTATCAGATATAAATATGATTAGTGAAGACAATACCAGCACTGATGTTGAGATGGACATAAATTCTATTTCGAATTGGAATGAGTTCAAAACTTCCGCAAAATACTACGAATACAAGAAATTCTATCCCAAGTCCAAGGTATTCCGTAGAGTTTCGTTTAACAACACTGTAGGAAATCTGGTTACTCCCGAGGCACCCAAAGATTTCAATATTCTTGAGACGTCAGACGTCATTATTCATGACGAACTCTACGAGGCCGATGATGTAGCCGCACCAGACGAGGTCACGTTAATGCTATACAAAGGTAAATACACATTCGACAAGTATCAGCTACAGGAGTTAATTGCAAGAAGATGGCACTCAGGTAAAACCTGGAGGAAAGTCCTCGTGACCCTGGGAGGCGATGCCCACAACAGTATCAATGTGAGGCGAAGGTACGGTAACGCATACGGCTGGAAAGTGGTAGAGCATATGATCTCGACACATTTTACTACACCATCCACTGCTGTGCCTGTTATATCACCAAAAGAAGAGCATTGTCGCACGGAACCGAACATCGAGTTCGCTTGGCTTATGAAAGAAGAGAAAACACGTTGTGGGTTTCTGACAAAGACATCAAAGACCATGAATCCATTGGGAAGATGGATTTGATATTGACTGTGCTATCATTATCGCCTTTCATAAGGGGTGGGAAGGGCTAAATCCTTTTAAGCTTCTTTTGTGTGCTCATTTACCCCTCCATAGAGCAAAACGACAACAACAACAAAAAAAAAAATAAAAAAAAGAGGGGTTGGTAGGTGATGGGAAGGGGATGGTAAGGAGGTTGATCTACAGAGTATAAATAGTTCCAGTTTGGAGATTACAAAAAACATACACCCAAAGTGAGAAGGGAACATAAAAACTACAAAAAAACAAGTAAGTAGGACAAGCTAAAAAGAATGACGACAGCTAGTGGAATGAAGAGACCTGTTGATGTTGAAAGCTTCAAAGTGGCCATCAGAGACATGGGTAGCGATGAATTGAGCAGAATAAAACAAGAATTAGAGAACAGTATCAGACATCTCAATAGATCAAATGCCAGACTGCAAAACTACATCAAGAAGTTACAAGGTGAGGATGTTGACTTGGAGGGTGAACAGATGGACGAAGGACTGGGTTCCGACGACATCGAGTTATTCCATGAGTCTATCAGGGAGAACGAGCTGGTCTTGGAGAACTCTGAGGAAAGACTTGAGGCATTGAATAACGAACTTGCATACAGAACCCAACCTTCTAAGAAACAAGACAACTACGACAGTTTGGCAGAACGTAAACCTTCCGCAATCGACATGGATAACTCAAAGGTAGACGTCGCTGCTCCTAACAGTGTTTATTTATAATGAATATATATATATATATATTGTACCTTTATTATAGCTATTATAATTTATTAATTGATTGATTTTTCTTAGAAACGTCCGTACAAAACCGTAGTTTTCAATATTTTGAAGAAAAAAAATTTTTTTTGTTTCATGGAAATTTTGCGATGAGCTTTACTTTTCAGAGAAAAGGTATATTATTACAATTCAGACAAGCACAGAAAAGAACAACAACCCAACAAGCACATATAATGGTACTTTCGATTACTGAGAAGTCTTATTTGTCTGATTCTTTGAAGAGCAGTCCTGCAATCAGACCCGATGGAAGGGCACCTCACCAGATCAGGCCTATAGAGCTGTTTGTTAACTTCCTACCGAGTTCAAATGGATCTACACGTATTATTGCAAGTGACGGTAGTGAATGTATTGTTAGTGTTAAGTCTAAAGTGGTGGATCATACGGTAGAAGATGAATTGGTGGAAGTTGATGTCGATATTGTTGGACAACGTGATGATTCGCTATTGGTGGAATCCACATCTTCTTTACTGAAAAAAGTGTTAAAGATAGGGACTACGGTAGATCCCAAGTCATTACAACTGACTAAAAAATACAGTTTCAAGCTGTTTATTGATGTTCTAGTTATATCTTCATATTCTAACCCAGTGTCCCTCATATCATTTGCCATCTACTCAGCCCTACGGTCTACTTACCTACCGAAGCTAGTCTCCAGTTTTGATGATTTACAAGTGGAAGAACTACCCACATTCCATGATTATGACCTGGTAAAGTTAGATATTAAGCCACCTTTGGTATTTTTGCTCGCTGTGGTGGGGAACAACATTATACTCGATCCAGCTGCAAATGAATGCGAAGTAGCCAACAATGGCTTGATATTGACATGGTCAGAGGGCAAAATTGTTTCACCGGTACGTACTATTGCTTTAAATGACAACTATATTAAAGGTTTTGATCCAGCAGTTTTAAAAAAAAGCTATGAAATGATACTGAAATACGCTCCAGATATAGTCCAAGCATTGGAAAACGAATAATTATGAAGAATAGTTTTCTTTTATAGAATTATAAGTAATATACAAAATGATTTATTTCACCTCTTTTATAAAATTTGTACCGTGTAAGAATGAACGATAACCGCTGTAGCAGTTTGGATGTTCATAGATCTGATCACACCATGTTGTTTAATTTCCAAACATAGATCCAGCTCATTTAGCAAATGACCAGGAATACCATGCGCCTCAGTACCCAATAATATTAGTGACTTCTTTGGGAATTTGAAATCGTTGTCTAACTGAACTGATTTGTCGGTCTGTTCAAGACCAATTAATGTATACCCTTCTTTCTTCTTCGATTTCATGAATTCACTAATACTGTCAACTGGAACTTCAGCCATAGGCATCCATTTGTCAGCAGTTACAGCAACGTTTTTAAACTGTGGGTGGTTCCTAACCCGTAGGTCTTGGACTGTTAATAACCCGACACCAAGCACATCACACAATCTACAAATACCACCCAAATTAGGTGGCTTATCAACTAGGGAGGAAACTACAATTAGATCGGATCTCTTGATCATTTCGTTTGAACGCTTTTGATCTATATCCAATACTGTTTCCCAAGCACCACTTTTAGTTTGCAATGAATCGGAGACAGTGCTTTGGGTAGTGACGTTTGGATCAACAGCATTTTTGTTGACTCTTTTATCTAGCCATTTATCGTGTTCATCACTTCCAATTGGTAAATCTACCGTGCCTGGTAGGTAACTGCTGAAAGCCTCACTGGATAGATAAGGTATTTCATGGTCAATTGTTTTCTTTAGAACACCACCAAAAATTGCTGTTAAATTACAATCTTCAACCAGATCCCATACATTTGCGTCACCCGCCCTGTATTGACCTACAACTTGTGATTCTTGAGCATTATCATACAATCTTTTCAGGATGGATTTAACAGTTTCATCAGTGATAATATTCTCAAAAATTGGCCAGAAAGATAAGATTAGAGAATTGGAAAAGTGTCTAACCAATGGTTTATTTGAGGTACAATTTGAGACCAAAGCAGAAACAAATCTTTCAAGAAGTTTTGATGAATATTTACTATTTTTGTTTATAGTTAATGATTTTAATGTGATAAAGACAATTTTTTCAACACTAACAGCCAAAATTGGTTGACTATGATCATAAAAGTTACTGAATAGGTAATCAAAACTTTCATCCAGTAGTTTCTCATCTTCCATGTTGGATATTAATTGAGAAATAGACCATTCTTTACAAATTCTTACAAGAGGAGAACTCTCATCCTCAATGCTTCGTAGAATCTTGTTGAAAAGATCATGCAAAATTATTGGTGTTTTGGCTGACAAAATTGAAACCAAAACCAATTGCCACAGTAATAACCTCTCTAATCCCTCAACACCATCAGTCCTCTTGATCGGGTTCAATGCCTTTGTCTTCTCAATTATGAATTGGACTAAATCTCTTTTTAGTAAGGAAGATCCCCTTAAGATTGAGTAGATTACATATATTCTTGCGGAAAATTCATCCTCACCATACACTTGTCTGTATAAGTTTGAATCAGTACCCATAAAAGTAGACAGAGAGCGATCATAAAAGTTAGATATGACGGGTTTTAATTTAAAGACATTCTCGTTCATTTGAATCTTTGTGAAAGTTGAGATCATAATGTCAATGATCCACTGGTTATTAGTGTATGAATCAATTTTGTCTGAATAGAGCTTAAAAAATTCCGCAATACGCTTAGCCAATATTGGAAGGAGAGATCTTCTAGAATAGGACTTGCTAATTATATCAAGACCATAGGTTCTTAAAGTTTCACTGATGCTTTCGACCCTAGAACATGCCAATGTTAGGTATGGATTGAATAGAGTTGAAATTAGATTTAGATGGAGTTTTTTCTCCTTCAATATTAATCTTTCTCCGCTAATGTTATCCCATATAGAAGTTAAAAGAAATAATATATCATCTCTTAGTTTATCCGACTTTTTATCATTTACATTTACCGGAACCAAATATGTATCAATAATATTCATACAGATAATAGTAACACCCAGATTCCCTTCATAGTAACCATTGTCTTGTGTAATATTATTCTCAAGAATTTTCATGATTTTATTTAACGGCGTGGAACCCTTGTCATAATCCTCAAATTCGACTGGTGAAGTCTTCATATACTCTCTAAGTAAAGTGAAATAAGCACCAAAAAGATTGTCTTTGTACTTGAAGTCTTTAATTTCATTATTCGCCTTCAGATGTTCATTAATTACATCATAAATGTCGCAAATATCGGTAAATGAAATACCAATACTAGTGTGGCTTAATTTTAATATTTTTGCATAAACAAAAACAAAAAATTTGAATTTCTCAGGACCAAAATTATTTCTTAATGAAAGGTATAATTTTTCAATATTGATAGCGTTCCACATATTAGTGGTCAAAGTTGATGCCTCAGTTAGTAGATAAGAATTTTGATAGATTTCATCGTCATCTAAACCTTCTAATAAATTAGACAGTTGCTGGACAATGATTGCATTGTCTCCGACAGTAACTTCATCTAATTTAATCAATTCCAATAATACTGAATTTGAACGGCAATCTAAATCATCAAATAATGTTGATGAGATGGCATCAAAAATTTGATCATCATTCAAGTAACCAGATAGTTTACTGTGACTAGAAACTGGATCAAAATTTATCACACAGTAGTCTCTAAAATCTTCGATCATAGGTTTCAAGTATTTATAACTTCCTCTTTGACACTTGACATAGGTAACTAAAGTACTAACTAGTTCTAAAACACCATTAGCTGGATTCATCTGTAGAAGTAACTTTAAATATATAGTTTGAAGAGTAGTTTCAAACACTTCCTCTTCACACTCAAATTCGAATAATTTTCTTAAATGAACCAAGTGACTTGATGTTAATGATTTTGGAAATTTTCTGGTTAGGCAGCTTAAAAGACCATAAGCTACATATATTCTTGCCGGATCAAATGCCGTTCCTTGATCAATTAGCAGTTGTAATATGGTCGATATCATACTTTCTCTTACTTCAGAGAATTCAACAATTTGATTAACAAATTGAACCAGCCTATCACCGTGTGGACATTCAGTGCCATCTGTGTTAAAGAAATGAGCGAACATTAACGCCGGCAAAAATGCTGTTCTTAGGACCTCTAAGTTGGATGAAAATACAGATGGATTTTTTATATCTAACATAATTGTTACAATGTATTTCCTCACACTTTCCATGGATGCCATTAGACCAGTAGAAAATAATATCAAACCCCAAGATGGTGGCAGATTCTTATCATTAAATAGATCAATTATATCCAATCTTGCATCTTGGATTTGGTTTAGAGCAGTATCTAAGGCAACTAATTCGTATATTGTTGTATATCTCTTCCAGGATTCAATTATCGCCTGTTTTTTCTCTGGATTCCAATAAAATAGTTCATTATTGAATGGGGTTGTGATTTGTGCATCTAACTTTCTAATGGCCAATTTCATGATTGATAGGCCGAGTTTTCTGTATTCGTGGACTGAATGATTTAATGCGGTGTTTAATAATTTCCAGAAATTGTTAGTTTGAATAAAGTTTAAGCATTCGTTGGAAATATTATCGTTTGTTAAGATTCTCAGTATGAATGATAGACAAATTCTCTGTTTCCACTCATGGGTTTCACTTTCTGAATTCATCAATGATACTAAATGCCATAAGAACTTATCATAGCTATTGTTTTCAATACTTTTACGTACGATTTCCTTATGAGTCCATCTCATCAATTTGGAACTTGTAACAGCGATATTCTCAATATTACAGCTCTGTAAGAATAACAATATTTTATCTAGCACTTTGACGTTGATATTAGATAATTCATCTTCCTCGAGAAATACTCTTTCCAGAAATGCAAGATAAGTAATAATATGTAATGTCTCCAATTGTTCCTGTCCATCTTCAGGAGTATTGTTGCTGATCTCCTTATCAAATAGTGCTTGAGTCTCTGTAGATAATCTGGACTTGTTATTACCGATAAAGGACACGAACTTATTCTGGACCAACTGCTCAAATTTTACCCAAAGTTCTGGTACCTTATACAAGATGTGTGCGTATGTAGCCATGTCACGAGACAGATCATCACATCCGATATCATTATGTTCATTTCTTTGGTCAATTATATCAACTTCCTGGTCTACACGGTCGACAATTCTACCAAATAAAAGCTCAAGGTTAGCATCGCCCAGGGAGATATCAATTGAGTCCAGCACACCAGCCAAGTCATCGAAATTGTCCTTCTCAATAAGATCACTGATTAAAGACCGCTGCTGATCCTCAGATAAGTATCTGACAACAACAGAACTATCAGCCATTATATTTTTTTTTTTTTTGGTTCTACCCACGCTAATTTGTTCAGCAATACACTATAAAACAAAGATACAATTGTAATATTCAAAATATTATCGTTGCGATGCCCATGCGATGAGCTTGCTCTCTTTGTGCTCTTTAGGAAACAAAATTTTTCAGACACTGTGTACGTGTCAAACACATGACTTTGTGTTCTTCTCTACGAAGAAACATCTAAAAATAAGAAATTCCCACGGCTCCTTCTGTGGTGTGCTTTATATAACAAAACCGAGAGTGTTTTTCTTCCATCTTTTCTCTCCGGGGTTTGCTTTGTGTGGGGGGGTAGAGGGGGAGGGGTCCCTTTTTTAGCAGGATCTTTTTGGTTCTTCGATATTTTTGATATTTTTTACCTTTTTTGGTTTTTGAAGGGGAATAAGCAATAAAGCACATAGAATCATTTATTGATTAGTACCTATTTGGAATTGCTAGCAATCTTCTTTTTCTATATAACTGATTGATTTGGTTACAAAGGATACATTTTAGGCCTTTGGTTTTTGGTATATGTAATAGAAAGGGATACGTTTAGTAATTGAGATCGGAGTTTTATTTTCTTTCTTTTTTTGGAAGAGTTAATACATTTGAAGTATAATATCAAATACAAAAATATTATAGATTGGTAAATGGGTCGTAAAAATAAAGGGAAGATGGCCAAAAATACGCCAAAGGAGTCTAAGGATATAGTTAAGAACGATACTATAGAGAGGAGAGATACGGTAGACAGGAACGATACTTCAGAAAACGAAGATTCTCCAGAGAAGTTTGAAGAGGCATTGGATTTCAGTAAAGTGGCAAATAGTGATGATGTACAGATATTAGGGCTGGAAGCAGATAATAAAGAAGAGGATAACGATGATAATAACACCACAAAAGAAAACAATGAGACAATTCCTGGGAGAGAGGATAGTGAAGAGGGGAATGAGGTTGGTGATGAAATAGGAAATCAAGGAAGTGATATAAACATTAAAGGTGATTTAAAGACTGAAGAAGGAAACAAAACGACCGTGGTGATGAACAAAGATGTTAATGAAGATATACCTGAGATAAAAAGCGAAGATGAAGAGGATTCTGAAACATCAACCAAAAGTAATGGTTCACTACTTGTTGACAGCGGTGTTAAGAATATTGAAGATACTAACGTTACTAACGACACTAACGATATGAAAGATACGAATGATACAAAGGATACAAAAGATACAAAAGATACGAAGGATACGAAGGATACAAAAGATACTATTAGTTCTACGAATGATGACTCAAATGATATAAATAATGTTTCTAGTGAAGAGTCCCATCTAAAGGAGGCCTCTGCATTAGATAAGTTGGAAAAGTTGGATTCTGCTAGTGTAAGAAGCACATCCAATGAGAGACAGGGCCTAAGCCGAGAAATTAGTGATGCCGATGTTTTGAGGTCACCACAGGAAATGGTTCATACAGCAATTCTAGAGAAAGATAACCCTTTTGTTGATGCAAATAAACAGGTGTTGTCAACTAGTCAGGCAAAACAAATAAGTAATAAAAAACCACAACTAGAAAAAAATGATAGTATTAGAGATTCGGCAGTACGAAGAAGTGAAAGTTTACATAACCCAAATTTAGATTATGATCAAGACCAAGATGAAATTCTGGCTTCTACACCATCAACGAAATCTTTCCTTCAGAAAAAGGAGAATATCGCTGAAACTAATGGAAAGAAAGGATTAGATGGGGAGAAATCGAAAGTACTACCTCGAAATGTAAGTTCAAAATCAAACTCAAAACCAAGAGGGCACGTTCGTATATTAGAAGCGAAGAAAGTTTCCGAAGGGCAAGGGCGCACTTTTATCGCCTATTTCATTAGATATAATGATAACACAGTCAGAAGAAGATATAGTGATTTTGAATCTCTCAGATCAATATTGGTAAAACTGTTTCCTCTGTTAATAATACCGCCTATTCCTGAAAAGCAGAGCATAAAAACATATAGTAAGTCGATTACAGGAACCACATCAAAGTATTTACTTCCATCTGAGCATGTGGATTCTGTTGATCTTTCACTTTCTGTTATCGATAACTCAGTTAGTAACAATGATGAGGTAATGATACGCCATAGAATTAGAATGTTAACCAAATTCTTAAATAAACTATTGGATACTGAAAGTATTTCTCAAACATCATTGATTGATGATTTTTTGAACCCTAATAATGTCAACTGGTCTGATTTTGTGAACAGCTCTCCAACATTTTCCACTTTGCCAAGAAGTCAACTGCAGTCAAATCCTTTGGACCCTATGGAAACGACAAGAATACATGCGTGTTTACCAATTCCGAGTGCTTTGAGTCTAGGTAAAAAGGAATTGAGTAACCTAGTCATTGATAACAAAGGGGAAGATAAGATTGATGAGTTTTTATCCCATGAAAAAGAGCATAAGCGATATGAGTTGATTATTAACAATAGCTATAAATATAATCGAAGAATAACGAAAAATTTTAACGAATTAAAACATGACTATCAGGAGCTGTCAGAAGCATTCTCAGACTTTTCTAGCACTCAACAGTCTTTGCCAGATATTGCCTCTGCGATGTCAAAGATCAGTGATGCCCTTGATGGTACCTCATCAGCAAATGAGTCTCTGGTGAGTAATCTATATTATAACATCAATGAACCACTTAATGAAGCTATTTACAATGCTACTTCGGTTACAGAACTTCTAAATTTCAGGAAGTTAAAAGTACTACAACTTCAAAAGTTGCAAAAATCTTTGGAATCAAAGGAGTATAGTTTAGGTAAAATTGAATTTGATAAAGATCAAGGTAATAACGAATCTCAAAGAAAGAAACCTCAAAAGCCATCTCGAGGGAACTCACAAGGCTACGGTGCAATGTTTTTCAGTAAAGTTTCAGATATAGCTAACAAAGTGAAAGAATCAGTCAATTATCAGGAGGTGGATCCTGAAGTAGCTGCTGCCTCATTAAAGAAGGAAATTGGACACTTGAAAGAAGCATTAGAAGTTGCCTCAAGTGACATGAAAGAAATTAATAGAGCAGTGATTAATGTCGAGCTTCCAAAATTTTCCTCAGACAGAGAAAAAGAGATTCAAGATATCTTATCGAATTACTCATCTTATATGAGGTCATATGCTGAAAAAAACTTAGAGTACTGGAAGAAAATAAGAGAGGGAACGAAATGATTTTGTATATTCATTACTAGGGGTTTATAAACTGTATAAGATGGATGGTATGCAATAAACAAATAATTGAAAAAAGGCGACTTCCCAGCCTTATTTATCTTCTGAAATCATTATTACTACTGCCAATAATTTTATTGATGACATGTTCATTTTATAGTGAAATGCCGGGGCTGAAGTCAGATATGAGTGACATCGTTCATTCCACTCCATATTTTCAAACCATTGACAAAACCTTGATCTAACTCTTTGAAGAATGGGACTAATTTGGTATAATACGGTTCTCTGATACAATATGTTATATCTTGATTAATATTATCTACAATTATATTGGCTAAAGCTTCAGGATTCAAGTCTGGGGCCAAAATTTTTGATGGTGTATGTACTTCTTTAAACATTGTTGTTGATATCTTTCCCGGACAAACTAGTATTGCTTTGAGGCCAATATTTTGTCCACCATGATAGTTATGGTTGAAGTCTTTGAGTTTTTGGCTCAAACTTTTATGCATCTGAATCAAACCAGCTTTGGATGCACCGTAAACAATTAAACGAGAAGGGGTCAACTCCCCTAAAATGGACGCTATATTAACAATGCATCCTTGATTGTTATATTTCATATCAGGTAAAAAAATTGCTATCATATGATGAGCGGCAATTAAATTTACATTTAATAAATTCTGGATTTCTATTTCAGTCATTTGCAGGAGTGGTTTAATGCTAGTTATTCCTGCATTATTAATTAAAATATGGATACGTCCAAAATCTAATAATATTTTCTTTCTTAAAAGAAATATTTGGAAGGTATCTGAAATGTCACACCTATGAAATACAAAATTATGGTATTTTTTGGAGATGTCAGGTGGTGGGCTAACGACATCTACTAAGATTACTACAAGATTAGAAAACTTCTTGTTTAACGCTATTGCAATCTCTATACCAAGACCGCGACAACCACCAGTAACAATAGCTACTATATTTTGACCAGTCATAAATCTGGAACAACACAACCCATCATCACTGTAGATAGAATCTTTAGCTCTTAAAATTCTTAGTATATTTTGTTGCCATAACTCACTAATCTCCTCCATTATAAATTTGATAATTCAATTCCATCTCAGGTACTATTCTTAATTTAATATAAAAATATTAAACATATATATTTGATTACCTAATTTTTCGATTCTTTTTTTTTATTTAGAATAGTGTAGTATTATAAAGTAACTGACACAAAAATTTCAAACTATATATCTTTTCATTTAAAAATATTTTAACATCTGTTTAAATAAGAATGGTATCGAAATAGAGGAATAATTGTGTACATAATTAATATACGATATGAATAATTGTTTGTATTTTTTTTTTATTGTATTAGTAAAGTTGCCACTTAATATTAGATTTTTTTTATAGCTGTGATAGAGATCGAATAATGCAGCAAATCAAGTAAAATTATAGTAGCTGAGTTTAATTGCTCTATAGACACCCTTAGCGTTTTGTATTAATTTTAATATTTTGTAGTCTGAATTTGATAATACTTTCGTTTGCGTCTCACTGATATCAGTAATATAATAGAATCCAACTTTGCAAAGTCAGGCAGATTTTAAATTTACATACAGTACATCAATATAAAGTATCCAACAACGGGAATTATGAATAGAACGCAATTATTGTGTTATTGCTTCAATATGTTATATTATTTATAATATTTATATCACGTGATTTATATTCAATTTTTTTTTTTCCCATTTTGTGCATCTATCCAGGAATTAAGGTTGAAGGAGTTGAAAAAACAGGGAAACATTTTGAAAACAGCGATGACTTTATGTCGATTTTGCGATATTCGTTGCTAAAATAATAGTTCATTAAAGATCTACTTGCTATAATAACTAATGCCAAATCGTCCTGAGTATATTAGGTTAAAAAGACGAAGAGATGAGGACTCAGTGCAGACACTTTTACTCGATGAGGAGCAGTTAAAAAAGTCAAAGAAGGCTAGGTATATCTTCAAACTATCTAAAACAGTAGGATCAAGTGATGAATTGAATAAAGAAGAGAGCATAACACCGTTACTCAAAGTTGCAGAAGATCACAGGCATTTTGTGCTGGAACAAACTAGGAAAAGGACTCGTGATGATGCCGAAAGAAGCTCTAACGAAAATAGAGCACCGCCATTTACAGATCAGGATCTCCCACCTGAAATTACACAGATGGTGGATAGCTACTTAAAATTGCATGGGAAAGAAGATGAAGCTACGACCAAAAAGAGAAAGCCAAGTCGGAAACATTTCTCTGGAAAAGCTGCAGAGGTTGTCCATCTTCCAAGTCTTGACTTTGTGTATGATGTATATCATTTGGAGGAAGTTCCTGAGGATGAATATAAACAATACAAAGATTCGAATGTAGGGTTTATTAAAATTGTAGATAAGCACGGTGACCTGCTACCTGATGAGGAATCTGATTCAGATAAACAGTTTTTATCTGATGAAGAAGATTCAAATGATGAAAATTATTATAGGAATGATTATCCTGAAGATGAAGATGATGACAGATCGATTTTGTTTGGAAGTGAAGGTGAAGAAATTGCTGAATTGGAACAAGAATTTTTTGAACAAAGAGACAATGACGAGTATGAACGTCCGGAACTAACAGATTCTGCCGATATAATAAGGCCAAAAATGGCCAATAATGACACTACCGAATCATATGATGAGGTATTTGCGAAGTTGCAAGGAAGTAGCAATATTCTGCGGTCAATAAATGACTCAAATTTTATTGATTTAGATCACCCTTACGAAGAAGATGATGATGGAAGTGATGGAGAATTTGAGTACTTTGAAGAAGAGGATGAGATACCTAGAAACCAATTTTTCCCGACAGATAAAGATGATCCATTAGCTATACATAGAGATAAGATATTCCATCAATTACAAAAAATGATTGAGAAAAAATAATATAATGAACGCAATGACAATTAACTCTTCATTAAAATATGATGTATTTCATTAGTATTACCAGAATTTCATTCGAGATTAAAAAGTCTGAAGGCTGCATTTATCTGCAGCTAGCCTCTAAAAAGTTATTAAATTTGACTAAGATATTATTTACTTGACTCTTGTAAAACTATTTACAAGTACTACTATATATATAGTCTTAGAAGCTGTTTGAATTTTTTTCATAGTTGTAATATTCATTAATGTAGTTAATAAATATTAATTTATTCTAATAATATAGCTGTTTGAGCTACAAGTTCCAAATAATCCTTCAATTGACCTCCTTCTTGGAAAAGCTGGTAGATTTTTCCAGATTCATTAGCAACAAAATTTGTCATATCTAAGGCTTGGGAAATAAACTTTGGTATTTTTAGAAGTTTACTAGCTTCGACTAACTTTTTGTGGAGCTCCATTATTAGATATGGAATATAAAGAACTCTAATTTCATATATCACATTACGATCCTTAAAAGACTCGTCTTCACACAATTCAACCAAAAAGCTTTTGATCAAGACATCCACATCATTTGAAAAGCTTTGGAACTTTTCAATCAAGGTTGGAATATTTGATTCTGAATTTAGAAGGTTTACTGATTTTTGCCAATTTTCATATTCTACAAATCCTTGAATGAGATTCTCATATTGAGTTAGTTCCTTTTTCATGAATTTGATTTGAGAATCATTGCCATCATTAACAACATCAACAAGTTCGAAGTGGTTAATTATAGTAGTCAAAGCATTTCTTTCAAAGAATAGTTCTAAAGCTTTTATCTTCCCGTTCAACAGAAACCTTCTACACAGTGCTATAATAGAAATCATCGAATCAAAATATAGCTTCCCTTCTATTAGCCATTCAACAGAGTTTATCAGATGGATATCAACTTCATTGGTTTCGAAGGTTATTGCCATGTAATTAGTAGGTTTATATTCGGGCTCTGTTTCATCAAAAACTCTCTGAGTAATCCTCCTAATGATATTGGAACTAGGCAATTGCAGCAAGTTCATTATTTCTATCTGGCTTTTCTTTTGTGCACTACTTTCTATTGTAGATAGTACAAAAGAATACGCTTCTAACATGGCATTTTCCGACAAGAAAGTCATATAAATGGGAATAGAGTCAAATAAATGATGCAATTTCAAAACACTAATGTAAGACGTCAAAAGTTTTGATTTATCAGCTTCATCTACTTCACCACTTCCAGTTAATTGTAAAAGTGCCGTTGTATGTGTAACAACCCTCAGTAAATAGGGCTCCTGAACCATTTCGTTGGCATTGCCATTGATAGCATCAAGAAGCAGTTCAACAGAGGAATGAATAATTGAGTTTGTAGTTCCAAGGATTATAGATGCAATTAGGGATCTTAGTGGGTGCTCACTCTCTGTGGGCCTCATCTCTGAGATCAAGTCTAAAATAGTTTGCAAAGGCAATACCGATGTTGGGATAAAAACTTCTAGTTCATCTGAATTCACAAAGCCCGCCTTTATCATGTGATTTTCTATTTCAGTTTGTAACTTTTGATTTATGTAAATAAGTAGTAACTCCTCCCATTGGGTTTCATGAAGAAGCTTATCATCAGGCAAAGTACCTGATAAGAAGCTATAAATGGCACGTTCGTATAGATCAAGACTCATATTTTGGGACATTGTATACACAGTTCTCCTCCAAAGTGAGTGTTTCTTAATCCCTTGCTGTGTCTCAAATTCACTCTTCAAATGAATATCAATATTTGGATTCACGTACTCTTGTAACCCACAAATAATCATAGCCATTACGATATTTCCGGATAAAGAGCATTCTTTTAAAGCCGCTTCCAGTTGTCCTCTTAAAAGTAGACCAAAAACGTATTTAAAAAACAAACTATCCTGTTCTTTATCTTTCGGATCAATACTAACTGTCTTTTCACGCAATGGGTAATCAACATCCTGGCTTTTCAGTCCTTGATTAATGATGGTATTAGTCCATTTAGAAGTTGGCAGGTTTTCTGGTCTGTGAAGAGGTGGTAAATTGTCTTGTAACCAAACTAGTGTGATCCATAGTTCATACAAGCCTGTATTGTTTTGCAAGAGCTCTTTCTCATATGCTGCTCTAGTATTGTAAGATGTCAATCTGTTTCTCTGCTCTGTAGTAGAGCTCCTAAATTTAGTCATTAGATCAAAAAGATTCCAGTACGAAGCCTCTAGTTCCCAATCTTTACTAGTATTATCATTTCCTTTTTGAGATTCCTGTAGAGCACATTCACCGGCTATACTTCTGAATTCACGACACACATCCAGCGGGTCATTATCAATTCCTTGGTCCAATTCATCAATTCTGTAGTTCTTTAGAGCTTCAGCAAAACGTACATTGTGGTTACCACTATTTTGATTGCTTCCTACAATATTAGCAAAATCTGATTGCATTATTATTTGATCGAATTGTATAGAAAAAAAGCCAAAACAAAAAGCAACAATAACAGGAACAATTCCTAATTGATCCAATTAGATATCTGGCTATTAATTCTGATAAACCAACAAAATTTAGTGAATTCTTTTGAAGTTTAAAAAATATCACTTGTTATGTTTCAGTGTTCGGTTTGAATTTTTTTTTTTTTTTTTTTTGGTAGGTTTGTGCTCATCGCCAAAAAAATTACAACCAGATCGTATAAAGAGATACAAATCATTACAGCTATTGGTAAATAAAATATCAATTATTATATGCTGCTTTTGATGATACTTATAAAGAGTTAATTATAATGCTATGTACTCTTCACACTATCTATATGTTAGACTTTTTGAAAACTAGATAATATGGAGAGGGAGATGTCATAAAATTGTGATCAATACATTATGTTCATACTGATCGTCATGGTTATTATTGTTATTGTTCGTTTTTTTTGTTGCTTTTTTGAATCATTATGGTGTATTATCAATGCAAATGTTTTTATTAAGTTTTGATGCCGTTTGTTATATTATGCCTTCTGTAATGAAGATGATGTTTGCTGTGAATATGTTTATTTTTGAAATGAAATTGATTGCAGGAAATATGGTAACAGCTTTACTATCATAGACATCTCCATTCTGCAAAAACTGTCCAACCTAGACCGGAATCAGCCATTACCAGACCGCTCCAAATTCCAGACTCCTTGATCTTGATGTTTTTTCTCCACGTACCAAATGGAAAGTTTGGATCACTTTTTTCCAACTGGTGGATCTTTCCTGAGGGTGATTTCAGTGCAATTGGCTGTTTAACATTCTGGACAGTGGATGTATTATTGTACATTATACCATCAAATGGATGTTGCAAAATTTCAAATGAGTATTCGTTGCCAGAGAAGAGATATTTGTTCTGAGGTTCCATTATGTATGTTTCAACCTTTTGAACGTTTTCATTTGGTATACGAGTAACAAATTCGTACTTGGTTTGTGTTCCCTTGTGACTTAATGGGATTATCATTGATAATGGATGGACATTCGCTATAGTAGTCTGTGTACCTCTAATACCCGAATGAATATATAGAGCACCTTCATTAGCTCCTGGAGGAAGAACTGCTTTGATGACAACAACACGTTTACCACTTTCTGTTCTGTGTTTCTTGACTTGAACCAATGATAAATCCATAGTCTTATAGATTTTTGATTTTTGAGGATCCTCAGTGGATACCACAACAGATGAAAATATCTCAATGTCGTTTGGAACCTCTAATGAACATTCATAGATTTCATTGTCTTCCAAACTTGCCAAAGCTGTACTGAACTTATACAGAATCAAACCATTTCTGAAGAATGTTGGGAAGACTAATGGTAAATATAGTACAGATAATTGATCTAAACTTGGGACAATATGTTGTTCATATTCTCTTGGTGGAACATGAGTGTAAATAAACTCTAAAGGCTCAACAAGGAAGTAACTGTCATCAGTTCTCTTCGCTGGTTTATTATTCACAAACTCATGAATTGGATTAGTAATATTTCCTAGAATGACATCAATAAACCTCCATTCATTACCTACAAGGACTCTTAGCCAACAGTGGTTATATTCAAACTCATGGGCATTTGAAAAAGGAGTCTTCAAGAAACCAATTACTATTTCACACGTAATGCCTAATGATACAGCTAGTCTTCTAAACAAACAAGTTAATTCATATGGTGTACAGAATTTCTGATTTAAAATCTTATCAAGATTCTTAGGTTCCCTTGAGAAATCAGATTGACCATGATCATCTATCAAGCTGAACATTTCTGTGCAAAAAATATAAATACCTCTTAATTTTTCAATTTCGGTACCATAACGGGCAGAGAAGGTAGTTCTCGCCCAGTTTTCTATTCTCATTGGACTCTTGGTTGTGCACCTTTTCCATGTCATTGAATCTATATATTTAGTGTTTAATCCAGCAAGTTCAATATCGACGGCACCGGGTTTTCCGTTCCCTCGAACTTCGTTTGTATTCAAACCGTTATAAATAGCATCTTGTGGATGTAGAACCAGGTCTCTATTTTCTTCCAACGCTCTCATATACCTTGGATGCTTTTCATATTTTGTTAATGATCTAGAACGATTAACATGAGTTTGAACTGTTATCCAATCATGTGTGTCGTTCTGGGAGGAGGAGATATTTAAATTTTGCAAATCAGGAAGTTTTGGAAGGTCGTTAGCCTTAGGAGAACTGCTTCCATTGTTATTTTGTGTTTTGTCACTTTTGTTCATTAGTCTGTTCCAGAAACCACCACTCGATTTCGATTCCAATTGAGGCCTCTTATCACCGCTATATGCTGCTGAAGATGAATGTCCATTTTCTGACCTTTCTAAGGAGTCAGTGAACGACTGTGCCTTGCGATGACGGGCAAAAGATCCCGCACTAGTAGCACTAAAATCACTCATTATTGCAAAACTGTTTTCGCTACTAGCCATGGAATTATCTAGATATTGCGAGTTCGAGAATATATCACCAGAAGATTCTGAGACGGTGTTCACTGAGGATCTCTTGCTTGGTGAAAATCCATCATAAAAATTCTGGTTTTCTCTATAGTATGCTGCAGAGTCACGATTACTCAAGGAGATGTCGTTCGAAGAATACGATTTAATTGGTTGTCTATGTTGAGAGTCCCTGTGTCCATTGAAACCTGGCAAAGGTGGTAAAGAAGGCATTGCCTCGGCTCCTCCTACTGCACCACCACGCGGTCTTTTAGTTAAACTGTCATTCGGAACCATACGCTTCCGCATAGTCAATTGCTCATTGTAGCCTTGTCTATAGCCACGGTCATTTTCCAATGAGGTGCCAGCAAGCAAATCTGGTGTCGAGTGATAAACCTGCCTCGATCTGTATCGTGGATCACTTTTGTCATTCATTGAAACGACTCCTCGCACAGGGATCGGCGGCAGACTCACTTTCGAGCTCTGCATCGACTGCTCCCGGGACGACTTCCCAATCGCTGATCTCTCACGCTGCTTATCTAGCGACTGAGAGCTGTTGATCCGCTCCTCCACCACGCTCACAAAGTTATTAGGAAAGTAACCAGCACATTTCTTGTTCCGTAACAGTCTACCGTAGTACCATTCACCAGCAACCCTGGTAACCTCCATCACATCGCCTTCTAGAAACCCCAGATCCTCATCTGCCTGACCGGCCCAGCCGTACTTAGCCTTAACCTTAAACGGACGCATAGTCGTAGCCATATTCAACCCTCAAAGTTTGGCAGTTTAGGTGTTTCTTCTCGAGAATTGAATTGTTTAAAACTCGCTTCCTTTTTATTCAAAACAACTTTTCAAATAATTTTTCAAAAGTGGATCGCTCGACCAGCCATCGCAATTTCAAAATTTAGCACAACTTTTGATAGTGATTGTGATCTTTCAAAAAGGCATGGCAATTGAACCAAATGAATTGATGATCTCAGATTTTTTATATCGGGTCTCAATTGAAGATCTCACTTGAGTTTTCCCAAGGCAATCGATTTGAGTCACGGCATTAAAGTTGAATATCTTGTCAAAAACTCTTAATGACCTCGCAAAATGTAAAAGAGGATTTTGATCCACAAATACTACAGGATCCAAATATAGACTGTAGAAGTTATATATATCTGTGTATACAAGCTTATATATGATACCTGTTTTTCAAATTCTCTTTATACAGTCTAGGGTTCTAAGGAGAGACGGAAGTTAGTGAAAGAAAACGACAGACTTATAAAACAATTAAGCATTGGAGGGATATCACAGCAAGAGTGACCAAGGAAGCAAGAACTCCAGACATGAGTGAGACCAAGACAACAACACATTTGATTGGTGGGTTTGCAGGTGGGTTGGCCTCGGCAGTAGCGTTGCAGCCCTTGGACCTCTTGAAGACTCGTGTGCAACAGACCAAGGGGTCTACAGTATGGCAGGCCGTTGTGGCGGCTGGTTCCTTAAAAGAGCTATGGCGTGGTACTCTGCCGAGTGCTATTAGGACCTCCGTGGGAAGTGCATTGTATCTATCGAGTCTTAATGTGATGAGAACAGCCTTGGCCAAGAGGAAACATGAAGCTAATGATAACAAGGGTTTCATATCAAGTAGTCGTCTGCCGAAGCTTGAAATGCACGAAAACCTGATAACTGGTGCAGTGGCTCGTGGTCTAGTTGGCTACATCACGATGCCAATCACAGTGCTGAAAGTTAGATACGAGTCTACATTGTACAATTATAAGAGTCTTGGTGAGGCTGGAAGGTCAATTGCCTCACAGGAAGGTATTCGTGGGTTCTTCCGCGGCTTCGGACCGACATGTCTACGAGATGCACCATATTCAGGGATCTATGTCCTCTTATATGAACAAATGAAGCAGGTGATTCCTTCCATCTTGCCAAGGACACTAATAAGTAGAGATATTGACGGTCGTTTCACTACATCCACCTCGACAGTGGTAAATTCCAGTAGTGCAATGCTGTCTGCAAGTTTGGCAACAACGATTACGGCTCCATTCGATACGATCAAGACTAGAATGCAACTGGAACCAACAAAGTTCAAAACATTTTTCTCTACTTTGTTTGCCATATCTACACAAGAACATCCTCTAAAACTATTCTCTGGTCTAAGCATGAGACTGGCACGAAAAGCCATGAGTGCTGGTATAGCCTGGGGTATTTACGAGGAACTGGTAAAATATTTCATGTAGCATTTCTACTTTCATTAAAAAAATACTTTTCCAGATTATAAAGACTACTTTTCTCCAAAGGGACAAATAAACAATACAATATTAATATCTCAGATCATTGGCAGTAACAAGATAGACATTTCCATTAGCATGAGCAGAGTCAAGTACAGCATGGCAATTGGGTTTGGTTTGGTTGTCGTTGAATGATGATTTTGACACATTTTCTTTGCGATGAGCTAATTAATTCCAGTTGTTTTTTTTTCAATTTACCACAGAAACCTCCGTAGCAATCCCTGATTTGAAAAAAAAAAATGGTGAAAAAAAACAAAAAAATCGAAAATTTAATGAAAAATTCTGGATTTTATGAACAAATTTATTTGCGATGAGCTCAGAAGCAATTGATATCTACCTTTTCCCCTTGATACAAAAAGGTGATAAGAAAATTAAGTAACAATGGATCTTTTTGCTTTTTTGATTGTGATCTTCCTTGTGATACTGTTTATTGTGATCTTACCATTGTTATCAGGTGTTGGATCATTCGGTGTGCAGAAATCCCGGAATGTCAATAAGGAGTCTTCTTCTAAAAGAGAGAAACTTAAGAGACAACTGGACAAGACTAATGTCTTGAAGTTCTCTCTGAAAAAGGAAGAGGACGAACGAGACAACTCTGCATTCGTCATCGACCCTAAGACTGGTTTGAAGAAAAGGGTTATTGGTAAATATGATCATGATCCAAACAATTTTGATTTTGATATTAGTGACTTGATAGAGGAGGACGAAAGAGTGCATGAAACGGAGGTTAGACTTAGAACCAAGAAGCTGGTTGGTAAGAACTCCAAGGACTACCAAGAATTTGTCTAAAAAGCTAAGAATGAATTATGATAAGTATTGTGTTTTTTTATATGTATACTAGTATTGTCTTTGTTTTATTATTATTACTATTACTATTACTGCCTGTGACAGTGCAAGCAATATTCTATAGAGCATTTCAAAGAATACCAACTAATAGATGATATGAATGTTTTACTGTTTCAATTAATTATGTTTGTTATATATTTATGTTCAGTTCTATATTATTAGGCAGCACTGGGATAATGTTATTTCAAACTCTCTAATAAATGATGTAAAAGAAAAAAGAGGAAAGGTGAATAACAGTAAATTAGAAAATATATCTTTAAATTTATCAATCAATAATTTCTATGTATTTCAATTAGTTTCTGAAGCTTCAGTACTGTCAGACTTGTTTTCAGTCTTTTCAGTTATGGATTCAATGTGTTCGTTGTTCTCCTCTAACTCCATGTTTTCATCATCAGATTCTTCCTTATTCATGTACGCTTGGGTTTGATATTCGTATTCTAAATCATCCTTCATGCGGCCAGTCTTTTCATCATAATCGTATTCATAGAACAACATGAAAACACCAGGAGTGGATAGAACTTCAGCCTCATCAACAACATAGACGCTTTCATCGGAAATTCTCCACCAAACACCTCTGTATTTTCTATAAGCAATATAATGACCATAGTTATGTGTACCATAATGAACAATGACAGAACGAAGAGCGTATGTTAGAGGACTTGGGTTGACTGTAGAATAGCGTGGAGCCAAATTGATAGGTGGTGCCTGAACAGATTCTTCTCTCTCACTGTCTTCATCGGAATCAGCTTCAGGTTCGACTTCCTCCTTATAATCCTCATCTTCTTCGTCATCATCTTCTTCGTCATCATCATCAATATCAGGATTGTTTTCTTGCATTGTAACAGTCTTTTCCTTTGGTATGGTGTTACCCAATGCATCTACTTCCTGTTCTGATTCACTCTCATCCTCACTGGAGAATTCAGATCCCAATTCACCATTTAACGGATCATACTCAGAAACATCTCTGTTTCTGTATTCGTAGTTATCCGAATCATCTTCCATCTCCTCATCTTCATCATCAAATGCTTTTTCAAATTTTTGGTGTAATTTTGTGTAATATTCACCACCAATATTTTCATCTTCACTGGATTCGACTTGTTTCTGTTTCTTTGACATTGGTAGACGAGCATCAAGATTGATCTCGTCAATGTCACAACACCAAGGTTCCAGATTCATCCTAGACTTGAACAATACTCTCGAATTATTCTTTCTAATCATGTAAGTTCTAGGATCAAAAACGGATCTGTTAATATGAATAGATAGTAGCGGTGGAGGTCTAGATATAACAACCTGCTTAGATTTCGAACATTTCCTTACCATGTTCTCCGTATGCAGTTTCTTGTAGTCTTCATCATCAATCACTGGCTTTTCTAGAGTTTTCTCTAGTTCAGCTAGACGTGATTTAACGGCATCGACCAATTTTTCTGGTGTTTTTTCATTGCTCTCTAAGTTTTTAAGCTGACCTAATAAATGTTCCTTGACAGCATCTAAAGCACAACGATTACACTCCACGCCTTCAATGATTTCCGGTTTGATCCATTCGTTAAATAAGGAAGAAAGTTTTATGTTAGCACCAATGTTCTCACTAGGAAGGTTTAAACTCAAACTTGAAAAAATTGAATATCTGATACCACCATTCTCACCACAATTTAGACAGCCAATTCTTTCGGCAGTGATACCATCAAGTGGAGTAACCAGTTTGAATGGTGTATAATATTTTGATCCTATTTTATCTAGAAGGGAGTTTGGATCGATTTGTTCTGTTGGAATATAAACAGTGCCCATCTTACCCAAGTGAGCTTGGCCAATCATTGGTTCTTCTGGAAGTTCTTCCTCCGCTACAGGTTTCGAGTCCTCTTTTTGGTTTTCTAAAGACTTCACATTTTTTTCTAACTCAGATAGAATGGTTTGAAAAAACTCTTGAGCATCTTCTTGATCATAGGCCATTAACATGTTCTTCTTGGAGTTTGACATTGTCTTCACCATAGCATTAGTTTTAAAATAAGGTCTATCCTTGTAATGCTTCTGGTTTAGTTTATCCAGCAAGGACTTGAAAGCTACAGAAAATTCAACATTTGGTTCATTGCTTTTTTCTTCATCTTCAAGCCTTCTGTTAGCTTTTTTCTTACTCTTACCATAGCTTTTACCATTTATTTTCTGTTTTTTGGAAGAGTCCTCGCTGTCTAATTCCTTTTCCTGCTCTTCATGAGTTTGTTCATCCAATTCCTCATATCTGTTAATAATTTCTTCTTCAAGAAATTGTAGCAATTCCTTGGAAGATGCAAGGGACTGAATAACGGAATTCATGAAACAATAGTTACCATCATTTAGTAACCCAGCAACATAGCCACCTCTCTGTAGGACTTGATCATCGATCGAGAAGTAACCACTGTTGGGGGCAATTCGACGGACAATACCATCACGAGAATTTCTCAACAAATCACCCATTCTTAACCAAATTCCGGATCTTGTACTAGAATCAACAAACAAATAATATGTAGCAAACACAAGGACAATTGCAACTAACTTGGAGCTTAGTAGGTCTTGGACAGATGATTTTTCAAATAAACTATCACTGCCAGTGTGCATAAAAGATACTCGAAAACTTTCTTTTTCTCAAAAAAGGAGACCTCTAAATAACTTCAGAAAATAAAATATAATTTGTTCAAATCAAGTTATCGAACAATGGACTTTACTTTCTTTTGTTCTCAAAATTGAGTGTAATATTTTTTTTCTATTGCTGTTTAAAAAAAATAAATCGATTTCTTCAGCTTTCTTTTTATTTTTATTGTGATTTTTCAATATTATTGAATAATTACCTTGATAATATAGACAATAAAAATGGAACTGTAGATTAGTAAGCTTGTTGAAGTTATGTATTGAAAGAGATTTAATGTGCATCTCATCTTGTGTTTTGAAGAAAAGTTCAGTTTCTTTTTTGCAGACGAAGAAAAAAAAAATTGCTGCCTAATCCAGTAATAAAATACGAAATTATATACAATCCTGGATATAGATATATTGAATTTATTTCTCTATAGCTTAGTATAAATTTCCATTATTTGAAGTATTATTTTAACATTTGATTTATATCTATCCATACTTTTATTATCATTACAAATAGAAAATCGCAACATAACTAACTGAATATTAAGCAATTCTAGAGAAGAAGAAAAAAAAAATTTAGAAATAATTTACATGATACAAGGTGGGTGAGTTTATTATCATCAATGCAATAAAACAGGAAGATGAGCCTATAATAATTCTCATAATTCTCAAAATAAAGTTTTTCCCTCTAAAAGAGACATAAGCATTCCATTAACAATAAAAACAAGATAATAATAATAAAAAAAATAAAAAAAAAACATAAAATAAAATAAAAAGACGCTTTCTTTTGTTGTAAAATTGTAATAAAAATTTCCTTTTTTGCAAACATTGTGCTGTATATTTAATAAAAAAAAAGATAAAAAAAAATAATAAAATGAAAGAAAGTGGAATAAAAAAAAAAAAAAAATAAAAGAAAAACAATAGAATTTATGCCTAAAGAAAAACGTTTAATTGAATTAATCATTAAAAAGTTTTCATTAACAGAATAAAACAAAATAAAGTTCATTTTTTTTCTTTTTCTTTTTTAGAAACTTTCCTGTGGATAATAGAAAAAATTAAAATAAGAAACAATTATATTTTTTTTTAGTGAGTCAACAGTAATTGAATTGGATTAGATTGTTGAAAATGTAGTACGATGAAAATACAAGTAATAGTAATAAAGAAAAAAAACCCCAGTTCATAATAATGTAGATGTCAGAGAAAAAAAAATAAAATAAAATTGTCAAGTCTAACAGAGATAATAATAATAATAGAAAAAAAAAAAGGGAATTATGCTTTTTTTATTCTTTTTATAGCTATTGTGGACCAGCTGGACCTTGAGATGGGTCCATCATAACTGGCATTTGTTGACCTGGACCGCCTTGTTGTGGCATGTAGTTGGTTCTTTCCTTACCCCAACCGGTCTTCAAGTTTCTACCTTGGAATGGGAAGTTAGCTAGAGCAACGATACAGACGGCAGCTTGTTCGTGAGTGTCGTACTTAATGAAACAGTGACCCTTCTCTGGGTAGTAAGTAAAGTCAAGGATGAAACCGAAGTTTTGTAGTAATGGAATCAAATCGGCCTCGGTAGCGAAGTGTTGAATGTTACCGATGTAAGCAGTGGTGATTCTAGCTGGAGCACTTCTGATCATGTCCTCGATGGCTTGTGGGTTAACTGGTGGTGGGACCATTGGCTGTTGTTGTTGGTTAACTTGTTGGCCATTTTGTTGGGCTTGTTGCATTGGCATCATACCATCCATTGGCATACCCATGGCTGGTTGCATCATGTTTCTGTTGTTTCTGTTGTTACCGTATGGACGGAAACCACCGCCACGGCCACCGTAGTTGTTACCGTTGTTGTTGTTGTTTCTCTCTCTCTTGGTGGCCCAGTTGATTCTGATCTGTCTGCCACTTAGCTCCTTACCTTGCATGGTCTCCATGGCCTTTTGAGCGTCTTCCTCGCTGGAGAAGGAGACAAACCCGTAACCTCTGGATCTACCAGTTTGCATGTCCCACATGACATGGGCCTGGATGAAGCTTGGGAACTCTCTGAACTGCGCAGCAAGAGTCTCGTCATCGACATCGATGTTCAAGTCACCGACGAACAAGTTGAAGTTCTCGTCGTTCTCGTTGGCCTGCTGGGTCTGGAACGCCCTGTTAATCTTCAAAGTCTTGTTCTCCAACTGCACACCGTTCAAGGTCTGCAACGCAACGTTAGCGTCGTGTGCTCTGACGTACTCAACAAACGCGTAGTTAACGTAGTTGTTCTTTTGGTCGACGATGATCTTCACGTTCTGAATTGGACCACCAGCTTGGAAGTACTGCTTCAACAGATCCTCAGTAATAGACTTGTCCAAGTTACCAACGTACAAAACCTTGTCAGAGGTCTCTCTGCCACCCTTGGTAGCAGAGGCAGGAACAACATTGCTCTTCTCCTCATCTTGTCCCTCTTCCGCAACTTCTTGATCCTCCACCTTCTTCTCAACTTCTTCACGCTCAGTAACCTCAATTTGCTCTTCAGACATTGTCTCTCCTCGTTAATACTAGAATCTCTCCGCTAAAAGGTCTTCTCAAGCAAGAACTAAACTAGATTCCTTTCAACTAAATACTGATTCCTATAAAAGAAAAAAATTTTTCTCTCTCTCTCTCTCTGCGTGCCCTCATTTCCGCCCCCTCCCACGCAAATAAAGTAGTAACTATGTACGTAAATGGTGGCGTGAGAGAGTATTTGCATAAGCATCGATACACATCTCTCATAACAAAAAAAACAATTGTTTACATACCTGTATCCTATGTATATCTGTATTCAGAGTGTGTGCACATTAGATATATTGCTATCCCTCACATACATCACACAACACGTACCTGCACATGGTATCATTGCTTGCACAAAACGGCCGTTTGCACTGCGCAGCTTTAAAAACCTGTTGCTTACAAATTGAATCAAATAGTACAATATTATCTCTTTGATACAGTATTATCTCTTTGATACAGTAAGAAAATATCTACAAGATGTTAAGGTTGGTTAGAGGGAATGCTAGGGCTGTGTTGCGTGCTTCTTTGTGTCGCGGTGTTGTGTGGAGGACTAGCCGTGTTCCTGTGGTGAGGATGGTGCGGCCTTACAGCGAGAACCTCGGTGGTAAGTCGATGACTAACGGGACGCAGATCCCACAGGAGATCCTGGACCTGCCTTTGCAGAAGTACCACGAGGAGTCGGACATTTTCCTGGAAGAGCTGTATGACGAGCTGGAAGAACTGAGCGAGATGTACGCCAAGAAGATACCTGAGCTGGAGTACAGCCAAGGTGTGCTGACACTGACCCTGGACGGCGTGGGAACCTATGTTATCAACAAACAGCCACCGAACAAGCAGATATGGTTCGCGTCCCCAGAGTCTGGCCCTAACAGATTCGACCTATACAAGGGACAGTGGATATCCCTCAGAGACAACAAGAACTTGTTGGAAGTGTTGAACAAAGAACTCCACGATGCCCTCCCAAAGGATGCAGAATTCAACATCGTCAAGAAATGATGTGATGTGATAAAAAAAAAACCTTGTAAAAAACAGAAAAAATATAGGTGAGACTACTTCTCCCCCTACTCAAATTGCGCATATACTAGATACCAAGATACCAACAAATACTACAATATTTATTTATTTAATTGTGAATTAGCCATTCATATATTCGATACACGTGATATCATAAATAACGTACTGAGTCTTTTCTGCAATCCCCCTCCTCCTCTGCGCACGTTTCTGTGCAGCCGTGTTTCGGACTCCTGCTTTGCAGATCACGCAGAAAGCTGGGCTTTCCGTTTGCACCTGGCAGGGGGAAGAGGGGGGTTGGAGGAATGTGGCTCACCTGGACAATATTGCTATAAAAAGGAGTATGCCCAGAGATATTATTACATACTTCTTACAAATCTAAATATACAAACCAAACTACAGGAAGAAGAAAGTATGGGAAACTCATTTATTGTTACTTTGAAGAAGTCCGTTCCAGAAAAAGAGGTCAAGGAGTTCATTGATTCTGTTAACGGTGTCGGTGGTCAGATTGTCCACGAGTTCTCTTTGATCAAGGGATACACCATCAAGATGCCAGATAAGCTATCCATGAGCAGTTTCAAGAGCGAACACAACAATGTTATCGAAACTGTCGAGGAAGACAAGGAAGTCCACACCCAATAGTTTTCATCGTCCTTTTTTTTTATAACTCTAGCATTTTCTGGGCCATATCTATATTACACATATATATATTCTCCCCTACTCTTTAAGGAATTGTTTTTTTTATGTAATCATTAATACAAAAATTCTATTAAAATAAAAATTAAAAATAAAAATAAATTAAAAGTTATCAATTGTATGTTGCGTAGCAACAGATGTTAATGCGATGTTGAGAGTGAAAAAAAAAAAATTCATTGTGAAAAATTATTGGATTTCTCGATGAGCAATATTATCTTGTACTTGAAGCAAGACAAGTATTGATAAAAGCTAGAAAAATGTCTGGCAACTTCTTTGGTGCAGTTGGCTTGAATAGGGTGTCCTTCTTGCGTGAGGATGCGAAGTTTATCAGTCTGGCTTTCAATTCCCCAGTGGCGAAATTTCTGGTGTTCAAACATGGCGAATCTTTCATTGATCCTGCTGTTAAAGATAAGATCAGCCTCTATGTCGGTGACTCCCAGAGGCTAAGTAGTGTTATCACTAAGTTGGCACCTCATCTAGAAACTGAGAGGCTTCGTGTTGATCATTCAGGTGTCAGTGTTACCTTCTTGGGGCTGGATGATAAGAACTCGGGTTTCTCTTACAAAGACAAGTATCATGGTGTTCCATATTTTGCATTTGATTTTAACGTTACCGAGAGTACACTGGTGAAACCGGAGGACATTGCTTTTACTGATGCATTGGAGAAAATTGATAGAAACACCTTGTTTAGCATGGATAACTACTGGGCTACGCTGTATTCACACGCGAAGATGTACTTAGACTGGTTATCGAAATACAAGTTTTGCCCCGGTTGTGGATCTGTGATATACCCGGTTCATTGTGGTACAAAGCTACAGTGTTCCTCCACAGAGGAGAAAGGCTGTAAGGTGAGAAATGCCAGGGTGAATAACGTGTGCTTCCCTAGAAGTGACCCTGTGATTATTATTGCCATAACTAACGAGGACTACTCCAAGATTTGTCTTGCCAGATCATTCCGTAAGTACGGCGATTTCATCATGTACTCTACCATTGCTGGTTTCATGGAGCCTGGTGAATCAATTGAAAACGCATGTGCTAGAGAAATCTGGGAAGAAACCGGTGTACACTGCGATACTGAAAATGTGCAATTGATCTCGTCACAACCATGGCCATACCCAGCTAATCTGATGATAGGGTGTCTCGGAGTGGTCAAGTTCAACGGTAAGGATGAACTCATCGACCTGGGCCATGACCCAGAGTTAATGGATGCGCAATGGTTCGACACTGAAGAGGTTAGAAAAGCTATGGATGCATACACTGGTGAACTGCTAGTATCCTTTAGAGATGACATAAACTTCCCAGGCCATACAGCTATAGCTCACCACTTGATTGACCATGTCTGCAAGCAACATAAAAGGAAACAAAAATTATGAAATAAAACCAAGAAATACTAATGATAGACAAATACAAAACAATTTTTTTTACTTGATAAACAGCACGATTACATACTAAACAACTCATATATACCCTTCTGGATAAGCATCCAAACCAATTTATATCCTATAATATCATAAAATTATATTGCAAACTGTATGTATTGTTATTTATCGTTGAATACGAATGGGAAATCACCAAAAAAAAAATAAGCTATCAGTTGTGAACTCTCTCTCTCTCTGACATTTGAAATCAAATGCTTTTAAGCCAGTGATTAATTTACGTCAAAAGAGAGGGCTTACCATCATTTAGAGAGAGAAAAGAAGACATTACAGGACTTCCATTTGTAATTTCTGGAAAGAACTGGCCCCCCAAACAACATAGTTTCAGCAATAGCCACTGTTAGCTAGGGACAAAAAGAGAAAATAGAGGAAAACTAAAAAGAAAAGCGGAGGCATAGAGAATAAAGTGGTAATTAACTTCCTCGAAGGAATCTATTTCAAAGTTGGCAAAACTTAAGCTGTTCTAATTTCATTATTAAGGAATTAACCTCATAACCATATCTGAAAGGGAAGTAGAGGAACGTCTCGTTCAGAATATGAATGCACAAGCCCAAATCACAGGTATAAAGAATAGTTTTAGCCATAACTCGGATCAAAGTTCGTCTTGGAGGGATCTTATTAGTGTAGCGAAAAATAATCCAGTACAATATACTCATATTAATTCCGAGACAAGGTCGAAGTATTTTGAACCAAACGCTGTTATATTAGAAGACGCCCTGGAAAAAACTGGTAACTTCAGAGTCTGCAACGGGTGCGGGAAACCAATATTAATAGAGGCGATATTGGATCACATACAGAATCATTGTTCGGGTGTCAACAACAATTTAGATAGTTCTAGTCAAAATATGGACAGTTTCTCAGAATCAATGACGAATTCACCAAATAACGGCAATAATGATTTCCAAACCAAGGAGAGTTTGAAAAGAGCTCTAGAGAGTGAAAATGGGGACTCAATCAACAGCTCACCAGGAAAGAATGCTGAGAAGAAGGTTAAAAGTGAAACACCAGGCAGTTCAAAGAGACAAAGAAAAGTCAAGCAAAGAAACCCAACAGATAAACATTTGATTGATTTCGATAAACAATGTGGTGTCAAACTGCCCGAGGGTGGCTATTGTGCTAGGTCTTTAACGTGTAAATCTCACTCGATGGGTGATAAAAGGGCTGTAGAGGGTCGTACAGAACCATTCGATACACTATTAGCGGAGTATCATCGCAAACACCAAACAAAAATTGGTGCAGCAGCAGAAAAGAGAGCTAAACAACAAGAACTACAGAAAATTCAAAAACAAATTCAAAGGGAACAGAAAGAACAGAAAAAATTAGCACAAAAGGAGAACAAAACTGACAAAAGAAAGAAAGGAACAGCAGGTGGGGCGAAAGGTCCAAGAGGAACTGGTGCTGCTAGAGGTAAAGCAGGTACTAGTCAAAACACTTCAAATTTCCCTATACTAACCCCTGAAGAAGAGACTACTCAAGTATTAAATGGTGTGTCCAGATCATTCCCGCTTCCACTGGAGTCTAGGGTTTTATCATCAGTCAGGTACAGAACCAAATACGTTAGAATGAGAGAAATGTTCGCATCTGCTTTCTCAGTGAAACCAGGTTATTCATCACCAGGTTACGGTTCTATTCATTCACGTGTTGGTTGTGTAGATATTGATAGAACAACCGATTATAAATACCGCATAAGAACTCCTCAACCTGTCAATCAATCTGGAAATCAAAATTTAACACCACAACAAATTCAAAAGCTGCAACAGCAGAGGTTACTTCAATCACAAATGATGCAACAAAAGCAGGCACAAGGTGCTTCACTTAATAATCTAACGAATAACGGAAATAATATGCAAACACAGGCAAGAACCAACGAGAACATTTCAACTCCTCAAGAGCTACAACAGCAGCATCTACGACAGCAAATGCAGCAACAACAAATACAACAGCAGCAACAACAAATACAACAGCAACAACAACAACAACAACAACAACCTCATCCATCGGCAGACCCTTCAACTCCCAATATGAATAGTACTAATCATCCTCAAAATGGAACTGATGCTGGATCACCAGGTAGTACTAATTTAATGAATAGTGTTGCTATTGGAAGTCCGGTGAACAATGTACAATCTCCCGGTGTCGGTGCTGTTAACATTGGGAATTCAGTCGGTGGAAGAGATGACATTAGCAACTTGCAACAAGTTGGGGGCAGAGTTAATTAATAATGAAAAACAGATTGTATATTATTATAAGTTTGTATTATATAAAAATTGCAGCTTACGTATTATGTCAATGAACATTATTACTAATACATTTATGATTATTTTCTTCTTTTTCTTTATCAATATTGTTGCTCTAAATTGTTACATAAAATGGAAAAGATATAGACATTGGTCAGTCTCTACATCAAATTAATGTGTATATTATGGCAATTAAAATAACTAGAATGGATGCTATTACAGGACTGTAACCATGTTTCAAAGCCACCTGAATATTTTTGGTAAATTGAGATGTCATAGCTGTTCTTGAAAATATATCACTCACTCTATTTGGCCCATTCTTTTCGAAAGTAACCTTTTTATTTGAAATTACATCCTTACTTTCTAATAATGCTTCTGCCCAACTTTCAACCTCTGGCTGTCTTAACCATCCTGTGGCAGTTGACTCATTTTGATTTGGCTTATAAGTTTCGATAGTTTCCAGAGGGCCACCAGTGTTCGTTGCTAAAACAGGCTTACCATATTTCATAGCCTCCAGTGGAACAATACCAAAATGTTCATATGAAGGCGTGTATAGTAATAATTCCATCTTCTGAATCAAGTAATCTTTTAAAGTGGATGAGATTGATGTAATGAATATAATCTTTGAGTCATTAATGGACGTTTTAATCTTATTAGCATCAAAAGCTTCAGAGATATCGCTGTAATGCAAAACAGAATATTTAATATTCAGATTTTTGCTGATATTTTTCAATTCTTCTAGATATTCCACATTTTCGTGAACTCTTGGATCATAACCACCAACTATGATCAACTTAAATTTATCACTGGCTCTCTTCATAGCTTCAGCATAAGATTCTATCGCCAGTTCTATATTCTTTTTTTTTTCATATCTATTTATACTCAGGTAAAATTTCTCTTCTGGGCCAATTAAAGCATTTCCTATGTTTTGGTCTAATTCAGGAATTGGAACGGCTTCTGTATCTACACAAGGGTAAATGACGCCAGGATTCTTGTTCATATAATTGAATGTCTTTTTGTACATTGACTTTGTGAAATTCGAATTTACTACTACTTCATCGGCACAATATGTAGTAAACTGCTCCAATAAGTCAAATGGAATACGATATAGCTTTTTTAGTATGTTGGTTCTCTTTGCTAGCAATTGATCTGGGAAATGACAGTAAAATAAGACATGGCTATTTACAGTCTTCAGAAATGGGATACAGGTTGACAATTGATCCACTATGAAAATATCATGTTCTTTGTACTTACCAGTTAAAATAAGTTTGCTAACCAAGTACACTTGTCTCAAATTTGCAAAAATGATAAAAAATCTCTTTTTGAAGTCAGTTGGGAAAAAATCACCCATTACTTCAACTTGTAGAGTACCATTTTTTACTTCCTCAAAGCAATGGGTCTTATCACAATGACTAGTATAAATTAAAACCTCATGGCCGTCTTCTTGTAGTCCCAATGCTGCATCCACAACTAGTCTTTCGGCACCACCAATACCAAGATCTGGGTGTATAAAAGCTACTTTCAATTTATCCTGTTTTGCCATCGATAGTTTTGTATTTTCTTCAATACTCAATGATAAACAGTGTTATTATTTTACAGAGCTGATCGTGAGTTAATTAAGATATATGTTTTCAAAAGGTAAGCATAGCAGCAACAAAATGCGGACATTACCAAATCGCTTTCAAGAGAATATATAGATCACGTGATTAATAACAAATTCTGTAATATGCATGGTATTAAATGCCAATTTAGCTTAGAAATGATGATATTAATATTACAAATCTATTTACAGGTGTCGTATACATATCATAAGTGAATTTATCATTAGGTCAGTGCCTTGTTATTTTTCAAAACAGATGGAATAGCCTTAGCCCAGGACTTGGTTTTCCTATCAATAATCATGAATACTCTTCCAGTTTGTTTCATTCTTGCTGTTCTTCCTGATCTGTGCACTAAGTCAATTGTTGTGGATGGAACATCATATAGAACAACGTTCCTTACACCTTTGAAATTGATACCTCTTGCCATCACATCGGTTGTCACCAGCACTCTAAGCGGACTTGCATCGTTGCCATCTTTTGCTGGTTCGATGAAACTGTCTATATCACCAATTGTAATGTTTGATTCTGCTACCTTAATGGTCTCGTGGACTTTTACATTATCTGTATCAAAAGAATGTGACTGCGTGATAGGTTTAGGCGTTGAGATAAAATCTTTAATGACGCTTTGTCTAACAGTAGCATCCATTGATCCCATTAACCCGACAACATTATGGCCATATTCTTCCTTTAGTTTACGTACTACTGGTTCCACATCTTTCTTTTCATTGACAAATACAATACATCTTTTCTCATATCCAAGATCAGTACCATCATGTGCAATAGCATATAGTGTTTGAGCCAATGCTTTGATTTTAGATCCCTTGTATGGACTGATAGCAGCATTTACTACTTTAAAATTGAGACCTTTTGGCAATTTATGTAATCTTGGTGTAGTTAAAGGTATAACATTAGGGAACATTTTTGTCATAGTTTTATTGAATTCATTTGGTATGGTGGCTGAACAGAGGATTATATGGTTAACATTAGGCATAGCTTTTAATGCCCGATGGGTATCTTCTAGCCATGATTTATCAAAAAGTGTATCAGCTTCATCAATCACTGTAAAGTTTACTCGCTGAAATATTAAATCTGGTCTGGTGATCATTCTGATCTTTTGAATTGCTAGTAATTTAGATGGTGTAGTGACAAGTATATCGATTCTCTTCTTCAAAGCCTCCAATAAATTCTGATAGCTAATATCATTATTCCACTTCTGTACATGTAGTTCAAACTCATCTTCCGTTTTAGGGTTGAGGGAATTGTAAACTTGATCAATTAACTCAATGGTTGGTACTAGAATTACAGACCGTATTATGGCTTTATCTTTTATACTATTCCAATACTCTGGTGTTTCTATTTCCTGCCTTTTTAAATAATCGATCAAAGCTGCTGCATAAGCCATTGTTTTACCAGATCCAGTTTCTGCCGCAATTGCATGGACTTGAAGAGAACGATCCATTAGATTCTTGGACATACGTTTTATAGCAACAGCTTGGATTGGTGAAGGTGTGATTTCCTCAACATTAGTATTCATGGAATCCATTTTAATCAAGTTAATGATGTGACTCCTGACGTCTGGTAGCAACTTTAGCTCATTGAATGTCTTTATTTTCTCGATCAAAGAAGAATTTGAATTCAAATTCTCGTTATTATTCTCCTTCAAACCACCGAATTCACCATATTTAAATTGCTCCTTTGATTTATGTTTTTGAGCTTGTCTTGCTTTCCGTTTATTGAATTTGGAAGATAGCTTAAGATCTGACCTGCTCGAAGTATTTGATTTGAAGTTATTTTGATTTGGACGTCCTTTAGTAGTCAAATGTCGAACACAAGGTCTAAAGACCCCAGGTTTCCGTAGGGCAAGAAACATAGACTTGTTATTTTGTGGATTGAGCTTCTACAGATGATTAAGTTTTGAACGGTGTACATAAAACTCATATTTAAAAGATTGTTCTAATTAATAGTCGTCTTCGTTTGTTTCTGAATTAAAGCGGTTTTGATGCTTTGCAAAAAAAAAAAAAAAAAATACATTATGGAGAGGTTAGTTTGCTGGCAAGATTTATTAGAACAAATATCGAAATAAAATAATATACATATTTAAGTTTATAAAAATAACATGACCATGCCAAAAATAATAGTAAAATAATATAGACTAATGTTGTGTTTCTATCTTTTATAACTTAGCTTTTTTGTGTTTCTTTTTTTATTCTGCTTGTCGCTTTTAAGTGAATAGAGTATCTTCATCTCTCAAGTATTCACCAATATCTGCTTGTCTGAAGGCCACAATTGCTGTTGGTTGTAGATTCTTGGATTCTAATGTACTCTTCGCACTTACACCGAAACCCAATGGCATATCGTTCATGGAGAAAACTATAACACCAGCATGTTCTGGAATATCGTCTGACATTTTACCAACATGAGCTTTCAGAACATGGTTACCATATAGGAAAGGCATCTCACCATTTGGCTTAATCCATATTTTGTACTTGGCATGTTTGGCCAGAATTGAGAGAGAAGTGACGTGCAGTCTGAACTTACCAGTCTTGGTGAACTTACCGAGGCAGATACCAACAGACATCAAATTCTGTCTAGCGACACTGGTGGCTAGCTTAGCAATATATTCAGGAACATAGTACACTCTATCCTTCTGTAGTCTGAAAACATGTGGAACCTCCTTGTTATCCACCAGATAAGAGATGTTTCTACCGATGTAACCAGCTAACTTCTCAAATACAACCTTAGTTTCCTCTTCTGTAAGTTGTCTCATTTTAATTACTTCTTATCACTTCTATATTGTTTCCTAATTGCAATTAAATAATATAAACTACAGCAGAAAGCTAACTACACTATATCTATGTACTTAAAGTGATAGACGATCAGGCAAAGCTCATCACCAATAACCCATCAGCAATAGCTCATCGCAAAGCTCATCGCTGGAAAAAAAAAATTTTGGAAATTTTGGAAATTTTTCAGAAAAAAAAAAATTTTTCAGAGACGTTCAAAACGATGGTCACGTTAAACTTACTTGTTTTTGAGATTTTTAGTCATGTGTAGAATTGTATACATATAAAGTTGTTATCAACAGTTTCAATAGCATCAATTCGATCACAGGCCATTATCCGTTGTTATGTCTCTCTGTAAAACAGCAATTCGATTGTATAGCAATGGAAGGCTACCGAAACGGAAAATGGGCATTGTGCTTGGATATATAGGAACCAATTATCATGGAATGCAGTACAATGAAGGTGTTCGGACAGTGGAAAGTGAAGTTTTTAGGGCATTATGTGCTACTGGTTGTATATCATCAGCCAATGCTGTCGATTTTTCCAAGAGTTCATTTTCGAGGGCCACGAGAACAGATAAGGGTGTCCACGCACTAGGAAATCTACTTGCATTAAAGATGCAACGATTTACAGAAGATTTGGAGGTAATAGTCAGAGAGCTCAATGCTGTGTTGCCCGAGGATATCCGTGTTTGGGGAATAGTGCCTGTAAAGAAAAAATTCAATGCACGTTTAATGACAAGTACGCGACATTACAAGTACATGATTCCGACTAGTCTGTTATCCCGACATAAAAATTACGAGTACGATTCAGAACAGCAGCAAAGGTATGCTCAATTGTGGAAACAGTTTGAAGGCACGCATAATTTCCATAATTTCACCGTGGGCAAACAACACACTGAGGGCATTCGAACATCGGTTACAGGAAACCATAAGTAGAACAGACATGACCAACTACCAGCAATTCCTAGAAGAGCAAGAGAAGGCGTAGTTTAAAAAAAAAAAAGAAATAAGAATCAAAAAGGCAATGCCTAGGAAAACGGCAACAGAACACACAAAAAAAAAAAAAGAAATTTTTCTGAGACTGGGTACCTGAAAAATAGCCTAAATAGGATATGTAAATTAGAGTCTGTGTAGCCTCGCCTACGCATATTCCTTAGCAAATGCTTTTTTAGATTTTTTTTTTTGTTGTTTGAAAAATAATTTTGTTCCACGTGTATTCTCTGCACACGTTTTTCTGCGTCTTCTTCTTCTTTTTTTTTCTTGCGGCCTTCTCTCAGCCCCACATGAACACATTCCAGACTGCGTAGATTTGCTCTTTTGGCCCAACTTTCTCGAAAGGTCGTGAGACGTACGCTGGTCTCTGTGGTCAACTGCCAAGTTTTAAATTTGCTTACATAACAAAGTAGTGGGAATTGCCCTTCTTGGAGATCTAGCAAGAGTCCCTCCACAGAAACTGCGCTAGGAATCTGTTCTGAGCAACCACTGCGGCCATCGAATAAGAAACAATTTGTGTTTTTTTTTTTTCTTATAAAGAAGATCAAGCGGTTCTGTGCCTTCTAGACCTTTTCCAACAGAGGATGGAGGGGGGGATCATCATTCTATTTTCTGTACATGATAGGTGTCCTCTGCCAATTTCTAAGAAAAAATTTTTCTATGAAATTTTTTTATTTTTTCAATTTACAGGAACCTGAATGCTATAAATAGGGATTGCACTTTATCACACCATACAAAAAGTATATCTATCCTAATTCTCCTATTCTTGCTATTCTTTTTCTTTTAGAGATTATAGGAGAAAAAGGGATCAGTAGTTTTCTCTTTAAATTGGTTGATCTTTCATTTATTAGAAACCCCGACTCTGATAATGCTTGTAGCATAAGTGATTTGATCTTGAGGTTTTGGTTATATATTCCAGTTTGCATTAATAAAAAAAGTCTAACATATTCATATAAAAGAGAGTAAAAAGAAGTGTATGGTGTGGGTGCAGATATTTATGTGGTTGTATGCCCAATTGGGTCTCCTTGCTGATTTGAATGCTATATATGAACAGAAAAGTACAGAAGTTATAGAGAAATTCAATGGGTTGAGGAGAAGAGAGATGTTGTCTCCCTTAAAACTGTCCAGTAATACGTATAATGACAATGCATTCTTTGAAAAATTAGAGTATGTGGATGGTAGGGAAAATGCTACATTAATGATGTTGGTGCGCAATTGGGAGTTAGATGGGGCATTGAGATCAATGAGAGCCTTGGAGGACAGGTTTAATCACCGTTATAACTATGATTGGGTTTTCTTAAATGACGTACCGTTCACAGACGAGTTTGTCGTTGCCACTTCTGCAATGGCTAGTGGGATGACATATTATGGTCACATCCCAGCAGAGGATTGGAATTGTCCTGATTGGATTAACCAAACTTTATACCAGCATAAGTTGGAAATTATGGCAAACGCTGGAGTAGTATTTGGTGGATCCAGTTCCTATCGTAATATGTGCAGGTTTAATTCTGGGTTTTTCTAAAAGCAGAAGCTACTGCAGAAATATGATTATTATATGAGAGTAGAACCAAACGTTGATTATTACTGTGATTTCCCTTATGATCCTTTCAAAGTGATGAGAACCAATAAGTATAAATACGGATTCATCCTGTCTTTGTATGAATATGAAGACACCATTCCGTCCCTATGGGAAAACATCGAGGAGTTTATTGAAACAAGAAGTGATCATATTGATATGGACACAAATTCATATAACTTTCTCATTGATCAAGAATATTTTAGTCCCAATACAATTGGTCTTATCGATTCCACTAGTGACTACAACTTATGTCATTTCTGGTCGAATTTCGAAGTAGGAGATCTAAATTTTTTCAGAAGTAAAGAATACAACGACTACTTTGAATTTCTAGATTCAAAGGGTGGATTTTACTACGAAAGATGGGGAGATGCTCCAGTACACACCATTGCAGCTTCTTTACTTTTGAAGAGTGAGGAAATCATTCACTTCGATGAAATAGGTTACGATCACAAACCATACTTTGCATGTCCAAAATCCTTCGGAATAAGATTACAACAACGTTGCATTTGTGACGTTGACTCGAAGAGAAACATTGATCCATCTGTACTAAGTTGTCTACCTAGATGGTGGAAACACGGAGCAGGTAAACGATTCATAAAACCACAAGAGCATAATTAGATAGATATATAAAAATTTAGCATTCAAATAGCATAACTTGATAGAATATTACAGTTTTACAAGTAGTTTTCAAGACATGTTCACTAGATATAATAACAAAAAAAACTTATATATAAAAAAAAAATGTACCAAACCTCAGGTCATCACCATTTCATGGATCTCTTAACCAAGACGATGTCTTAGAAGTAACCTCAAATAGCAATGGTTTTAAAGTTGGAGCTGAAATAGAAAGAGGCACAACTTCTGAGAGCTGTACTTTTCTACTCCAGACATGTTTAATTTTCGAAAACATCCCCCACTAAAAGAAAAAGGAGAATACCTGGAAATCACAAATAATTCCTTCAATTCTAATCAATTCAGTGAGTATTAAATTGAACGTGAAAGAGAGAAAAGAAAAACCACGGTTAACACCCTTTATAAAATATTCAATGAATAGAAATTTCTCCAAATTCCCTCTTTCAGAATTCTCTTCTTTATCGCAAATCTCTCATACCATCACTAAAGCACATATCCCTTGTGATAACAGGAAACTAACACTTGAAATACGGAAGAACAATATCAAATGCTAAAAACATTTCCAAGGAGGGTACTTTTCGAGTAAAGGCGGGAACATGCCATAATGATAGAGACAGAAAAATTCAAAAACTTAGAAGAAAATAGAAAGAAGAAGAAAAAGAAGAAAATACCCAAAGAAAATTCCATTAAGGGCACCCATGGTATCAATTCTCTTCCTCATCCAAAATAAAACACATAGAAAAGACTAGAAAGAAAAGGAAAATTATCTGCAACTGTATAATCAGACAGTGCTCAATTTCCATCACACCCTTCTGAATTCAAAACAAAAAAAAAGAAATAGTACTAAAAAGAAGAACACTGTTTAAGCCTAAAAAGAAGCTCTTTGCTTTAAATAATTTTTTCAGAACGTAAAAAAAAAATTTTTTTTGCTGTCAGTTGCACAATTTATTCGTATTTTATGACAGATCAATTAGCTAAAAGGAAAGCAAGGGTTCTCTGTCATTGTTAAAATTCTGAACTTCTTTTACTCAACATAGGTAATAGTTACAAGACCTGGTAGTTTTGATAGCTGCTAGTACCCATTTGTTTGAGAAGAAGAAGACAGGAGGTGTTGAAGATGAGTAAGAGCAATCCGTTGTTGGCTAATTTGAAGGCCTTTAAGAGCAAAGTTAAGTCTGCCCCGGTGCTTGGAGTTCCCAGACCCGGTAATAGTAGTAGAGCTAACAGTAACAACAGTGATTCCAAGCCTATTGAGATTAAAGATGAGGATGTAGAAGGTACCCCGCAGAAGAAGAGGAATAGACCTGAGGATGAAATTGATCTGGTGGACGACAGTGATTATGACAGTTCTCCATCCAAGAGGGTGAAACCGGGGTCTATCGCGGCTGCCGCGTTACAGGCGAGTCAATCAGACATATCTAAGAGTCACGACTCTTCGAAATTGTTGTGGGCCACAGAATATATTCAAAAGAAGGGAAAACCTGTACCGTTGACTGAGCTTATGGACTACCTGTCTATGAAGAAAGACGATAAAGTTATTGAGTTGCTAAAGAAGTTGGAGAGGATTGAATACGATGAGAAGAAGAGTGCATTCAAATACCTGTCAACATATGATGTTCACTCCGCACAGGAGCTATTAAACTTACTGAGGTCTCAAGTTACTTTCAAGGGTATCTCGTTCAAGGACTTGAAAGACGGGTGGCCCCAGTGTGAGGAGACTATTAATGACCTAGAAGAAGAAAGTAAAATTTTAGTACTGCGGACAAAGAAAGATAAGACCCCTAGATATGTCTGGTACAATCGCGGTGGTAACTTAAACTGTATTGACGAGGAGTTTGTCAAGATTTGGGAGAACGTGCAACTACCACAATTTGCAGAGTTACCTCGTAAGCTACAAGAACTAGGTCTGAAGCCAGCAAGTGTGGACCCAGCTTCTATCAAGAGACAAACTACCAGAGTCGAGGTCAAGAAGAAGAGAAACAGAAGAGGGAAAATCACGAACACACATATGGCTGGTATCCTAAAGGACTACTCCCACAAAGCATAAATAAGCTATCAGTAAATAGATATAGCGCCATCTTCCATCATAGTCACTTTATAATTGTTATAATTTCAATATGATAATAAAAATGACCTAATTCTCAAATAGTGTATGCAATCCGAAACCCTAATGCAGTTATATCACTATGAACGTGCTGAGAAAAATTTTTTTTAGCGTTCTTCGTGGTTCCATCGATTTTGGGAAAACGTATAAATAGCCGGCTAAATTTTCATGAAAAGTTAAAATGATGTCTGCTTCTTGATAGTTAATTCCTAATAATTATAAAAATATCATGAGCAAAGAAGGAATGTATATTGTTACGTAACATGTCACTCCAATTTACTATTATTTATAGTAAAGTGTGGGTTGTGTGACAACATACTCTCTTCCTTTGTCTCATGTACTGACTAAGACAATTTTTTTCTATTATCACATTTGTTCCTTGACTTTTCAAGGCTGAAAAGGGTCTAGGGAACTTTTAATTTATTTTTTAAAGAATAATTGATAAATGAGGAGACTTTTTGTCTTTTCATTTTTTTTATTTCTGGCTTTGATGATAACGGTAATCTTCTTTCCCAGTCCGATTCGACCATGACGAACAGGGTTTCTACCATGTCCATCTTATCCTATGAGATTGAAAATCTCGAGGGAGTTTTATGGGTTTCGATCTGTATTACGACCTTTTTTTCTTTCTCTTGGATTTGTGAGGACTTTTCTTGCCAGTGTATCATGAATACACAACAAAGACTCTGAGCCTTTTTTCCTAATTTTATTTTTTTAAACAATTCATATTGTTTTTATGAAGTTTCATCTTTACAATACGATATGTTTGAAAAAGAGTATTAGGGAAGAAAAGAAATAATCATTATTTTTTTATTGATTGATTGCAGTTTTTCCCAAGACTAAAATGGGGACATTTGTGATGATAAAGATTAATTGTCATAGTAACGAAATATATAAAAGTATTTGAATCACGGTGATGAAAAACTGGTTCCTTACATTCGCAGTTTCCACGGTAGGAGCACGCTATAAGAACCCATCTTCAGTGCTAATCGGTGACCGCTCATTTATGAGACCTTCCTAGGATGTCTGAGTGATTCAATTATCTTCCCCTCTTGATCTTGTTTTTATATATGTACTATACAGTAGTAAACCATCGAATAATTATCTTATTGGAACCCACACTTGGTTAAGCTGGTATAAAAAGATAAGATGCAGCCAGTAGTAATATCAATTCGTTTTGTTGTCTTTTTATAAACAATAATTCTATAAAGTACCTATAGGTTTTGGTTCCCAGTCAGTATGCTGTTCCCAATTATATGTCTTGAGTTTCATTACATCAGTTTCTTGTTTCTTCTGTTTGAGTTTTTGAAGTCTTTCTTTTAATTGTTGAAGATCAGTGCTAATTGTATTATCTGTTTGTCCTTTTCCACTTTCTTTAACATCGGTCTGAGTAGAGGTTCTTTTCCATGTATTATACTTCTTTTCCTCCAGTAAAGTATCGTGACTTAAAATATATTCTTTGTTCAGCGTCTTCCATTGAGCAGATATATCTAATAATGTTTTAGTACTATCATTACCATCTTTCCGACGTTTCTTTTTCCTCCAGTTGTTATTATTCAGTTCGGATTCTATACTGTCTGAGAGGAGATAATATAAACGGCTTGTAGGATAAGTAAGTGGCATTCCTTTATCCAGACAAGCTCTGATGTCTTCCGCCCTTTGTTTTATGTTAATACACCTTACAAACCCATGAAGCAACGAGTTTTCTAGCTTTTTCCATTTGGGAAAACGAGATGTCAATAATGCTACATTATCATAACTTTCTTTGTTTTCTTCGATATAAATTTGGTTGGTTGTGTCTATTATCCAAGATATAATCTCAATGTCAAAATTTGGTAATTTTCGGAGTAGGAATCCTAGTAACAGTTTATCGTAAGACTCAATCACGACTTTGATGAAGAGTGAGTGGTTCTTTATTCCTTTCCATAATTGTTTGAAAACGGTGCTATATTTTTCAATCATAGTCGGCATAGAGTTTAGTTCAGATATACTTTTGTTATTGCTTTCACTACCAGTGAAATTTTTACTGGTAATAACTCCTGAACCTTCTTTTAACCAAATATAGCTATACTCTTCCAACTCGTCCTCTTTAGCTTTCCAATTCCTAATCAACCTTCTTAGCTCTTCAATTTTTTGTTCATCAACGCTAGCTTCTTCACTATCTTCATCATCCTCATTTTCATCAAGTTCTTCATTATTCCAGTAATTATCCCACAGCCATACAAGTGCTTCTTTAGCAGCCATCCGTAACATATCGATGCTCGGAAGGTCTCTTTCATGTGTACCCCAATGACGCAAGTCAACAAACCATGACGGAAGACCGACTCTCCTGGCAATAGTATGTAATGGAATAGCAAACTGGGTTTGCTGAGATGGATCTAACAAACCGTTAACGAACCTAATAAGAATCATAGTATAAGTCATCCGCATATTTATCAGGTTATGTAATTCTTCAGATTTGTCTCCCACATCCTCATCTGCAAGCATTGCACTAGTTAACTGTGCAGTAGAGTCAATGACATGTGGTAAATACTGTGATCCCTTTATCTTGTAGCTTTTCACTCTCCTTATAGCTTTACTTCTTAGATCATTGACCGTTCCTTTGTCAGCTGCCTTTGGGTAAAACCATGCCTTCAATTCTTCTAATTCCGACTTGTCCCTCCAAGGAACCACTCTCCCATTGGACATCACTTCAAGTTTATTCTTTTGCCGTATATGTTCAAGTATTTAGATGCTGCCGTGGCTTATTTGTAGCTCATTGAGGTCTAGATAACTGGCCCCATCGCATTGCATCCCATCGCATCAGAAGGTTAACAAAAAAAATTTTTGTTTTTTTTTCTTTCCTCGGCGTTAACAGTCTGCCATTCCAGATCATGAAGCAATCATCGACTACAATCAGGATAAAAATTAAAAACCATGAAACCATTTAGAGAACATGACTAATAGTACAATTAACAAGACCACATTGGATTTTGAATAAAGTGGGTTGATTCTGCTGTCCTTACATTTTTATGTTTTCTTAAAACAAATCGTGTGATTTTTGGTACCTGAGAAAATATAAACTTTATTTAATTGACGATTTACAAAAACCACTATGTCAGGAACGGAGATTAACGGAGCTACAAAGAAGGTTTCAAAGGGTAGACGTCGTCTTACTGTGGTCTGCACTAACTGTAGGAAGAGGAAGACGAAATGTGATAGAGAGCAACCCTGTGGAAGGTGTCGGAGCCTTGGAGACGCTGCCACCTGTGTCTATGTCTCTGATATTCTCAACAATGATATACAACAGCGACCTGTGGAAACTAAAAGTGATACTTCCAGCATAAAAGTTATTGGTGGTGAGTATGCTAAAACGCAGAATAATGGTTTGAATGCCCCTAATAATATTCTTAGTGCCCCTAATCATTACAATAGCAATGGACAGGTGAATGCCAATATTTCACAGGGTTCACCACCTGTAATTAATGTTCATTCAGGTTATCCGATGTCAGGTCAGAGAAATATAGTGTCCTCACCTATTTTAGATGTGCATGGTAATACACTAGCTACCGTAATAAACGGGAGGGTATATTCTCCAGGAGATACTGGATGGACACCTGCAAGTCTTGTATCAGCAGAAGAACTAGATTATGGGGTTCCTAAGAGAGTTACTTCTGATAATAAGATATCATGTGACGCCAGACAAATGTATGGACATATCCCACCTGAAATTAGATCGAAATATTTTATTAACATGATTCCTAATGGCCATTTAGTGGAAATAAAGAGATCATCGATTACAAAATTTGCATTATGGACGTGTGCATCAATAGAGTACAGAGACCCCTACTTGACAGTTTTATCCACATTTCGCAAAAGAGCAGTTAACGGAACTGTTAATCATATGAAGGAAGTAATGAGCATGAAAAACTTACCAAATTCTTTTTCATTATTCACTACCTTTGATAACGTCGATAGACAATCTATTGAAAACAATGAAGTAGATCATAATGAAATATTCAAAAAATTTGCACAATATAGAGAGAAAATGGTAATCGAACATCTTCCGAAAAATCATATTTTAGATGAAAAGCATTTACCGACAAGATTCGTGGTACTAACTTACGTCATTAACTTTTACAGAGTACATTTAATGAGTATGATCCCGATTCTAAATTATGATACATTGAAGGCGGAGGTAGAGAGACTTTATGATTCTATAGAAAAAACTGGTGAGATTTCAACAAAAAATAATGATCACTTAGTCTATTGCATTATCTTACTACTGGCCAAAATTGCGAAAATTTCAATAACGTTCTCAAATATTCCTAGTGATAATGTCAGTCCAATTGTTCAACTTGACACGACAAAATACATACCAATTATATCCTATTATTTATTCGATGCCAAGGCAACGAAAAAATGCACTCTTCTAAAACTCCAATGCCTTTTATTGTATAGGTATTACAATTGGATTGCTCCTGATGATGGCGATGGGCAACAGGCTCAGCAAAATAGTATCTTGATGGGGATGATAATTGCTAGTGCAAAGGAAATGGGTATTGATTGGAGTGTATTTTATAGCGATATCACCCATTTCTATAAAATCAGTAAAGGGGCTCGACCATATAAAGATATCATGAAACCTGAAGACTATCAGACTTTATATCAGAAAATATGGAGTTATATTGTTTATTGGGACAGAAAAATGCTACTGATTAACGGTCAAGACTGTCAAATTGAGAAAGCCTTAGAAATGAATTATATCCAAGTCAACCAAAAATTTGATAGCACAGATGGAAGTGATTTTTACTTCTATTTACTACATCTAGACCCAATTCTCAGACGTATTTACGAAGAAGTATCAACCTTCCCCAGTAAAGTTGACATTATCAGCTTAGTGAAACATATAGATACATTGGAAAATGAGTATAACAACATAAAAAAGATTTTTACTGCTAGTGATATCATGGAAAAGAACGATGATCCCAGAGTTTTTGAATATGACTGGATGATAGCAATAGCAAAAGTATCAATAATTCATGCAGAATTACTCTCATACGAATGCGACTGCGATTTTGTCCGCTTTCATAATACTTTCCATAAATTTTGGGATCTCCTCTTGAAATTATCTGTTAATTGTCTTGAATATTGGAATCAGAGAGGCGAGGTTTATTTAGGCAGTTTAACTGGTTTTTATACTAATCGTATTGTCGAACTGGCCGCAGATAAAATTGTACATTTTCTAGAATCCGTGATTTTACGTTTGCACCGTTTTCCTAACATAAATTCAGATTCAAGACAACAGTTTGTGAAATTTCTGTATGTTTTTTCATCATTTTATGTTTCAAATTTTGGAAAAGAATATTACCGTTGTTTTAAGAATTTATTTAATATGAAGGTCGATTTCCGTATATTATCGTCGTTTGGCAAAAAGGACCCTTGGGGAACTATTTTAACCTTTTTACTGCATGAGATGATGTACAATAATGAGGATTACTTCCAAGAGAATGTTAAGGAGAGAATCCCATTGGTAGCTAAACTTTACGATCAATTAAGCTCAGTTCCGCTAACATTTAGAAATCAAGAGGTCGTACTGGATGTGTGGAAGAGAAATATTTTTCCAATCTGTAGGTATGATGAACATTATAATTTGGACTTGAATGTGAAAAAATTGCAGGAAATCAATGACAAATATAGCAATCAACTCAAGACTAATTTATTTGAATCTTTTTACAAGGATTCGCTTAAATATCTTGTTAGTGAAGTGACTGCAGCTCCAATAAATGAAAATTTTACGGACCCTGAACTAACTGCAGAGGATCTAATTAAAGATTGGGAAAAACTTGATTGTCAAAACTGGGGAAATCGTGAGCCATTGCCTGACCCCGGAAATAGTCCTCCATCTAATGAACTGAGATATAATTATGAATTAATCCAGGATATATTTGATCCTAAGGACTTTATCCCGTTCCTATAAGTATATCTTTGTCCATTCCCTTGCTTTCTTCGAAATTCAAACTAATTTAGGTACGTCAAAATTAATGTAACAGTAGGCCATTTAATATCATGATATATTGGTTGGGGGTTTTATACAAATTATTTTTTCTAAACTTTTCAAGATAAATTGTTAAGTTGATGGGATCCTAATTAACAGATAGAGATATTTTTAAACATTGCTGTTCTATCTCAGCTTCTCTTATTTATGTATATATTATTGAACTTTTATGGTTTTTTTACGTTTTCGAAACTTTTCTAATGTAATTATAAGAGGAAAAATTATCATGCATTAAATTTTCACGCTGTGAAGTAGTGAACAATTTTAGCACATGGTACCTTTTTGATAGAATATGTAAAGTAGCATTTATATTTTTTATTTCTAATTTTTACATGAGATACAATAAATTGAGGTACAAAAAAAAAACAAACGGTTATAATTTCTTTTTAATCTATTTATAAGAATTCCTTTGCCTTCTTGGCATATGCATGGCAGTCCCGTAGCCATTGTCTGTATTCCTTGATGGAGCCGATCTTTTCACCGTAGTAGTCTGGCACTGGGTTACTGAAACTTTGAGAAGAGGCATCAACTCTGTTTTCAATGACGTGTTTCAAGAAATCCTTATTCTTGTTATTAAACTCAGGCAGAATTTTACCTTTACTCAATCTGAAAACTTGAGAACCAACAGCTGGTCCCATTAGGTAGCCAAGGGCACCAGATGCCATTAACCCTGCGGTAACCACGACCAATGGATCAAAACCAAAGATCATCTGTGTAGGATCAATTTCCATAGTAGACAAATAGGCCCACGATATGTTTGCACCTAATAGAGCGGTAAACACGGAAGAGCCGACATTAATTCTGCGTTGCTGTTTCCTCAATTTGAAAAAATCTGTCCACGTTAAGGCTTTCTCCTCCTGTGCGCCTTCACTAGAATACAATCTTCTAGTCTGGCCAATTTGAATAGAGATGGGTCTGGTCAAGGCAGAACCTACCAAGAAACGTCTAGCGACACCAACCGAACTTTGAACAACTTTTAAGAGCATGATTTTATTTGTTTATGTTATATCAAGGATACAAACAAGAGAAAGTAAGATAAAAAATACAGATAATCCATCGCATCCTTTCAAAGGGTCCATTTTTTAGCCCTTAGGCCTTTATTTTTTTTTTTTGGGTAACTCAGAACCGTATTTTCGTCGGTATTGATAGTCACGTGTGTGTAAGTTAATATAGCATTATGTATACATACAAAATACATAACATCAAATAGTACATTTATGTATACGTAAGATTTATATTTGGCACATTTAAGTCTGGTTTTACTCTACTACAATTGCTTTGTGCTATTTTTCACTAGCGAATTTGTATTATGTCTACAAAACTCAAGGTAAAAATGACTAATGAGTATTCAAAGAATGCAGTATGTTTTAATACCAGTTTTAATGCTTCCTCTTGTAGTGTGGGTATTGATATAAAACGAAAGATGCGTTATTGAAACTTTTTTGCTTGGTACAAATTTCATTTTTTGTTGTAACGTCTGTGTAATTGAACGATTAAAGGATATCACAGGGATATGAACTAAAGTTCCAGAAGGGAGGGGGGATAGTCTTTGATTGTCATCCATTCAAGATGTCATCAAAAACGCATGGTAATATCAAAGTAATATAAGACGAGTCTTCTCTGTAACCTGATTCATTTTTGCGTTTATAGTGAGATGGCTCTCTTAATCTAAAATTTTTGAGGGGAGAAGGTGATGAATGGAGAAGGGGAGAGAGGTTGATGTTATAAGACAGATTCTTAATTGTCGTTTTCAATTAAGAAAAAAGGAACAATCCTGACAACGATTGAAAGAAGAAGCAAAAAAAAGAGATGTCTATGTTCAGGACTCTACAAAACCAGCCAAGAACAATATCAGTGTTTACACATGATCTGGAGAACAACAGACCATGTCTCAGAATTTTAGATTACTTGAAGAGCAACACGTCGAACAAATACGACCTTGAGCTGAGCTGTCATTTCCCCACATTGGACCAAGTACACTACATGAACGCTATCAACTCGACGTTACTGCGTGTACAGATACCCCACCTCAGTAAAGTTATGAAATTAAAGTCTTATGATCCCCTGTTTGGCTCTAGACTTCTCGATGCCGTGCAAAAGGGCAATTGGAACAAAGAGAGTCCCCTATGGGTAGATTGGGAGAAGAACTCAATGGGTAATGACGTCGAGAGTATTCAAGAACATCTGGAGAAAGAGTAATTTATTTTATTGTTTCAAATAAAAAACACAGCTATCAACTTGTTGCATACTATTTGTAGTAAAACAATTCCTTTATGAAAAACAGATAAAAACAAAAACAAAAACAAAAGTATAATTATATATTCAGCACATCTGCAATTGTATAAACAATTTTAAATCTCGATTATCATTGGCCAATCAATAAATATTTGGGAAGTATTGTCACATGATTTTCTCGTGAGATATTATCTACTCCGCGTCTTTTTTTTTTTTTAGCACGAAAAAAAAAAATTTTTTTTTTGTTCTTTGAGTTAAAAATATGCTGCCAATTTGCAAACAGTTTCCACTTTCTTTGGTTTAAAGAAAATTTTCTTTCTTGGTTTTTTTGATTTAGAATTTGTTTTATTCATTTAGAACTTGATCTGTTTTCAACTACTCGTTTTTTTTATTCAAACAGATTGCACTACCTTTTTTTTTGTTTTTTTGATAGAGCACTTTAAGAGAAAAAACCCAATAAGAATATAAGAAATTAGGAGGAGAAATAATGTCAGCACCCATCAAGACTAATAAACCTAAGTCTTCCATGAAGATCGATAATGCCCCAACTCCTCATAACACGCCTGCCAGTGTTCTAAGCGGGAGTTACTTGAAGAACGGTAACCCAGTTAACAAGAGCAAGCTCCCACCAACTATTTCTGAGGAGGATATTCAGAGTGCTTTGACAGGAGCTCAGCCATTGCTTTTGGAGTCTATACAGGAGAAATTGGGGACTCTGGTGGGCCAGGACAGTGGATACATCGACTCTCTGCCTCAGGTGGTGAAAAACCGTATATTTGCATTGAAGAAGTTGCAATCTGATCTGTTCAGTTTGGAGAAGGACTTCCAGGTTGAGATGTTCGAACTGGAACACAAGTACTTGCAGAAGTACGCACCATTGCATAGCCGTCGTGCTGAGATCATCAATGGTAGCGAAGAGCCAACAGAAGAAGAAGTTTCCAAGGGTAAGGAGATACAGGAAAGAGAGGAAGGTGAAGATCTTGCTGAACAAGGTGAAAAGCCATCTGATATCAAACTAACGGCAGAGGAATTAAAGGGTATCCTATCGTTCTGGTTGACTGCATTGGAAAACTTGCCAATCGTCTCCGACACAATCACTGACCGTGATGCCGAAGTGCTAGAGTTCCTGACTGACGTCAAACTAGAGTACTTGACCGGGGGTAAACCCGGTTTCCTATTGCACTTCCATTTCAGTGAGGAGAACCCATACTTCAAGAACAAGATTTTGACGAAGACATACTACTACCAAAGCGAGCTAGGTTACTCTGGTGATTTCATTTACGACCACGCCGAAGGATGCGAGATTGAATGGGCCGACAACGAGTCCAATGCCACGATTGCCGTAGAGATGAGAAAGCAAAGAAACAAGTCCACCAAGCAGGTCCGCACCATCGAGAAGATCACACCTATAGAGTCCTTCTTCAACTTCTTTGATCCACCAAAGATGACTCCAACCGAGGAGGAGGACGAAGAAGAGTTCGAGGACCTTGAAGAAAGACTAGCACTAGACTACTCCATCGGAGAACAGATCAAAGACAAGTTAATCCCTCGTGCCGTCGACTGGTTCACAGGCGCAGCCCTAGAGTTCGAGTTCAACGACGAGGGTGAAGAAGAGTTCGGCGAATTCGACGAAGAAGACGAGGACGAAGAAGAAGACGAAGACGAGGACGACGTAGACGATTTCGCAGGCAAGAAGGAAGAACCTCCGGAGTGTAAACAATCCTAAATATAATTAGAAAATATAGTTTTTATTTTTTTTTGTTGTTGTTGTTTCTATTATCCCGTACATAGTTTCCCCCTGCATCACAAATCCTTTTTCAAGGCTTTTATTTGATAAGACTCTGTCTTTTAAAAGGGGTGTTTTAAACTAAACCTCTTATCTTTAAGCCTCGGTGTGGGCCTAGCCTAGCGTTCCCACCACGGTAAACCCCGGTAGAAAAGCTTTTTACGCTAGGCAGAACCACACTAAGCAAACCACAAGTAGGCATGCTGCCACACAGGGCATCCTTGCAAGCCTGCAGCGCAGTCCCTTTGTTTCCCAAAGGGAAAAGATAAAAAAATTTGGAAATTTGAAAGGGTGGCAGAGTGTATCGCCCGTACTGGAAATAATTTTTTTACGTCCGAAAGGGTTGACTCTTATTTTCTTTCTTTTTGTGGTTGATAAATAAATTCTTGATGTGAACTGGGGGCATCACAAAGAAGAAAAGAAAAGTACCTCTTTAATTTAAACATGAAAGTATATATAGTGGGTGTCTAATAAGACCACATTCGTTTTCCTCGTAGTACATAAAAAAGTATATACGTACATAAAAAAAAAAGCTAAATATGACAAAAAACTACGCTGAAGCTGCTGATGAGGGCCACGAGAAGAAGGAGGCCCAGGATGGTGTCAGGGCTGTCCTGGAGTATGTCTCCCCAAGTTACCAGCACTTGCACCAGTACTCTCTGGTGAACAAGGCTATTGACCTGGTTACCACGTACCCGGTGGTTGCCAAGTTCATTGCTGCTGTGTGGATCGGGTCCAACTCCCTGCAACAGCGGGTGATGAGTTCCGGTAAATGCCCTTCTGTGGTGACCAGGGTGTCTGAGAAGGTGTACGGCGTGTTCAGGAAGATCGATGAGTTCGTGAACCTGGTGGTGCTTACCGAGGGTGTCGATGCCTTTTTGGCAGCTTTCAAGGAGCACGGCAAGAGGCCCGGGTTCTGGGTCTTGTGGTTCTTGATAGACTACGCTGCCAACATCTTCAACATTGTGCTAAACGAGTTTGTGCTCAAGCCTTTCAAGCTGGGCAACGTTGTGTTGAAGGATGACAACAAGAAGAGTTTCAAGGAGCTGCCACATGTCGCTGCGTTGTCTACGACGACCACGAGACTCACCCAGGACCTGCAATCGAAGGTGTCTGAGACCTACATCAAGCCCACCAAGGACACCGCGAAGCAGAAGTACGACGAGTACATCAAGCCCACCGCGGAGAAGTTGCAGAGCGTGTACGTTGACAATGCCAAGGAGAAGATCGAGACCTATGTGAAGCCCGGGTATGAGACCTATGTGAAACCCAAGTACGACACCGCCAAGGAGACGTACAAGACCATCAGCGACACCTACGAGAAGAAGTTGAACAAGACCGAGAGTGTCCCCCGTGCCATTGTCGACACCGGTTACGAGGTCGGGTCCATCACTCTGGGCAGGTTGAGAGTCGCTCCTCAAAAGGACGTCACCACCGAGGTGAGTTGAGCCTTTTGAAAAAGATAAAAAGAAATTAAATAGCAATAAATATAGTAGCTAAATAGTGTATATCAGAGGACAATAATACAAATAAAATGTATATCAGAGCACAAGAAAAGTACAAATAAAATGTATATCAGATGACAATGAAATAAGTCAAGCCAAGTACAAAAAAGAAAACATAGAATTAATTCAATAAGGGATTATTTAGATAATTAGAAATTAAGAAATATAAAAAAAAAAAAGTGTGTGGTAGGTATCGAATAATTAAAAAAAAGGGAAAGTTTAAAAAGAATTAAACTTGGGAGATGGATGGGACACCAACTTCGGTGTGATGCTTTCTTCTCAACTTGGAGCCGAAGGCACCGTTGGAGACGACGGAGACGATGGACATGATCATCTTAGCCAAGAAGATTGCCATGGAGAAGTAGAAGAAGGCGACAAGGGCTTGGGCTTGTCTGCATCTGGTGGCGGAGCCCTGGATGATCTTGGTGTTTCTCTCCAAGTATCTGTGGTTCTTACAGCTGTGGGCTCTGATACCGACAGCCAAAACTGTACCTGCGGTGAAGGTGAAGGCGAAGTTCAAGAAGTCCAGGACGAAAAGGACTAGAGGGAACGCTAGGACTTCGAAGAAGTTAGCGAAGATACCGTATAAAGAGTCGGTGGCCAGAGGGTAAGCAGCAGCGAACAGACAGTAGTTGACACGGGAAGAACTTCTCTTCCTGGTGTTAATCAAAGAGGAGGCCAGCCCCAGACAAATAATCAAAAAGACAGCGTTAACAATACGCAGCAAGTTATCAGCAACAGAAAGCATTTTTTTTATTTTATTGTGTTATAATACTTTTTTGTAGTAGTCTCCAAAAGAGCAAGACTCCCTAAGAAAAAACTTTTTTAGAATTGGAAAGAAAGGCCTTATATATAAACATTGTTTGGACAACAACAACCCAAAAAAAGGGAGAATTAGGAAAACAAAAACAAAACACACAACCCCTCCATAGAAACACCCGCACTCCCTCCATCCCCATCGCAAAGAAAAAAATTTTTCTTCTTCTTCTTCCCTCATCCAATTAAATAATAAGGTGTTTTTGTTTTGGTGCTTCGGCATGTTCTGAGGGACAATTAAGCAATTAAATAAAATAAAATAAAAAAAAGGGGATTCGTAGCGCAGGACTTCTTCGAGAAGTCGAAATTGAAGTGCTCTCTGTGCTACGCTCTCTCTGTGCTTTGTCTTTCTCTGGTTTGTCTACTTCGGGGGGAGGAAAGGGCCCTGCGATCTCCGGGCATTGGGATTCTTTGTTTACAGGATTACCCGATGGAGTAAGCCAGGGTTATCCCCTATTGCTTGAAGCGTAGAGAGGTGAAGCCGTAGAGAGAGAGAGACAGATGAAGCACAGAGAGACAAAATAGGGGTCTTCCCTTCTCTCTCCCCCAATTGGGATTGGAACAGACAAAGACAAACACGCCCGCAGAGAGAGACAGAGACAAACACGGATTTTGTTTTGCGATACGGCCGAGTATTGTAATAGTGCAGTACAGTACAGTACAGTACAAGTATTGTAGTAGCAGGTTTTATTACAGTGGGTAGAAGAAAGTACACCACTGTAATACAGTAGTGCTCTAATACAGTAATACACGGCAGAGTATTAGCATTCCCGGGTAAGAGCTCTTTGTACACTCTCAACTCTTTGTACTCTTTGTACTCTCCCTCTGTACTCTCAACACTGCTCTGGAGGCAAAGGCAGAAGGGGCATAAAAAATAATTGTGAGGGGGTCCTCATGAAGGGGGGGGGGATGAATAAATAATGATTGAAAAATTTCTTTCTCTCTCTGATATATAAAAGAAATATATAAACATTTGTTTTTTTATTAGCGAACTAAGTCATACAAAGTATCAAAGCAAAAAAATTATTGAAAATGTCGTTTAAGAGAGACGACCCGTTCGCTAGGCTGATGCAGGAGCAGCCTGAGCCTAGCAAGAAATCCATTCTGACCAAGACTTTGAGAGACAAGGAGTACGTCTCGCCATTCAGAGGCGGTGTAGGTGCACCATCAATCACTTCTCACACCAGAAGAAGAAGGTTCTCTGCTTCTTCCTCCGTGACAAGCGGATCCACTACCGGCATGCACAACAACCGCACCACTACACGCCGCGATACCTCGTCTTCCTCTTCCTCGTCACCTTCTACGTCAGACGAGGAAGTCGAGAGCCAAACCGCAGAAGAGGGGGAAGGTGAAGGTGAAGGGTACGTGTTCCGTAAGTCAAGACCCAAATATAACAAGAACGCCAAGAACGTGAAGTTTCCAACTGTGAGTGCTACCGCTGACCTGGCCAACAAGGACCCCAGGGAGCTCGGCTACAAGACCCTGAACAAAGACACCAAGCGTGCCAAGGACATCAGATTCCCTACTTACCTGACCGAGAATGAGATGAGACAGCAGACCATACTGAAGGAGCTGGACCTCAAGGAGGAGAAGCTGGCCTACTTGAAGAGCTGCCAAGAGATCCAGGACTTGACCGTCAAGCAGGAGGACGAAGAGGACGACGACACCGACGTGGAGGACCAGCAGGAGGACAACAGCACCATCAAGGAGGCTAGACAGATCCAGGCACCTAACTTGCAGGAGAAGGATACCACCGACGTCGAGAGCTCCACTCCAACTTTCATCAACGGCGCTGCCGCCGCAATGACCGAGGCTGCCGCTCTAGAAGAATCTCAAAAGCCTGCATCCGAAGAACCAGAAGCTGAAACCCAGGAGCCAGAAGAAACTGAACAAGAAGCCGATGTCGAAGTTGAAGAAGTCGAAGAGGAAATTGTCGAGGGTGAGGACGCCGTTGAGGATGCCCTACATGAAGGCGAAGCACACATGGAAGTTGCCTCCACAGCCCCTGCCTCTACCATCACTGACTCGGAAAGTTTCATGACTGTTGCCACACCTGCTCCTTACCAAAAGGCTCCAAAGATGCCTTACCAGGAAGTCCCTGAAAAACAGAACAAGTTCGGTGGTTTCTTCAAGAGAACCCAGGAGAGTAACTTGGCCGCTGCTTACCCAGTGATCTCCGATGTTCCAGTGATCCCACCTCAGGAGCAATTCGACTTCCCAATTGCTACTCCTGACAACCCTGAGATCATCGCTAAGACCGAGGAGTACGGGTACATGTCTAAGCCTGTCTACGACAAGGTCGTCTACGATGAGTCAAAGCACAGACGCTGGCTGAAGGATTTCAGGAAATCCGAGAAGGTTAAGTACAACGACAAAATGGCCGAGTACAACAGCGAACTAGACGAGTTGCAGAAGGAGATCGACATGATTTACGAGTCAATGGAGAAGCTAAAGGAAGAAACTGCCGGTAAGATTGAGGTTAGTGAGAACGACCTGGTCAAGAAGATCTTCCACAGAAACCAAGTTCACAATGAGGAAAAGAACAAGATTTTCAAGGAGACTGAAAACTTGAAGAATCAAAAGATCAAACAAAAGGATGAAGTCCTAAACAAGCAATCTGAAGTCCAACAAGAAATTGGCCAACTACAAGGCAAGAAGGCTGGCGTCAGAGAAGAATTTGACAAGTGGACTACTGACATGACTGTCTTGGGTCAACAAGTGGACGCCAAGGTCATGAAGGTTACTCAAATCACCATGAAGCAAGACCAGACACAAAAGGAAATCGAAAAACTAGAGGAGCAAAAGAAGCAATACGAACAAGAAATCGAAATTGCTAAGAAGAAGCACGAAGAAAGTCAAAAGGTTGTTGACAGTTATGAAAATAAGGAATACTTGCCAAAGATTCACGAATTCGATAACCAAATATCTACTCTGTTGAATGAGCTAGCCTTGATCAAACAAGAGAACGCTAATGAACAAACTGAATTGAGTAACATCACCAAGAAGCTTGAAGAAGAACGTCGTGCACACGAGGAGAAGTTGAAGTTGGAAGCTGAAGAACGTGAACGTGAAGAGAAGAATTTGTTGGAGAAGCAAAGATTGGAACTGGAAGCCAAGGCTGAACAACAAAAGCAAGAGCACGAAGAACAACTCCGCAAGATTAGAGAAGACTATGAAAACGAATTGTCCCAAGTCAAAAAGCAAAAGGAAAGCTTGGAGACTGAAAAGCTAATGGAAGAACACAAGGTCAATGAAAGTTTGAAGAAGGAAGTTATGGAAAAGCAACGTAGACAAGCTGAGGCTCAACATGCAGCTCAGAATAAGTCTACTGTTTCTAGTTCCGCTCATGATATGCAAGATGACTCTGTATTTGAATTCAAGACTGAGGAAGAAATCATGTATGTTTAAAGAGGGTTTCAATTTGCCTTAGTTATTTCATTTTCGTTTTTTTTTTTCCTAAATCAAATATTCTACGTTAGTTTATCCTCGCAAAAACAGACAATAAAAATCCGACAATAGAAAAGTTGGAGCTGTCAATATTTAGCTAGTCCTGTAGCACTGGCTTTGTTTTATTTTATTTTTATTTGTTTTTTGCCTTTTTCCAAAAATTTTTATTAAACTTCCTTTTTTTTCATTAATTGTTTTTTTAAAAAACCTATTATCTCTTTATATTATTAATTATTCGATAGTCCTTATTATCTAAATATCGTGTTATGTAATCTTTAATATTTTAATGCTACCAAAAAAGATACTGCTATATAAGACTGCTTAGGTAATACATCCCGTATACACCAGACATGCCCTCCCAATCTTTTGAATGTATAAAGAACAGTAGTTTTGATACATTTATTCGAAATATATCAATATGGTATTATGTAATTTACAAATCAATGGCTGAATAAATTTTATATAGTGTTTATAGTGTTCTTTTTTTATGAAATATTTTGATTTTTTACCTTTTTTTCGGTTTTTTGAATAAGACAGCAAGAAACAATATTAAGCAATGTTTTGTAGTTGAAAAATAATAGTTTCAAAAAGAGAATGAATTAAACAGTACAAAAAAATAGTGCAACAAAAACAAAATTATAAATAGCAAAAGTTATAAAACAAAAGTGAAATAACAATTTTGGTTTTATTTTCAAACAAAAGAAAAATAAATTCAAAACAAAAAAGGAATATTGACCATGATCTTAAAATACAGTTACAATTCAATTAAGAGATTCCTTTTTTCCTGCTCTATAAATAAAAGTTAAAGCAATTATTTTTAATAGTTTCATTATATTTTTATTCTTTTTTTTAAATATCGCCTTAATGACCATGTGCATATACTCCTAACAGACTACGATTATATTGCTTCTTTTTCTATCGGAATTATATCGAGTCTATTTTAAAATTTCCTTTAATAGGGAAAGGCAAAAGATTTTCCGTTAATATCTGTGTTTAAGTTAATATTGATCTTTATCGTCATTTTTTAGAATGAATTATTACAACTATCCTGTTCTTTATTAGCTTCATCGCTTGCTGAGAGATTCATTAAACTGTTTATTTTTATCGTTAACATAATTCGTACCTTGACTACCGTTATCTTTCGTCTCCATCTCTTTCCTTTTAGATGCATATCGTTTCTCCGAGGTCTGTATTAGATTCTGTGCCAGCTGGTCCACGAGCCTCTTGTCATCCTGAAGATGTACTTTCCCCGTATTCTTATGAATCTTAAACTGGGTCTCTTTCTTACCTTGACTCCCCGAAAGTCCACTCTGCTCTTGTTTCTGCAGCGTAGCTTCCAGATCCTTGTCATAACTCCTCTTCGCTAAATATTGCAACCGCCTCCTACTTCCACTCCCACTACTACCTTCTTTATGTTTCCTCTTACCGTCTTGCTTCTTCTCCCAGTCAATAAAGTCCTGCACAGTATAGCTGAACAGATTGGTGCGCATATCACTCTGCTCATCGGACGACCTCTTCTCCTCATCATCATCCTCATCGTCATGCATACTATAAACTTTCGGTTTCCTCGACATAAGACTGCTACTGCTACTCTGACCATCCCTCTTGTCCTCCTGCTCCATCAACTTCCGGTTATGCACCTTAATATCCTGTATAGACTTCTTCAACTGCCGCAACCGCTCCGCATAATCCTCTATATTCATTTCAATTTTCTGCGTAATTAGTTGTTTTTTTTCCCTATTATCAATATTGCAGTTTTTCTTGTCGTTTTTTTTTTTCTTAGACGTTCTCTTTGTCTTTCACAAACTTGTTATTTCCCTTTCCCACTCCTGTAAGAACGAAACTTCAACTGCTTTTGTATCAAATAAAATAGAACTCTTCTTCTTCACTGCTTCTTGTTCTTGTTTCCTTTAATTTTTTTTTTTCTTCCCTCTTCCCACCCATAAAGCAAGAAAAAAAAAATTAAAAAAAAAAAAAAAAAGAAAAAGATCACTCCGACAGGAGAGCTCAGGAATGCAAACTCCCCGATATTAGGTGTTACCCGGGTATTCAGGTACCGAAAAAAAGAAGAAGCAAAAACTTATCACGTCGGACGTGTTAGGGTTTTTTCTAAAATTATTTTAGGGTTTGAGATATCAGGGTAACATTCGATTTTCAGTTGTCAGGGTAATGAAATATTACATTGCCCCGGGTAAGTGAATAAAATTTTTTTTTCATTTCTATTCAGTTTTTCAAATGAAAAAAAAAAAAATTTTGCGATGAGCTAGCTCAATGAATATTAAATGAATTCAAGCTATTAGTGCAATCTCCTCCACGAGCAAATTATATCAATTACGGAAATAGAAGATAAAATAATAAATGCCTTCTTTATCTCAACCCTTTAGGCTGGCAGTTCTGCCTAAGATTGCCTCGTTGCATAATTTCTCGCAGAAGAAGACGTATATTAAGGTTGCTGATTCGTTTACTCCAGACTCAAACAGTGTTCTGTTGGGTATTTCCGGGTCGGCGATTTCTCACTATGTGATTACACCCACCCCTAGACTCACTTTCAATGTGCCTATCCCATCTACACACTTGGTTACTGCATGTAACATGGGCAGCTATGATGATAACAAAGAGGTGTGGTGTTATGCGTTGTCTGCCAATAACAGGTCACATACTCTTAACTGTTTGATTTGCAACGTCGATGGATCTTCAGAAGCCTCCGTTGCAGACAACAGTCCACAAGTTAGCATTAAATGTAAAGAAGAGATAATAAATATCGAAGTCGATGGTGAGAACAAGGTTATTACTGTGCTTTTTGTCTCAGGTCTGGTTCAATTTTATGATTTCGACTTGAAACTGTTACAGTCTATTTCTACTCCATACAAGGATATCAAGATCGTCAAGACTTTCCAAGAGAACGGCTCTGAATTTATGCTATTGATATCAGACGTCAAGGACAATAAAGTCGCTTTACAACTGTATGAGGTCATCGCTGCCAAACAGAAGGTTAAAGAATTGAATTCCTCCATTATCGAAAACTTCAATTTGGAGGACTCTTTACTTTGTTACCAATTTGGTAAACTATACAGACTGTACAATGATGAAGTTGAAGTATATTCTGTCCCTTCATTACAACTATCATTAAAAGTTAAAATACCGTTCTTAACAGAGGCACTAAAGGAGCATGGTAAGGATTGCTTGATATCATTCAAGTCTATTGCTTCAAATAGAATTCTTCTAACCGTTAAGAACAAGATTTACTTACTAGATTTGTTGCACAAGTCTATATTATCGGAACGTGAGATTAGTCACATGAAGACTTTCCAAATTTTAAAGACAGCCATGAACAGGGACTCGACTGAAAGCAAGTTGACCATTGCGCTAGGTATTTCCACTAAAAACGGCCAAAATCCAACCTCGGCATTGGAGATTATTAATATAGACGTCGGCTCTAACAGTCTAAAGGACTCTCTAGGTAAAAGTTTCTTGAAAAGCTCTACAGGTGGTAAGCCAATTCAATATAAAGCTCTCGTGGATTCTGAGAATGGTAATGTTCCAGTAATCAACTACGACAAGATATTATCCAAGCTATCAAGTATTAAGGGTACTGCAGAATTTGATTCTATTTTCTTCAAAGAGCTACAGATTAAGGATGATCTCTTCACAGAGGAATGTAGATTTGTTAATAATCAGCAATTTTTGGGCTCTGTTCTTGATTTGATTTTTAGCAATCTTGATTACACAAATGATTGTCCAAGAACTCTAATATTTCTACTGACGCATCCTTTGTTTCCAAGAGAGCACACAGTGGGACTTCTACACAAATTCAAAAATAACTCCATGCTTTTCAAACAAACTATTGTGACCTGCCCAAATCTTCCATTAAATGAGTTGTTAGAAGAGCTGTTTTCTATTAGAAACGCCGAACTTGTTCTTGATATTTCTTTAAGAATTCTACAAGATTACACAAGAGATTCTATAAAAGAAGAGATAAAGAAATTGGATAAGGTTTCAGTTGAAAACTTTTTGAATTTCATCATTAAAGTAGATGATAATGAAAAAGATTTGCAAGAATACAGAAAAAGCACTCCACAATTATTCAAGCTTCTCTCACTTGTTCTAGATTCTATTGGATTATTTGGCCTAGATAATAATCTTCTAAATCACTTAGCCTTGTATATCGAAAAGCAAGTAGCAATTGCTGAAAGAAACTCTGTGCTATGGAACATGATGGAAGCTAAGAGTAGCGGGATTAATAGACCTCATTTCTCCCAGAATTCCAAAACTTCTGAGAACTCACAATCTGCATATATAGTTGAGTATCTAGATATATAGACATTTATCCTAATGGGACGTATATTTAATTAATTTGCATTAACATACAGTAAGAAATTATAAATTAGAATCTTATATAAGTAAATGCATAATATGTCGTTAAATGTCGAATTCGTAACGTAGTTCTTCCTTTGGATTATCGCTGGAGAATATTTTAACTTCTTCATCGGAAGAGAAGAGTATTCTCTCAATAAATGTGACTTTTTTCTTGTCCTTGCTCAAAAGAAGAACAATTTGAGATCTAGTACCATAATAAGCTCCAGCAGTGAGTGGGGATCCCAATTCTTCGTGAGGAGGTGTGAGTAACGGTGGGACATAGACAGTATCTTTAGTTACTCCGAGTCCTTTTACAAGATCGAACCCCTCGCTATCCTTAGGTCCAACCAAATTAGTAGAGGCCAACTTAAAACATCCTTGAATCACATCCTCTTTACTTTTGCCTTCACTTTCTTTGATGAAATTTTCTAGAATTTCTTTTCCCTTTTTTATTTTACCCCATTCCTCAGCATTTTCCACTCCAGCATAGTCAACTCCAGGTGATCCATTCCTTTCATGTACATCATTAGAAATTACCATATAACTGCTACCTTTCCGGTTTAGTATTTCAAAAGTATTCCCTAGAGAATCTATAATACGGTACTCACCTTTCTTGAAGTCACCATAAAATAGATTGAAATCACCGGTTTTATCAAGGTACGGGTATTTCTGGTAGAATTTCTCATAAGAGTTCCAGTCATCAAAATCATGATCCTTGTCCAGCAAGAAAATATATGGCAAAACGCCTCTTGATCTTTCCCCAATCAGCCTCTTCACATCAAGTTCATCTGACAATCTTAGATTCAACACAGTGGCCACTCTCCCATCCCGGTTCACTCCAGACCACGTTCCAAAAACAGTCTCCTTCCCAATCTCATGACTTCTCGCTAAATCATAAGGAGATAATATGTAATCACCATTGTGCCAACACGTAGCATGCGTCTTCCGCTCCAAAAACTCATCCCGGTTTGAGATCATGATCAGCTCATAGTCAGGATGTTCCCTAGTTGCAAACAAGATACACATATTCCAATATTTGTATTGTATAATATATTTACCCCTTGGCTTGTTTTGGTTTGATGAAATAAACATTACTCATAAAAAGGTTGGCATTTGTCTTAATTAAACTTTTGGCAATGTTTTGTTATTACTTTTTCAAGGGTCGTTGGGGTTTTGGGAATTTTGCGGAACGGATCGGGGTTAACAAAATAAAAAATGTCATAAATTGCACGAACAATGGGGCCTTTGTCGGATCAAATCGGAAATATTTAGTCATGTGACCTTAAGTAAAAAACTAATAACTCAACTAAGAGGTAAAACTAACATGGTCTCATTAAGCTGTTTTCTGGACTTAGTCAAATAATCTGTTGAAAAATCCCTTTATACCTTTCTGTTCTTTATGTTTTTTGTATTTTTCCAGTTGTTTCCTATTTCTTTCCACGGCCATGTTGATTTTATTCACAGTATCGTTCATCTCTTGCTGAGAAGAAGCCTGTGACTTGGATCTTGACAGTTTGCTACTCTCCGAGACCTGGGTGCTCTTTCGTTTCAAAGTATCGAGCGTTTTCATCTTTACAAGACCAGTGTCAGTCTCCAAACGGTATTCCTCAGGGAACTGCTGTGATGCAGATGCTGTCAATGGCGCATTGAAGTCAGGTACAGGCTTCTTCTCCAGGTCAAGACCCTTGGCCTTTAGTGAGTCAATGGTCTCAGAATTTCCAGCCAGCGCATTGTTAGTTACAACTTTTTCTATGGCATTCGAGTTCATTTGTTTCAATGTACTACCACTGTGTCGCGAGTGCATGTCATCCATATGTGTGGTAGCTGAGACGTTTGTAGATTTACGGGTCATAGCATCTCCAATCTTGGGTTCTACAGGTCCCATGAATGGTTGTGGTTGGTAGGAGTCCTGGGATGAAAATGAGGAAATATCTTCCAAATCATAATCAGTATCGTTGTGAGCACTTGAGGACATTTGTTACAAATTTGTAGATGTATTAGAATGGTTGTTTTGAAATGAATTCAAGAAATGATCATGCATATAAGAAATAACAATGGCAGCACTTTTTCTATCCTTGGCAACTCGACCTGCAGGAAATCTCTCGGAACCAGTGGAAAAACAACTTTTTTTTTTTTTGACACAATTTTTTCTTGTGCTTAACTAAAATATATGGACAAATCAGAATTAACTAATATAAATATTATTTCAAAAAAATTAATATAATAACATGTAATATATAAATATTATGCGGAATGATGCCTTTTTTTTATATTGTCTTTTTTTTTTTCATTAAAATTAATATGGAAGGAAAAAGCTATGCACTTACTAAAGCATAACCAAGCAACTCTTTGAACCTTGTGTCTCGTACTGTCAGAATCAGTAAGACGAGTTCCGTATACAGCTGTATATTGTCGTTTTTCATTTGTTCCATGCTGTTACTGTTTATAATCCACAATACTGAATCCGTTTCGATTTCAATTGTTAGATTTTGGTTCATCTTTTCACTGTCCCTTTTGCTTAAAATTTTACCGTAACAAGTTCCGTTGGATAGTGTCTCATACACTGAACCTGCAGGTAAATTATAGTTGACCTTCAAAATACCGGAGTCTACCAGGAAAAAGAAATTGTTGTTGTGTAAAAATGCAGAGTTGGTTGTTAGCACTTTCTTAGTGAAATATGGACAAAGTTGTTTCCAGAAATCAATCTCATCTGTCCTTGTTTCTGCATCACGAGAGACAATGTTTGGTCTGTATATTTTTAATGCAAATAGTAATATTTTCAAAAGTGGGTCCGGCAGTTCCATTTGAGTTTCTATCTCAGAGGACATCAACTGTTCGTTACTGAATGCCTGTTGAGCCGCCGACACTAATTGGTGGTTTCTTGGTGTGTTAGTTGGTAACGACATTAAATTTTGCAGCATGGAGTTGCCCCCATTGCTAGTTTTGGATCCTTCATCATATCTTTTCAACTGAGTACTCAACGTCGCGTTTATAGTTTTTGTTTTACCTTGTAATCTTGCCCTAGCTTTTTCTCTTAGTTTCTTGAACTGATATAAAAACTCATTTTCACACCATTCCAAAGCGCTATTTAAGTCCTTAAACAACTCAACATTCTGTAACAAGCCAACTTGGTTGAAAATATGATAAATTCTATCACTTTCTCTGATTGAAGAAATAATTAATTTAATGTTCTTGGCCTCGGTATATCTTTTGATTCTGTTGAACCCCTCAGCTGCGGAATAGTCGATATTATCTGCATTAATATTTTTGAAATCAAGAATTAAAAACTTTATTCTATGTTTGGAGGAATCGTTATCACTAATTTCAAGTAATTTTTCGATTTTTTCTTCAATGGATATAATTGTACCAAAAAATAAAATATTCTGCAGTTTTAAAACGTAGATTTGTTCCCCAATTTGATCCAAAAACCTAGTTTGAGTAAAATCACGGTAAACCGTACTTTTTGCAACGGTACCATCAAATTCTCCATTGACAGTTTGTAATTTAGTGCTATCGACCAGAAATGAGAAACAAGCAATTAATATACCTACTACAATACCTAAAACAAAATCAAAAATACCCATTGTCAATACAATAATGGCAATAGTCAAATATTCAAAAGTAGTAACTTTTCCTAATGGGTCTACCATTGCTTCAACTAGCAATTCGTAACCAAGTAAGAAGATTAGAGAACCAACGATGCAAATTGGAATAAAGGATATAATTATTGGCCCAATAACCATAACAATAATAGTCAAGACTATCAGCACAAACCCAGCAAGTCCTGAATCAGCACCTGCCCTCATAAACAAGACACTATTTGTATAAACCAGATAGTTTTGGACTGAACCAAGAATGCCGCTAAAAAAGTTTGAATAACCGTGAGCAATAAGTTCTCTATCAACATCATATTTGTCCATTTGAATAGACATAGCTAAAGCTGGTACATTGATAGGGACATGTAGGATACCAAAAAATGTCAGAGCCAGCATTGTTGGAATTTGTTTCAGTATTAATAACCAGTGTGCCTTTCCGAGATTAAAGTATTTATAGTGATCATACCAACTATTTGAAGTTTCAGGTGCAGGAAAAATCCAGCCTGTCTGTCTCAAGCTATTCAAAGAAATACTAGGGACAATGGCAACGATAAAGTGGAACAGAATCAAAGTCAAAATATAAAAACTTGGTAATACCAGAGAATTTTTGAAACACTTCTGAGTTATAATCAGGATGACTGTTAGTATAACAGGTAGTAGCCATTTCCACAAAGTTGCCTGGTTGAATAATAGATCCTTAAGGAATGGTAAGGAATATTCAAACTTTGCAACTCTTGTTGTGACTTCTAAACCGGTAATGATCAAAAAGTAACCAACACCACCGATACAACCAATTAAAATATGTCTTGGAAAAAAGCCTACAATTTTACCAAGCTTTAATTTCCCCAAAGCATAAAAGGTAATACCTGTAATAATAGAACTTATAACATAACAAAAAATGGTTGTGGTGATAATTTCATCATCTTTTCCCGGAATTGCATTTTTAATAGCAAGTGCCATTGTATGATAAAATGGTGTAATTTCAATCATTTCACTACCAATACCGGATGGAAATCTAGACCAACCTGCAGAATAAACAAATTGGGAAATGATGGTTGACACATAAAACATAGAGATACCAGTTGGACCCAAATGGGAAAATATCGGTTCGGTAATTGGAAATATGATCATACCATAAGATAAAGCATCCAGAATATTCAAGAGCAAGCCCAGCACTGCCGCTGGCATATAGTGTACTACTCTCGATAGAAAATGGCCTATCTGCTCCGACTTGGATAAAGGTGGATTTCTGTATCCAACAGAGGGTGTTACTGTGATTGATTGGTATGATGATTGCTGTTCCATGCTATTCGTTGTCATTATGACATTCTCATCGGAAGTCAATGATCCATAATTGTCTAGGTTCGAGGATGAGGGTGTTAGCAATGATGTGGTCTGTTGGTCCAGATTTGGATTAGTCGCTCGTGTCAGATTTATACTGACTGGTGTCTTGTTAGCTATAGCTCTTATGTTATCTTCGTCATTGGCAGTACCAATTTCTAACTCTTCCCTTTGAACTTCATCTAGCATATTCAAATAGTCATTAAGACTTCCAGTAGACTCCCCGATGGTACCATCATCAAACTCCTCTGCAATTGCAGCAGTTTGTCTATGCAATTTATTAGGCTCATGAATCGTATTAGACCCATAACGGGTAGATGTAGGTAAAACATTCTTTTCGGGACCACTCGGCAGCGATGTTCCAAGAATTCCACTAACATACGATCTGCCAAGAAAATTACTGGTATCATTACTTAATGCCTTCTGAACTCCAGAAGGTCTTATAGTTCGAGGTCCCAAATAATCCTCGGTACCCTCCCCAACTTCGTTACTATCAGGATATTGTAAACCTAACGAGACCGAAATGGACTCGGAAAGCGAGAACATACTATTCTTTCTATTTTTCCTTGGAGTCTTCATTATGAACTTAACGTATATATGCTTTCCTTTTCAATTCCCAATACTTATCTAAGAATATCAAAAAGAAATAAATGAAAAGTGAAAAGAATTAGAATGAAGCTTCCCTTAAAATTCAACTTCCCCCCTCTACTTTATATTGTCCCACAAAAAAATATTGCTGTCAAATTTCAATCACCTGTCTTATTTTTAAATGGCTGTAAACTCCACTGGCAGTATCCTTATCTCAATTGTCAAAGAGATAAGAAGATCTTAATCTTGTTTTGATTTCAATAGCAAAAAATTAGTCATAGATGGTCTTATATTAAGAAGAATGCAGATGCTTTTTTTTTTCAGAAGATAACAGAAGTCTTTTTTTTAAATGCAAAGCGAAGAATCAAATATTAAATTTTGCATATCACGAAGAAACGTGCGCAGGAGGAAAACCCGATGGGATTTGAAGCAATTTTAAGATGTCCCAAATTTGGACAAAATATTGAATTGAAATGTTGCACTTTATTTGAATAAGATGATGGAGGTAAAGGATTAAAGATATTTGTAGAATAAGGAAACAATATGTATTTGCGTAATGCAATTATTACTAAATTATCAAATTGATACAAACACCTCTTAATATAATGCTGATAACAGAAAAATTTTATAAAATAAAAAAAAAAAAAAAATAAAAGAATAACACTTATGTACACTAATGATTCAGGTAAAATAAAAAGGATGGGTTTTGAAAAATTATATTTAGAATGAAGAAAGGAAAAAAAGCACAACCTGCCTTCTTTTTTTTTTTAATCTTTAAGGTTTGTATGATTTTTTTTCCTTCCTCTTTTCACATACAGAATTTTAAACAGTAACGTGTTGTTCGTGGATCTTAGCGTATCTACCGGATGGATCCTCAGCACAACCCCAGTCGGCCTTTGGAATCCATCTCATAACAGTAGAAGCAGCGGTCTTTTGTGGGAACAAAGCGTCGAACTTCAATCTGTACCAGTAGGCTTCCTTAGTGGATGGGATATCGTCACCCCATTCCATCTTAGGGTTGGAGAACATGGTGTCGGAGATGACTCTCTCGGCAGTGTCCTTTAGACCGTCAATCCAGGAGTAACCGACACCGTCGGAGAATTGTTCCTTTTGTCTCCATAGAATTTCTTCTGGTAAGTATGGTTTTACGTCTGGTTCGTCGGAGGTGTCGAAGGCCTTTCTTAGGATGTACTTCTCGATACGGCCAGCGGATTGGTCAATCATCTTCTCCTTTGGATCGATGTTCATACATAGTTGCAAGAACTCCTTATCCAAGAATGGAACACGAGCCTCTAGACCCCAGGCCATAGTAGACTTGTTGGCTCTTAGACAGTCAGCCAAGTGCAAGTTCTTGACACGCTTGACAGACTCAATGTGAAATTCAGTAGCGGATGGGGCTTGAGCGAAGTACAAGTAACCACCGAAGATTTCATCGGAACCTTCACCGGACAAGACCATCTTGACACCTTGGGCCTTGATCTTTCTGGCTAGCAAGAACATAGGAGTGGAGGCTCTGATAGTGGTAACATCGTAAGTTTCCAAATGGTAGATGACATCGTCCAAGGCATCTAGACCTTCTTGTAGAGTGAATGTGTGTTCGTGGTGAATAGAGTTAATGAACTTGGCGACCTTTCTGGCGGCTTGTAGATCTGGAGCATTTGGCAAACCGATGGCGAAGGAATGTAGACGAGACCAACCAGCGGTGTGCAGGTGACCTTCGTCATCGATACCAGCTAGCTGTCTGTGACCAGAAGCATCAACCTCAGCAGGTTGGTTCTCTTCGTTAGCCTTCTCAGTTTCACGGGCAGCGATGGAGGCAATCAAGGAAGAATCAAGACCACCTGACAGCAGAACACCGTATGGAACTTCAGCCATCAGTCTCTTTCTGACGGCCTTTTCTAGGGATTCTCTGATATCCTTGTAGCTGACTGGAGTAGTTGGGATACGTGTCTCATCAATCCAGTCTGGGGTGAAGTATCTAGTGATTAGATCGGTCTTAGAGTCGTAGATGTGACCTGGTGGGAAAGCGGTGATTTGGTCACAGTCATCGGTCAGACACTTTAGTTCGGAGGCGAAATAAACAGTCTTTGGAGAAGCGGAGGAACGACCCATGTACAAAGTGGTGATACCAACTGGGTCTCTGGCAGCGACGATTCTGTCTTGCTTAGCGTCGTACAGACACCAAGCGAACATACCGTCTAGATACTTTGGAGCATCGATGTCGTGTTCCAAGTAAGCTGGGATGATAGGCTCACAGTCACTCAAGGTCTTGTATGCATAGTTTGGGAACTGTTCTCTTAGCTGGATGTGGTTGTAGATTTCACCGTTGACACACAAGGTGTAGTCACCATCTTCACTGGTGATTGGTTGAGCACCGGAGTCCAAACCGACAATGGCCAATCTCTCGTGGACCAAGATGGTGGAGTTCTTGACAACGTTACCGGTCCAATCTGGACCACGGTGTCTGATTCTCTTAGATAGTTGTAGAGCCTTAGGCTTGAAAGCATGCACCTCTGGGTGTCTGAATGCAGCAAAGATACCACACATTATTGTATTGTTGTTGTTGTTCTTGGTTAGTTGTTTGATTCTATGAAGAGAAAAGAGAAGTTTTCTAATTTAAATTATAGGATTTACCTTTAAATAGTAGGAAACTAAATACTTTTATACAAGTGAAAAATTTTTGAAGTGTTTTTTTTTTTTTTTTTTTCACCAGCTCGATGGCAAAGTCCAGATTCATAGAAACTCCAGTACAAATGCCTAAAAAAATTTTTTCTTTTCCTAAAAAAAATATCAAAGGTTATTACTCATACTTTTACAAATCCAGTAATTATTTTTTTCTTTCTTTTCCTCGAGAGAGAGAGAGCTACTTGACTCCTGGAGCATTTCTCTGCGCCAACATGGGTTTCTCTCTTTCTCTCTTTCTCTCTGTGTGTGTAAGTAATTGCCACCTACTCTCGAGGATTGGTTTGTGAGTTGTTTTTTTGTTTTGGTCTCTTGTGCGGAGAATATTATGCGGGCATTAAACGTATGGAATTCACTACTCTCTCTTATCAAAGCAAGTACACGGCGATTTTTGTATTGTTGTGAAGTTGCCCGGATTTTTAGAAATGACACATTTTCGTTACTTACAGAAAACACATACGTTAGGATGGTGCTATTAACAGAACATCCTTAGATGGTGCTACAAAAACATCTTTAGATGGTGCTAATACAAATGGCTACAATATACACAAGCTTCTTAAACATAACCTCTCCAGAGATAAAAAAAGAATCAGAATGTTCTAATAGCGTCCTTTTAAAAAAAGTAGCTAGTTCTAAAAGAACTAGGGTTGTAACAAGATTAAAAAAGAGCTGCGTTGGTACCGCTTTCTCCATTAAAACCTCGGTCCCCGAAAGAACCAAGAAGAATTGTTCGATTTTTATATACACGCAAATAATATCATCATCTTCTTTTTAAAACTTGGAAGGTCATGGTTTCTTTTAAAATGAAAACAAAAGAAATGGAATAAACAAGAAAAAAAAATTATATCAGTGAAAACAAAGGCCCTTTTTATATTGCGCACAGAATGAAAAAAAAAAAAATTTTTTTTGGTTTCCGCCCAAAAAAAAATAAAATTAGGGCATCGCATTTTCGTTGGATGTGACTGATAAAAATTTTGCAAAAAAAAAAAAATCTATGTGTTTCTTGCGATGAGCTTTACTCAATATGTAAGAGCTATATTTTTATAATAAGAGCCAATCTTATAATCGAAAGTTGTAGTACAGTAAACAGACGTGACGATAATGTTGAGTATCGAGGAGATCAAGGGTTTAGCGAAAAAAATTACTTCTGGCGATGACAGGAAGAAGTATAACTCCATTGTTAAGCTAGTGCAAGGGCTTAAATTGGAGAACGGTGATCTGGATGAGGATTCCGAGGATGAACAGAGTCTTAGGTTCTTGACCGTGGCATTGTTTCAAATATTCAAAAAGCTATTTGCGAAGGGTGAATTGTCACTACGTGTGAAGAAACCAGAACTTTTGGACTTCAACAAATGGTGTAGAAAACTATATGACACTTTCAAAGCGAACTTGACTAAGCTAATAGGGCAGATCGGAGTTGAGTGTTCCTTGACCCTGGACTGTCTTGATATATACATGCAGTTGTTGGAACAGGAGTCAATTCATTTTGCGTCATCGGAGGATGCTACATACTTCCCAAATAAGACTTTGCAGAAACTAATCAAGGCTTTATTCATTTCTGATCTAGGAGCTGATGAACTAGATCCAAAGGACGGTCAATCCCAGAGCTCACTGATTTCTGAGTTCGTCGAGAAATATTATAAGGAATATGTTGATATCCAGTTTTATTTCCAAGCTGAATTTTTGGACTTACTAGAAAAGAAGGAATTAGAAATCACTCCAAATGTGGTTGGTAAATGGTTGACAATTGTAAACCATGATAAATATATGTCTAATACCGAGGTTGAATTGGAAATCTTCGTTTCAAATCCTCCTCAAGCCATCGAAAATGAGAACAGATTCAAGTCAAATCTAGAGAAGAACTGGTTACTAGTACTAAACGGAAACCTATCAATAAATCAATACAAAACCGTGCTTTTGATTTTACATAGAAGAATTATACCATACTTCCAAACCCCAACAAGGCTAATGGATTTCCTAACAGACTCCTACAACTTACAAAGCTCAAGAAGAATAAATGCTGATGTGGTTCCAATCCTCGCACTAAATGGTTTATTTGAACTAATAAAATCTTCAGGTTTAGAATACCCAAATTTCTACGGTAAACTGTACCAGCTGATCACCCCAGATTTGATGCACGTCAAATACAGATCAAGATTTTTTAGATTGATGGATATATTTTTGTCCTCTACACATATTTCAGCACATCTGGTGGCATCTTTCATAAAAAAGCTAGCAAGACACTCTTTGACAGCACCACCTGGTGCCGTAGTCACAATTATCCCATTCATATATAATTTGTTGAAGAAGCATCCAAGTTGTATGATCATGATTCATGATCCATACTACGTCTCAGATCCCTTCTTTACCCCAGAACAAAGAAAAGAACTATCAGACAGACAAAAAGCATACAAGGATCCATTCGATGCAGAATCTATAAATCCGGAACAAACACACGCTATGGAATCCTCTTTGTGGGAACTAAAGACATTGATGGATCATTACCATCCTAATGTAGCTACTCTAGCGAAAATATTTGCACAACAGTTTAAAAAGATGCACTACAATATGGAAGATTTCCTTGATTGGAGTTACGATACCTTATTAGAGGCTGAATCTAGTAGAAAACTGAAGGTACTACCGACCTTAGAATTTGAAGAATTTAAAGGTTTCTTCGAAAAGACAGAGGATAACAGCAATGACTATTATATGAAGGGTATTGCATGGTAAGTTGTAATATTTATATAAAATATATAGCAAAAGTATTCTTAACATTCTAATAGAGATAAAAGTACTATGAAAATGGATGAAAAGGAATGAAAGATAAAGCATTAAGTTGGAAGTTTTGTACTTAGGATTAATAATATAGCTTTCAATTAAATAATATAAAAAAAAAATCGCCGAGACAAAAAAAAAATATAAAAGTAAATGGTCTCTAGCGGGATCGAACCGCTGATCCCCGCGTTATTAGCACGGTGCCTTAACCAACTGGGCCAAGAGACCATAAGTTTTTGTTGAGATTCGTTCTAAATGAGTGTCTTCGGATGATATCGAAAAAAAATCAATAATTTATTTTTCTCGTGCATAATATTCAATTGACGTAAAATTAGCTTCGTTTTAACGTTTAGTAACAAATATTGAAATTTAAATGAAATAATCAAAGATGATATCAAGGACATGACTAAAGTGATTTTTTATACATACACATTAAGTTTTATATAAAGAACTCATAATTCGTAATATTGAAGAAGATTAGTCTGCCGCAGAAATTTAATATTCATAAGAGGAATCGACTCTTTCACATAAATTATTTTAAAAATATTCATCATAGCCAATGGATAGCGAAGTATCTTCGACAAGTTTATTTGCCTCTGAAATCTTCCAACTAACACTCTTCAAATCCATTGGTATACCTCTAGGTAAATCTCGTATCAATTCTTTCTCGTCATTTTCAACTTTTTGTAAACCAAAAAGCTCATTAGTTTTGTCATATCTGTATGCAAATAAAACCATTAGTGGTAACAACAAATCATTCAATATTTCCTGTAGTATAGGGAGCAACGTTTCTTTCGGTCTTTTCGATATATTTGATTTCATCGATATTTTCATATTTTTAAATTTCTTGAAGACGTCAGCGTCATCGTCGGATAAAGATTTAGATTCTTTTTTCTTGTTGAAAGTGTTCTTGAATTTGTCCTTCACCTGGTCCTTAAGCTTTTTGTCCTTTTCAAATATCTTATTAGCATCCAATGTGCGGTTCAGTTCATTCTTAGTCATTATATGCTTAGTCAATTGTTCTTGGGACAAATTCAATAACCCGATTGCTTTACCCGTGTTGTCCATTTCGAATTGCTCAATAGAGACGAGCAGGAGTGTCAATGACCGCAGGAAATCATAGTTGCAGTTGTTAATGATATCAGATTGGTTGTCCCTGTTGGTCATGAGTCTCAATATTATCTCTTGACAACTTATGCACAGCCTGGTGTACAAAGTGATATTATTCGAATTGAATATGGTCTTGGTTAAGTCTGCCGAGTGATCAAGGTCCAGCATCACATCATTGTACAGATTGCTTCTCATCTTCCCGAGAGACAACAGGATAACACTTAGTTGCTGCAAGACACCAAGCTCGTATACTAATTTGTCAAGCATTGGAAACCCTTTATCCCCGGCCCGAATCCAATTGAGACTCTTCAGAAACTGAAGAATACCTATCCCACGTTTCAAATAGTTCGTCACGGTAGTCCACAGTTTCTGCTCCCCGGTCCGATACGCGTAGATCATCGTCTCCAACACCAGATACTTGTAGCTCAGTGCAATATTGAGAATCGCCGTACCGACCTCCACCTGCATGCGGTCCCGGCTTCCACAGTCATCGCTCGCAAGCAGAATATCAATGTAACTAAACAGAAGGTTCAGCCTCACCAGCGGGTCCTGGTCAGATTTAAGCGCCAGCTCCACATCCCGCTTCACCATAGCAACCTCTGCACCAAAATCCTCGCCCAAGGGAAACTCCACTACCTCACGCATTTGAAAAAACAGAAGGATTCTCTACTCCCCTAAAATTCAAAAGATGGAAAAAAAAGATATAACACCGGTCTGTATCTCTCTCGCACAAAGAAAAAGCAAGATCCCGCTCCGATTACCTCCTTACCAAATATCTCCACCCCGCTATCATCCCCTCCCCTTAAATCTCATCTCCCTCCCTCTCCCCTTCCCCTCCCCCCCCAAGATCTCAGATTTCAGATTTCAAACAGAGATGTGAAAAAAAAAAAAATCTGGCAAAAAAAACACAACCCACACGTTACCCTGCAAGGGAGGCACTCCGGATATACATTTCCACACTCGCATAATATTTTTCTTCTCCCTCTTTCCCCTTATCTCTTATCTTATCTATCTGTTATCTCAAATAGGAAATTACAACAACAGCCAATAGATAAGGCAGGATAAAGTCTCACAACCCGGAGAAAGAGGCACAGAAGGAGGGGGGTTTAAAAAAAAAGAAACAAAGATAAGAATGGACGAAGAAAGTGGCGTACAATATCTGTTAAAAAAAACAAATAAACCGGGATTTCCCTTAAATTGATAAAAAAAAAAAAAAAATCTCAATCACTTTCTTTTTGATTCAAGAACGTAGAAAACCGCGCACGGGTACTATACTTTTTCTGTTCTTATTAGCCACGATTGTTTATTTGTTATTACTATTTTTTTAAACTTTTTTTTTTGTATCCGCATCTCTCTCTCTCTCTGTCATTCCCCCCTACAAAGGGCCGAAGAGGGAGCAAAGAGCGGGTTAAAAGCCAAAGACAGGCATCAGGAAAAATTTAATATAAGAAAAAAAAAAAAAAAAGGATCGACATTCATCTCGAGCTACTATATAAACTAAAAAAAAAAAGATAACTTAGCGATAAGAAGATTTTTTCTTCCCCTGATCCCAAAAAGATATAAGAAAAAAGTAGTAAAAACCCCACAAAAGACGAAGAGAATTAGTCAAAAAAACAACAACAAAAAAAATAATTGGAAAAAAAAAAAGATGGGTAGAAGTAAGCACGGGTTCGTGTGGAAAGAAGAATACGATGAGGCTACAGTAGCGTTTATTATACTGGGTGCCGCGCTGGTGTTCTTTATGGTGCCCGGTTTGGGGTTTCTGTACTCCGGTTTGGCCAGAAGGAAATCTGCGCTGGCGCTGATATGGGCGGTGATAATGGCTACACTGGTAGGGATGTTACAGTGGTACTTCTGGGGTTATTCGCTGGCGTTCTCTAAGAGTGCTCCTCATAACAAGTTTATCGGTGACCTGAACTCCTTTGGGTTCAGAGATGTGTACGGGAAGGCCTCAGAGGACTCCACGTACCCTGAGATTGCATTCGCTGCGTTCCAGATGATGTTCCTGTGTGTGACCGTGAGTATTATTGCTGGTGCCACTGCTGAGAGAGGTAAATTGCTTCCTCACATGGTCTTCCTGTTCATCTTTGCTACACTGGTGTACTGTCCTATTACATACTGGATCTGGTCTCCTGGTGGTTGGTGTTACAGATGGGGTGTCCTGGATTGGGCAGGAGGTGGTCCAGTCGAAATCGTCAGTGCCGTCGCAGGGTTCGTTTATTCTTTCTTCTTGGGCAGACGTCGTGAAAATCTATTAATCAACTTCAGACCACATAACGTCTCTATGGTCACCTTGGGAACTTCCATCCTTTGGTTTGGATGGCTGTTATTCAACGCAGCTACTTCATTAGAACCAAACCTAAGATCGGCATACGCATTCATGAACACTAATATTAGTGCAGTTACAGGTGGTATGACCTGGTGTCTGCTTGATTACAGATCAGAGAAAAAATGGTCTACCGTTGGTCTATGTTCCGGTATTATCTGTGGTCTTGTCGCTGCTACTCCAAGCTCAGGCTGCATTACTTTGTACGGATCACTGATTCAAGGTATTGTCTCTGGTGTGGTTTGTAACTTCGCTACTAAAATCAAGTACTACCTAAAAGTCGATGATGCTATGGATCTGTTGGCAGAGCACGGTATTGCTGGTATTGTCGGGCTTCTTTTCAACGCTCTTTTTGCTGCAGATTGGGTGATCGGTATGGACGGTTCCACCGAACACAGAGGTGGTTTTATTACCCATAATTATAGACAAATTTACAAGCAAATTGCATATATTGGAGCAGTAGCAGGTTATACTGCTGCCGTCACCGCTCTCATTTGCTTTGTAATAGATAAAATCCCAGGACTGAAATTAAGAGCCTCCGAAGAAGCTGAAGCATTAGGTATGGATGAAGATCAAATTGGTGAATTTGCTTACGATTATGTCGAAGTCAGAAGAGATTACTATTTATGGGGTGTTGACCATGACAACGATAGCGCTGACCAAAACGACAGCCAAGATAACGATGAAGAAAACCAGTCTGTTACTGGATCCTCAACAGCAGCTACTAATGATGGCCATGATATTGAGAAAACTGTGATACCGACAAGGTAATCAGATTTTTTCAGTCATCTAATCAAGCTTTTGTGATTAATAAAATGTGTTCTTTTGAAGCATCTTCTGTCAAGCACTGCCAATTCTATTTTTTTATCATTTGATCTTCTAGGTGTCTAACTCTTAAATCAAACCGCCTAATCTTAAAAGATGCTATCACTCTATCATTTAGTTATCGATAATATTCCATTAATTTTTTTTTTGTTAACTCATACATTCAAAATTTTCTCTCGCTTACCATTTCGTTTCAGTATCTTCCCATGATAAGCGCTGGTTAAAATTTTGGTATCTGTGGAATGCGGTTACTGTTATTCATTAAGCTTAAAAATTGTAATGATCACCTTTCACTCTTTCATTCATTAACGTTATTAAATTCGTTTCCTTTAAAAATAGGCATTCAAAATCGAACACGAATACAGAACTGCAGCATTTCATTTACTGTTGTATAAAACCAACAGAAAATATATATATATCAAACTTAGCATTCACTATTAACCCTTTAAATATTCTCTTTATATTAATGTAACGATCATTTTAATTTAATTGTTATCATCAATAGTAAGACTGTGTGTTAGGATGTAAGAAACAAAACCAAACAATGTAGTGCTGAAAGCTATTCGATCGAGTTCTTTTTAATATAATGTAGAAAGAAATAGTATTCCAAGATTAAACAAAAATATATATAGAGATTTAAATAATAATCAGCTTTTAGATAAATTCTAAAAAACTAGTTCAGAGAAAATAACTACTCATATTCGAGCTGAGGTATGAGTCTCAAAATGAGACATACATTACATTACAACAACAAACAATATGATAGCAAAAGTAAAAAAAACAAAACAATCAAGTGATTGGGAATCTGTAAGATCGCAATTTATAAAGCAAAGGAAATAAAAAAACAAAAGTATAGAGGCATCTCTATAACGTGGTCTTCTATATCGTACCGTCATTCCCTTAAAAATCCATAAGAATTCGTTAGAATATAATTATTTATTGGTTTCATCCAAGATGTTAAAGCCCAAACCACACCAACTATTTGTCCATAATAGTACAGATATAAAAGCGGAGATAATAAAAAAGAATTGAAAGAGAAAAAAAAGGTGTTAATAATTCATAAAAACCCACAATATACTAAAATAAAAAAAAAATTGTTAGCGAAAGACAATAGTAATGGGCCCGAAAACCATGAGGTTTTCTTCAGATCAACTCTAGAAGAAATAAGTGTAAGCAAAAAACTCATTCACTATAAATATTCATCAGACACCACCGTTTGTGGAGTCCTGAAAATATTGTTGATAAGTGGATTCTGGCTGATCCTGTCGTCTGATATATTGCCCATTCATTTCTGGTGGCATGTTACCCATATTTGGGTATTGGATGTGCTGACCTGGCGGGAGATGGACTACTTGTTCAGGTCTCTGCTGTAGGTGAGGTTGTTGTTGTTGCATCATTTCAGGATGCTGTTGTTGCATCATTTCAGCTTGTTGCTGTTGTTGGTGAAGATGATCCTGCTGGTTAGCTACTTGGTTATTTAAATGCGCCGATATATCACCGTGCTGCTGAGGCTCCCCTGAACCATTTTCATGACCATGTAATTTATCGTCTTCGTTGGCGTTGCTACCGTCCTCCTCATCCTGATCCTCTTCCTCTTCCTCTTCCTCTTCCTCATCTGGGGCATTTAGACATGCTTGGATTAAGTTTCTACCTTCCTGTTGAGTAACGATAGGCTCAAACTTAGGTGTGCTGAATGTGTACACCAGACCAGTCTCGGACACAATCAGCAGCAAAACCTGGGTACCAGTCAGCACAGATAACTCAAACGCTTTCTTCATAATACCATGCTTCCTCTTGGAGAAAGTCACGTGTCTCCTAGTTTTGTTCTCAATAAACTTTATTTCGATCTTTCTCCTGTCCTTCGCCTCAAAGCCTTTCTCCATGTCAACAGACCCTGATTCATCATCTTTCATATCAGCAGTACCAGCAGTCCCAGTTCCCTCGGTAGTTGTGCCAGAACCAAGCGATACACCACTAGTTTCATTGGAGACATTCATACCATTAGAAAGCCCATCCGGATGCCCAATTCCATTCCCGTTGAGATGCCCATTCGCAATATTATCAGACATAGTGCTTTTTTTTCTCTTAATATCTTCTTCTTTTATGTATAATATTACTTAGGTAGTCCTTTTTTTATTTCTATCCCACTATCGAAACCAATTTCAAATTAAAAATGAATGAATTAGGAAATAACTTACCTAAAAGAGGTCTAGAATTTTCTCTCTCTCTTCCTCTCTCTGATTGCTTTCAATCTAAAAAAATTTTTTTTTTTTTTTTCTGTTCAAAAATCTTAATTTTTTCTTCTGCCTGAGAGAGAAAAGTTGGTGGGGGGGTGGGGGAAGTTGAGAGAAAAAAAACAGCACGAAGCCCGTTTCCTCCGCGGGCGGGTCAACTTCTTTTTTTCTTTTTTTTTTCAAAAGTGACGCGCGTTTTTTTTTACCATGGTATTCGTATAGGATGTTTGGTTAATGCCGTCACGTGTTGCTGTTAATAAATGATGATAATAATGATGATGATTACATGTATTAAGTTATGTTTTTTTGATATTCTATTAGTGTATTATGCTTTATATATCTCTAAATTTATTTGCAGGCGTTGAAGTCACCTTTGTTGTTCACGAAGACGTCGATGGCTGCCATGGCGGCGTAGAGTCTGTTCTCAGCTTCGTCGAAGACAATGGAGTGGTCGCCGTAGAAGACCTCGTCTGTTACTTCTTCGTGGTGTCTAGGCAGACAGTGCATGAACTTGTAGTTTGGTGCAGCGACCTTTGCATGCGCCTGGCTCACTTGGAAACCCTGGAACTGTTTCAGCTTGGCCTCCTTGGCGAACTCCTCACCCATGGACACAAACGTGTCCGTCACGAGAACATGTGCTCCCTTGGAGGCTGCTATGGAGTCGTGCGTCACTTCTATCACCGTGCCGTTCTTAGCGGCAATGCAGTGGGCTGCCTCCATGATTTCCGCGTCCATCTCAATGCCAGGTGGTGTGGCAATAGACACATCCATACCAAGCTTTAAGCAAGCGATTGCCATGTCGTTAATCACGTTATTGGCATCACCGATCCAGGCGATCTTCAACTTGTTCTGTGTGTAGTCTAGGTGTTCCTTAATGGTTAGCATGTCGCAAATGGCTTGCAATGGGTGGTATGTGTCACACAGGGAGTTGATAATGGGTACCGATGAATGCTGGCACAACAACTGAATATCCTCGTGCTTGTTTACACGTGCAAATATACATGAGACCATAGAAGAGACAACCTTGGCGGTATCATAAAACGACTCATTAACTCCCAGTTGGATATCTTCTCTTCCCAAAAACATAGGTTGTGCACCAAAAAATGTAGCTGCACCTTCAGTTGAAATTCTAGTTCTGGTTGATCTTTTAGTGAAAATCATGGCCACTGTTCTACCGAGCAGTTTCATGTGGTTAGCCTGAAATTTAGCCGAGTCACCAGACTTGAAGATCTTTTTGAAATGTTCAGCTCTGTTCACCAGTATTTCGAACTCTTCATCTGAAAGATCCTTAATGGATACCAAATGACGGATGCTGTTATTGTTCTTAGCAGAGGGCATTGCTTGAGTCATGAAGTTAACAATGAATAAAATAAATTTATGTACACAAATGTGTTTGGGTTAGGTTTTGTTGATATAGAGTTTAGTTAAAAAACAATCAAACAAACAACAACCATAAGAGAATAAGGTCAGAACTAAAAGGTTTATATCAAGAGTTTATATAATGTTTGAAATCAATATACTCAGTCATCCAATCTCGCCTACCACTTCCATTAAAATGTAGATATAGTTCTTGAGATGGGAAATGACACAATATTCTCGCCAGTAGTTTCCATTTACTACTCAACTTAAGGCAATATAAATTAGAATAAAAACTAGATAACCAAAAAGCTGGCATGCACTAGCGACAGAACCATAACAAAGGAAAAGAAAGAAAAAAAGATATATAGTCATTGAATATATTTAACGGAAGGTACAAGAGAGATGTGTGGATTCCCACGATGACAAAAATAAAAAAAAGGGAAATACGACCATAAATGGAAATTAATAGCGACAAAATATAATATGTGTAAAAAAATGCGTAGACCCAGCCAAAGAACCCTTATCAGAGGAAGCCAGAAGCGAGATAGGAAAATAATCTAAAAAAAAAATTAATCCAAATCAAGAAAGCTCGTATATTTGGATATGGGGCCATCCGTAAATTACGTGAATAACTATAATATATGATGAGACCTTAATCCGGGTAATAGCATTATAAAAACTCAACCAAAACAAAAAAAAAAAGAATGAGCTATTAAGAATTAAAGACAAGATGTTGGGGGGTTGCTGGGGAATGTAGGGAACACAATGGGCCTGGACAACAATTTTTTAAGGGGATTTTCACATAGCCTCTTCTTCTTGGAAATCACGATAAAAACTATCTTTAGTAATTATTCAGGCAAGGTAATGAATTAGTAATAGAATACCACATCACCCTTAATATTTTTTTATTTTATTTTAGTTGTTTTCCCTTTTTAAGACCCTTTAGACAGATTTGGACTATCTCAGAGATGAGGGAGAGTGTTGTAGACATCCGAAATCAAGGATTAAATTAAGCAAATCCTTAAAAAAAAAATTTAAAATGATAGAATAGGTCTTCTTGCATCTAGGAACAAACAAGCATTTTAAAACTAAACCCCGTTAGTTTTCTTAACACCAGTTTCAAGTAGAAATAACTACCACATTTACATCCGAGAGAGAAAGAGAGAGTGTGTGTGTGCGTGTGCTCAATCGATATTTTCATTTGGTGCATCGCAAATCCCCATCGTTTACGTTGCATGTGAATTTCTTTATAAAATAAATACACGCTGGTACGACCGTTTCTCTCCGGGGGGGGGGAAAAAGCCAAAAAAAAAACAAACGGGCAATTAACAACAGCAAGAAGGAAAAAAAAAAAGCCAGCTTGTTTCGAGAAAGTCTCCTAACAGGGAGACTTCTTCGTGCGTCGATCACTTTTTTTTTTTTAGAAACAGTGATGTGTTATTATTGCCCTTTGCCTGTTTATACCCTTATATATGCAGACATATATATATGCTAAAGGAAGAATTGGAAAAAGAGATTAAATACAAGAAAAAAGAAGAACTTTAGACCTTTTACAACAAACTAAAAATAGAATAAAGAAATAAAAAAAATACATATAATGATGACTAATGCTTTACCTATAAGGAGTTACCAGAACTGTACAGAGAATGATGTAGTTGGGTATAACGATTGTCCGGAGTCGTTATTCGTGTTGGGCACATCTAAAGCCAAGAGGTCTCGGCCTAGACGTATACCTGTTGGTATTCATGGTACCACGGACAAGGCAGATAACTCTTTAGAAGATGACCAGTTGAAGTTGAAGTTGCCAAAGGCACGAGTTGCGAAGGTCACAGAGGTACCGCCACCACCAGTGGGAAGGAGATCCACACAGTCTTCCTTGGTGTCCAGCAGTTCGTCTATTATGGACTCTACAGCTGTTCCAAGCAGATCATCTAGTCTGCAATCTGCTGACGATGTCGTTATCTCTGAAGATGAGCTTCTAAAGAAAGTCTGCAAAATTATGCAGACAGATTCTAAGTTATCGGATAAGGAACTGGATTACTACAAGAAAAAAGTTGACGCGAATGTAAAACCTAGTTTGAAGAATACTACTGTGAAATTGTTCCTGAGCCACTTCTTCAATGAGCTAGAGACTACAAAGAACAGAGAGCAGGCACAGAAACTTCTAGTGAGAGCAATCACATCAGACACTACCATCAGCAGTTGGTGTCCAGCTTTTTTGAAGATATTTGAAAATGCTCATTTATAATAAATAATAATAATAATAACAAAATTATTACTATTGAATCCAGGTTTGATTTTAGCATGGAGGTAATTACTTCCCCCAAGAAATAACAAAAAAGAATATTTTTCATGACGTACATGTAAAACATGGATCATTATTAACTCAATGGAAAAGAAAAAAAATCATAAGATAACTATGAGAATTTCACGAAAGTTTGATGAACAGTTACTCATTGTTTTATAATGAAGGAAAAGGGTCTCCCAGAATGTAAAACTATTGGAGAAGCTCGAATGTTCATTAATAAATACCCCATTTCTTTTCCCAATATTTTTCATTCTCCTTACTTTTTCATCTAGGAGGGTCTTATCATATAAAAGTCAAATTAGTTACAATTTATTTTACTCTCCTTCTCTTATTACTCTCACTTTTCTCAGCACTTTCCTGCCTACTTAAACAGTAATGATACCCAATCCTATTGATCTTTACATGAATACCCACTTAACTCAATATATTTATTTATAGTTTCGAAATATTTGATCTTTTAATCTTATTTATATATTTTTAACCTTATTTGGAAAAAATATAACAACAGTTCTTATTATTTAATCAAATTGAGTATTTATAATGGTTTTCTATTTCAGTTGTTAGCCTTTAGAAGCTTTGTTAATTTTTTTCACAGAAGCAGACGCAGAAAAGTTGGATAATTTGGTTTTCCGTCACTAAGGTGAAAGAAAAAGTTAAAACATTAAATAATATGCTCATCGATAGCTTCAACTGAAAAAAAAACAGAGGGATCATAGAGAAGAGACTATTGCATTATAGAGTTTAGATATTCAACTGCTGTTCTTTTTCTCTTTTGCTGAATTGTTTAACCGACTATGATAGGTCAGGATCATCCTACGAAGGAAGATGGAGTAACGGCAACAAGCTTGGCTGCTTTAATAGAAAAGGGACCTGGTCATGTTCGAAACACACCAATAGACAACTATTTTGACACATTAAAGACTGAACTTATAGATAAGCTAGAAGATTATAGTCAATTGGACACACCACTCCATAGCTTTCTAGGATTCACTAACCATGAAAGCTTTGTTAGCTACCTGCTCAAAAGAATAGCTGATCTATATGCATTGATCAAAGAGCAACCAAAAATAGAGAAGGAAGGTTCTGAGATATTACCGATTTCATTACATGATCTAAGATACCTCGATGAACTAATAAACCTATTAATCATACATGGAATTGATGCATACCTGCCGAATGATATCAGGATACCACCGGAGGAGAAACAAATTAATAAATTTAAATCTGATATAAAGGAAAAGAAATACGATATTTCCAAAATAGAAGGACAGAACAATGATATACTTAAGAAAATAATCAATACCATCTGCCCCATAGTATTGAACATAAAGAATAGCTCATCTACGAATTATTTGTCCTCAATTATGGTCAATGGTGTTATGTTTCCAAATTTATTCATTTTGGTTTTGTATACTACAACTATTGTTAAGATATCTACTCCATACAATATTGATCTCCTGGAAGACATTCAAGAAACATACGCAATGATAAAGACTTATAATACATTTATCCAAACAATCAAGAATTCTATTATAAAGGGCCTAATCCTAAATAAATTATCGACATTACCGCTTAGAAGAACAAAAAATGGCTTACTTTCATTAATTGATTTTATACTGGGAGTTAGAGAGCAAGAAGAGATTAATGTTCAAAACTTCGCTCGACTAAATCAAATTCTACTTACAAAACCTAAATCAATGAATAACATGACATACCTTACCAATCTTTTTGAACAAATATATGAGGCGTTAAAATATGTAAACAGGCCCCTTGTTATAAGTGCAGTAAATGGTGTCATTACAGAGTTTTACTTTAGAAATAAAAGAATAGTGCGAGACTTTCTTTTCAGTAAGATCTATAAAATCTTCCTAAATGATCCAGTAACTACACACACATATTCTGAGCTGAATGATTGTGTAAATATAGTTATCTCACTTTCAAAAAATTCATCAAAAGAACTTTTAACTGATTTTATAACAAGGAATACACAATCAAATGAGAAAATTGATTTGTCATTCTTTCAGTATATGTGGGTTTATGCAGTATTTTTGAAACGATCTGAAAATTTAACACCAAATGGATTAGTGCTTGAAGAGAAGGAGAGTAAATCATCAGAAAGGGTTGCTTACTACCAAGTCATTTTATCTCTTCTAAAGACTCTAATACTCTCGACAGGCCATTCAAAAGAAATCTTAGCAATGATAAGTTCAAACATTTTACATTATGATCACGAACTGTGGTGTTACAAAATAGATTTGTCAACCAACCTTCCTTATATAGAGAGCAAGAACATTACAATGGCGGATGAGGTCAAATTGGATTCAAAGCCAATGGATGAAGATTTCACAAAGGTCACAGCACTACTTAATGATATGGATTTGGTCAGTGAACTATTTGTTGAGTTTTTAAAGCTTCTTGATAATCCTGAGGTAACCAAAGATGTGTTTTTGAATGTGTTCAGAAGATGGATTGAAGATACATCAATAAGGAACAGAAAGAAGAAGGAACCAAACTTCTTGGAGATGAATAATAAAGACCAAGACAATAGCATACTGGTATTAATGAACTTGAAATTATCGCAGCACTTAAATAATGAATTCAAATCCGATATCATCCAAAAGGAAGAAGATATTTTGATAGTAATCGTAGAATTAATTGATTTCATCAAAAATAGCGATGAAGAAAAACCTTCCAAGGTCGAGTTCGATTCTGATGATGAGGACGACTCCGATGATGAAGACGGTTCTGCTACAGCATTGATTGATGAAGAATCAGGAACCTCCATATCTATAATTTTAGCATTACTAGAAGCTGTTATTAACTCCCGTTCCACTAGTCAATTATCCAAATACAAGAGTTTACTAATACAAATAAATGATAAACTGTCGAGATTTTATCCCAATGAATATCAAGAATTGAGGGATAATTTAAAAGCCATTATTTTATACAACAAGGGTAAAAATGATAGCAAACAGGAGGAAGATAAACGTGCTTTGGACCAAGATAGACTTGATCAAGCAATTGCAAAACTTGCTGATCCATTGATACCTATTCGTGTTCACGGTCTGGTTGAGCTCCGTAAACTTGTCGCTGACAAGTCCACAGTGATCACTGCTGAACGAGTTGTTAAGATCCACTTAGATTATTTAAGCAACTCGGATGCGTTTATATACTTGAATGTTATTAAGGGTATGAATGAATTACTGTCAATTAAAAACATCGGCGACGATGTGTTAACAGAATTATTTAAGCAGTACACGTCTCCAAGAACCAAATTAGACCAAGTACTCAAAATTGGTGAAATATTTATAAACCACGTCCAAACTCAAGGCCAGTTATTTGTGGGTCCTAATGCAAACAAGATGATAGAATTGTGTTTGGCTAAAGTGCGTGTTTCTACCGATAAGAAACCGGTAGACGATCGTATCCGTATGTCAGCATTATCAATCCTCGGTGTCTGTATTCAGACCAACAGTATCCCTCAGGAGAAACTACGTGATATCTTCGACTGTGTCTTCGGTATCCTACAACTTGAGACGGCAGAGGACCGTGCAATAATGCGCCGCGCTGCGGCGCATATAGTCCACGACTACTTACTGTTGCAGAACGATACTACATCGCTACTATCATTCCCTGAACCATACACAAAAGAAAAGCTAACTACATTGTTAGAATACGTGAAACAACAAGACACCGATTACCTGGTACACCAGCAGGTGTCCACACTCCTAGAAGAACTGGCACTATTCTAAGAGAAAAACAAAACATACCAGAGTGATATGACTGCATAATCGAGGCAATTTTTCCAGAACATTCCAAAAATACAACAAACATGGATTTATGTAACTTTTCCAAATAAAACCCGCTCTCACATCTAACGACTATATAGAATTTCATGGAACGTCGCAGAAAAAAAAAAAAAGTTCTCCAAAAAAAAAAGGGACGCCCCTGATCCAGAGGAAGAGAAAAAAAAAGAAAGTTCCTTGATTTTTTCTCTTCAACTTGTTTAGAAACAGCTGTAGAAGAATGGAAAAAAATTTTTTTTTCCTCGATGTTCTGCAGCGTTCTGCCGGTTCGATGATGGATTTTTTTTTTTTTGCGAAATCAAAAGAATCCAACTGGAACATGGGCGGGTATATAAATAGAGCTATAGTGAAACAAAAATTTTTTGGATCTTCCAAAATTCTACTTTCAATATCCTTTCTTTTTTTGTTTTTGACGAACTCAGTGAGAGCTTATATTATTATAGTTGTTGTTTTTTTTTTTTGTTAAAATAAAAGAAAGGGCATTTACTTCCATAATAACTATAACAAAAGAATAATAAAAAAAATAAAAAAAATTAGCACAATGTCTTCTGAAACTTTTGAATTTCAAGCTGAGATCACTCAATTGATGAGTTTGATCATCAACACTGTCTACTCTAACAAGGAGATTTTCTTGAGAGAGTTGATCTCTAACGCCTCTGATGCTATTGACAAGATCAGATACCAAGCTTTGTCTGACCCAAAGCAATTGGAAACCGAACCAGAGTTGTTCATTAGAATTACTCCAAGACCAGAGGAAAAAGTTTTGGAAATCAGAGATTCTGGTATTGGTATGACCAAGGCTGAGTTGATCAACAACTTGGGTACGATTGCCAAGTCTGGTACTAAGGCTTTCATGGAAGCTCTTTCTGCTGGTGCCGATGTTTCTATGATCGGTCAATTCGGTGTTGGTTTCTACTCCTTGTTCTTGGTTGCTGACAGAGTTCAAGTTATCTCCAAGCACAACGACGACGAGCAATACATCTGGGAGTCTAACGCTGGTGGTTCTTTCACCGTCTCTTTGGACACCGTTAACGAGAAGATCGGTAGAGGTACCGTTCTAAGACTTTTCCTAAAGGAAGACCAATTGGAATACCTAGAAGAAAAGAGAATTAAGGAAGTTGTTAAGAAGCACTCCGAATTCGTCGCTTACCCAATTCAATTGATGGTCACCAAGGAGATCGAGAAGGAAGTCCCGGAGACCGAAGAAGAAAAGAAGGAAGAAGAAAAGAAGGATGAAGACGACAAGAAGCCAAAGTTGGAAGAAGTCGATGAAGATGAGGAAAAGAAGGATGAGGAAAAGAAGACCAAGAAGGTTAAGGAAACTGTCAAGGAACTAGAAGAATTGAACAAGACCAAGCCTTTGTGGACCAGAAACCCATCTGAGATCACTCAAGAAGAATACAACGCTTTCTACAAATCCATCTCCAACGACTGGGAAGATCCATTGTACGTCAAGCACTTTTCCGTTGAAGGTCAATTGGAATTCAAGGCTATCTTGTTCATTCCAAAGAGAGCTCCATTCGATTTGTTCGAAGGTAAGAAGAAGAAGAACAACATCAAGCTATACGTCCGTCGTGTTTTCATCACTGACGAAGCTGAGGAATTGATTCCAGAATGGTTGTCCTTCGTTAAGGGTGTTGTTGACTCTGAAGACTTGCCATTGAACTTGTCCAGAGAAATGTTGCAACAAAACAAGATTATGAAGGTCATTAGAAAGAACATCGTCAAGAAGTTGATTGAATCTTTCAACGAAATCGCTGAAGATGCCGAACAATTTGACAAGTTCTACACTGCTTTCGCTAAGAACATCAAGTTGGGTATCCACGAAGACACCCAAAACAGAACCGCCTTGGCTAAGTTGCTACGTTACAACTCTACCAAGTCCGTCGATGAATTGACTTCTTTGTCTGACTACGTCACCAGAATGCCAGAGCACCAAAAGAACATCTACTTCATCACTGGTGAATCCTTGAAGGCTGTTCAAAAGTCTCCATTCTTGGACGCTTTGAAGGCTAAGGACTTCGAAGTTCTATACTTGGTTGACCCAATTGATGAATACGCTTTCACTCAATTGAAGGAATTCGAAGGTAAGCAATTGGTCGATATCACCAAGGACTTCGAATTGGAAGAAACTGAGGAAGAAAAGGCCGAAAGAGAGAAGGAAACCAAGGAATTCGAACCATTGACTAAAGCCCTAAAGGAAATCTTGGGCGAACAAGTCGAAAAGGTTGTTGTCTCTTACAAATTGTTGGATGCCCCAGCTGCTATCAGAACTGGTCAATTTGGCTGGTCCGCTAACATGGAAAGAATCATGAAGGCCCAAGCTTTGAGAGACTCCAGTATGTCTTCTTACATGTCTTCTAAGAAGACCTTCGAAATCTCTCCAAAGTCTCCAATCATCAAGGAGTTGAAGAAGAGAGTCGACGAAGGTGGTGCCCAAGACAAGACTGTTAAGGACTTGACTAACTTGTTGTACGAAACCGCTTTGTTGACCTCCGGTTTCACCTTGGAAGAGCCATCTTCTTTCGCTTCTAGAATCAACAGATTGATTTCTCTAGGTTTGAACATCGACGAAGAAGAGGAAGAAGAAGCTGCTCCAGAAGCCTCTACTGAAGCCCCTGTCGAAGAAGTTCCAGCTGACACTGAAATGGAAGAAGTTGATTAAAGAGATACAAACTATAAATCAACGTTATAGATAAAAAGAAAAATAATCCGATATAGAAAGAAAAGGATTTTTTTCTATGTTATTTTTATTTTAGTTCATGTTATATTAAAGTCTACGCCCTATTCATTATTCATTTCATCTAATATGTATGTAAATTTTTTCTGATTTTTCAATACAATAAGCAATATAAATTCGTGAAAATCGTAATATGAACTCTAGAATCATTTGTAGAGATACTTGAATATATAATTTTATGTTTTGTTCTGCCCTCTTAGAATCTGGAAAAAGTTTCAGGAACTTAAAGAACATCAATTTTCTTAAATAATCAAATAGCTCATTAAATATAGAAATCAAACTTGTAGTTTATCGATTTCTAGCCTATCTGATGCAATTTTCAATTCGTTAATTTCTTTAATTCGAAGTCTTGTCAAAAACATATGGAAAAGTTTCTGTCCTACAAATGAGAGTCCGAATCCAATCATTGTCGATATAGTTTTCATATCATATAGTGAACAACTTGGTATAAATTTCATTTCTAATTTATCTCTTAAAAAAAAATACAGCTGCAAGATACCATGTCCTGTCCATTTACTTGTCAGTGGTATTACTAGCGCAGTTACACAATGGTCATAAAACTCGTCTTTTATCAAAATATCCTCATTATTAGCGGTTTCATCTAAAATTTGATAAACAACTTCATCCGAGTTGTAGAAAGACGCATAGATTTGATTCAACATCACATTATAGCACTTTGAAACAAGGTCAGAAATATAACCTCTATAAAGGATGAAGAAAAGTTTCAGTGATAACATGGAAATAACCACCGGATCGTTATTTTTGAATTTATAAAGGGACAAATTCATATATGCCATAATTGGCCACGCAAAAAAGGCCACTGACGGGGAATTATATGGGTTCATTATCTCAAAAATATAGATCGGAAATATAGCTAGAATTGAGCTAGCTCTTTGTGGGATTGACAGAATTCCAGGCATGGATTTTAAATAAACATCAATAGCCTTTGTAGTTCCAACATCCAATAACTTTCTTAGTATATGCTCCGGAAAGAAACATCGGAGTTCCCACAGAGCTAGTTTTAACCACCATTTACAAACATTGAATGGTGTGAAGAAGGGAAATGATAAAACTGCAACTACTCTGAGAGTTTCTCTAAAATAATACACTGCATCTAACAACCAGGAATTACTCTTGTACTCTAAATTTTCCACAAATGGATCAGTCTTACATTGAGGACAGGGCCCCGATTTTATTGGTGGCAGTCTATTCAGATAGTTTACTATCATTGCCCCATCTTCATGGGAAGACAAACTTTTATAATATGATGGTAGAAACGGTAAAAATATCTTGTGTAGTATCGGATTAGTTAATATTAACAAAGGTATTGAAGTTGGTTTATGGAAGTCTCTGTGCCCATCAAAGTAACAATAGAAACTTCTTTTAACCTCCCTTCTGATCTCATCATCAATTACACTACGGTATTGATCAGCATTTGTGCCAATATTCTGCCTCAGTAAAGCCGTAAATACTTTCTGGCTCAGCTCAAAGTTTCTATTGTATAACCACCTAAAATAACACTTTTTATGCACTTGTAAATTACATTGACAGGTGTGCAGCAGCCATGAATCATCTATAGGTTCTTCCTCCAGACACACCCAACAGAGCCCCATAGAGGGCCTCTTTTTAGCCTTCCGCCACAACCCAATATTCCACATTTATTGAAATCTCTGAATATGTCTTTGAACTAACTTTATGTAGAAACAAACTTTTGTGTTAGGTTCAATACAGTCATGTTTAAATAAACTTGAGAAAAGGTTAGGGGACTTCCTTAAATTTAGATTACGAAAAAAGAAAAGAGTGCACGCCCACGGAGGCCTCTGTGCTGATTCCATGTGGGACGCTCATCGCTAAGATAAAAGGCATGCTACAGAGCAACATAAATGTTCTTGAATATGATTCTGATTATATTTTACAAGATATATATTTATCCATAGGTACTATAAGTTGTGAACCGAAAGGACATATCAATGACGTATTTACACGGGGAATTAGAGATTAGAAAAAGTCCTCCTGATTATATATTTTTTGGCAAAAAGAAAAAAACGACAAAAACAACAACACCTAGTTATTCGATCGAATTGGTATATTTTCACAGTTCCTTCATGACGTATTTTCTCACCATGTTTTTCATGATATTTTTTTGTAGATTTTCAGGAGACTCGACCTGGTTCTCTCTTAGGAACTCGATAGCTTTCTCACGGTCAGCCATTAAAGAGGATATTCTAGATTGTGCAGTGTCAATTTTCTCCCTTTGAGCAACCAGATCTTCTTCCATGGAATTCACATCAAGTTTAACCAAAGTAGCCAATGTCTGTGGAGTGAAGTTTTCAATACCATACCTCTCTTTAATGGCATTCAGCTCATCATTCAGTTCTTGAGCTTGTTCTGTTCTATCTCTATTGAGGTTATTGAAATGTGATTGTAAGAACCTTATATCCTTCAACAACTGACCATTCTGATGGCCCAATCTCTCCTCTCTTCTTTCTAAGAATTCTCTGGTCTTCTCAGTTTCCTGTTGCAGCACGTCCACTTTAGCCTGCGACTCAAACTGTGCAAATTGTTGACCTTTGTTTCTAATAATTTCCGCAATGGCAAATGATTTCCACTTGGATAGAGGTCTGGTGCTCTCGATACGAACCAAATCACCTTCACGGGTAATCTCACCTTCGTCATGAACCAGGAAGTCCTTCCTCCTGAACAATTCCTTGTTTATCCTCTTGTTGAAAACTTTCCTCTCAACTCTTACTTTAACCGTCTTCTGCATCTTTCCTTGTGAGACCACAAGCCCAATGAAATTCTGCCTTGCCATTTTCTGTTTTGATACAAGAGGTCCAGTTTTTTTATTTTTTTTTTCTTTTTGCCTTTTCTTGATAAAGAGATATACAACAAAGATTCCACCCCCAAAAAAACAATCTAAGTAATTGTTGATTATATAGAATACTTGTCCTTTCTAGCTCTCTGTGAAGTTCTGACTTTATATCTCTGGCTCTCTCTCTCTTCGATTCTCTCTGGCTCTCTCTTCTTTCCCGTTTTGCTTTCTAAAATATATCAATTTACACGTTAACAATCATATGATACATCACTATATACAAATAATCACATGTATTAAAATCACAATTTCCCAAACACATCACATGATACACATCACTATATACAAAAACAAAAGAGATAAGTCTTTCGATTTTGTTTTTGCGGGATGGGGGCTCCGTTATCTCTGTCCCTACTATTGGGTCTTCTTTCTTCCACTCAGTCACTCGTGGGGGAGATAAAAAAGGGCATTGTTGATACGAGAGAAAGTGGGAGAGTCATCGGAATGTTACTACGAGCCAGAGAGAGTTAAAAATCAAACAAACAATCCATCAATCCACCATAAAAAATCCTCGACAAAAAAAAAAAAGAAACCTTATCTCAGCAACGAGAGAAGGAGTCAATTATTTTGTGAGAGAGAGAGAGAACGAAGTCACATGATTCACATCAAGTTTAAACACACTCACAAGTCGGATGGATGGACCTTGCAAAAAAAAAGAAAAGATAACAACAGAGTCAACTCTTCTCTTAAATAATATACCACACACGTATATATAAATAGTCAGTATTCAGCTCATCTCAAGGTACAGAAGAACTAAATTCTTAGTAAATTGACATACCACAATAGTGTATAGGCAAAAAAAAAAACAACAACTTTTATTAATTTCGGAATCTAATGCTGAAGACTGTGAGTTTGAAGCGTGTTTGGCAGAATAGGTCTCTTGTGAGACTCTATGCTACTGCTGATATCTCAAGTAGCCAATACAAGAAGGTATATGGAGTTGATCCATTGGACACAAGTCTACAAAGACTAGACAAGTTCCAAAGACGTCATCTCGGACCATCCCCTCGTGATGTTGACTCAATGCTCAAGAAAATTAACAGTAGATACAATGATCTCAATGATTTCGTGACTGATATGGTGCCGGCAAAGATCCTCGGGAAAGCTGAAAACCTGAACTTCAAATCTTCTCCAGAAGGAGTATTCACAGAGACCGAGATGTTGGATCATTTGGCTGAGATCGCGGAGAAAAATAACTACAAAGTGAAGAATTTCATTGGGAAAGGGTACTACGATACTATTTTACCTCCAGTAATCCAGAGAAATATCCTCGAGTCTCCAGAATGGTACACTTCTTACACTCCATACCAACCAGAGATCTCACAAGGTAGACTTGAGTCCTTGCTAAATTTCCAGACTGCAATCAGTGATTTGACCGGTTTGCCAGTGGCCAATTGTTCTTTGCTAGATGAAGGTACTGCTGCAGGAGAGGCAATGCTCTTATCTTACCACTACTTAAAGAGCAAAAAAATCAAGAAATCAGACCCAGATCAAACCGCGACTTACATCATTGACAAAAACTTACACCCTCAGACAAAGTCTGTCTTACGTACAAGAGCAAAACCGTTCAATATAAACTTGGTCGAGATCGACTTCTCATCACTGTCTGCTGATGAAATTACTAACACTTTATCCCCAGAATTTCTCTCTAGAAGTGTAGGTGCTTTGGTTCAATACCCAGACACCAATGGTGCTATCCCATCTCCTGAGAAGTTACAAGCCATTTCTGACGCACTACATGCCAACAATGGTCTATTTACAGTTGCGTCCGACTTACTTGCACTAACATTGTTGGAAGCACCAGCAAAATATAACGCTGACATTTGTCTTGGTTCCTCTCAGAGATTTGGTGTTCCCTTGGCCTACGGTGGTCCTCATGCCGCCTTCTTTGCAGTCACCGAGAAATTGAACAGGAAGATTCCTGGAAGAATTGTTGGTGTATCAAAGGATAGACTTGGGAACACTGCCTTAAGACTGGCATTACAGACTAGAGAACAACACATCAAACGTGATAAAGCAACATCAAATATCTGTACAGCACAGGCTTTGCTAGCAAATGTTGCAGCAAATTACTGTGTCTATCATGGTCCTGTAGGATTGAGAAACATTGCAGAGAGGGTATATGGTATGACTACAGCTTTAGCCGAGTTTATAAACTCTGAAAATTCATCACACCAGGTTCTAAATCAAAATTGGTTTGATACACTAACAATTCGTCTTGGTGGAGGTGTATCCTCGACGGAATTCATGCAAAAAGCATTGAGCGATTTCAACTTCAACTTGTTTGAAGTTGATTCCAACACTGTGGCACTATCTTTTGATGAAAAGAAAACTATCGATGATCTAAATGCTATGATAAAGTTATTTGGCTCTTCTAATAATGTGACTGAAATCAATTCGTATATTAAAAACATAGTTAGACTGCCCGAATTCCCAAAAAGTCAATTAAGAGAATCCCAGTTCTTAACGAACCCAGTCTTCAATCAACATCATACCGAGACGGCTATGCTGAGATATCTACATTACTTGCAAGCTAGAGACCTATCCTTAGCCAATTCAATGATACCATTAGGGTCATGCACCATGAAACTGAATAGTACTGTAGAAATGATGCCAATCACTTGGCCCCAATTTGCAAATATTCATCCATTTCAACCAGCTGATCAAACTCAAGGCTACAGAGAGCTTATTTCAAGACTTGAAGATGATCTACGCTCTATAACTGGATTCCACGGTGTATCACTTCAACCAAATTCCGGTGCACAAGGTGAATATACAGGTCTACGTGTAATTAGATCTTACTTGGAGAACGAAGGGCAAGGTCATAGGAATATATGCTTGATTCCCATTTCTGCTCATGGTACAAACCCTGCATCAGCAGCCATGTGTGGTTTGAAAGTTATTCCAATTAATTGCTTACCAAATGGTGCGTTAGACTTAAAAGATTTGAAAGAAAAAGCTGAGAAATATAAGGATGAAATCGCCGCAGTTATGATAACATATCCATCTACTTATGGCCTATATGAACCTGATATTAAGGAGGCCTTTGAAATTGTGCACTCAGTAGGTGGCCAGGTCTATTTAGATGGTGCTAATATGAATGCCCAAGTTGGCCTAACATCACCTGCAGATTTGGGTGCTGATGTATGTCATCTAAACCTACACAAGACATTCGCAATTCCACACGGTGGTGGTGGTCCAGCAGGTGCACCAATTTGTGTCAAGGAACACCTAACACCATTTCTGCCTAAGCATGATGTAACAAAAATGATAACAGACGTCGGTTCTGAGAAATCTATAGATTCAGTCTCTTCAGCACCATATGGTAATGCTTTAGTGCTGCCAATTTCCTATGCTTACATAAATATGATGGGTAATGAAGGTTTGCCTTTCTCAACTGTTGTTGCAACATTAAACTCTAACTATATGATGGCAAGATTGAAGGAATATTATAAAATTATGTTCATAGATGGGGCAGATCAAAAATACTGTGCACACGAATTCATCATTGATTTAAGAGACTACAAAAGCAAAGGCATCGAAGCTATAGACATTGCTAAGAGACTACAAGACTATGGATTTCATGCACCAACTCTTGCCTTTCCAGTTCCAGGCACATTGATGGTCGAACCAACGGAATCTGAAAATTTAGCTGAGTTAGATAGATTTGTTGATTCAATGATATCAATTAAAGGTGAAATAGATGCCTTCATTGCTGGAAAGCCGGAGGGAAATGTTTTAAAAAATGCACCTCACCCGTTATCTGATCTAGTTTCCTCCAACGATTGGGAAACGAGAGGTTATTCCAGAGATCAAGCAGCATATCCATTACCATTCCTAAAGGTAAATAAATTCTGGCCTGTAGTCGCCAGGGTTGATGACAAATACGGGGATACTCATCTAATGTGCACTTGTCCGCCTGTTGAAGCCTATAAAGAGGATTAGAGAATTATGTAATACACCACTTTCGGTTTATATCGATTTATAGTACAACTGCAAAAATAGAAGTAAAGCATTCTAAATACCTTGAACAATATGTTTTAGAGAAATAATGTTTTAGTGTAGCAGTTGAATAATTGATATTTAATAATCAATATCTTTTTTTCTTTCGGTACTTAGTGTACCTTTTATGATAGTAGTTTCTCCTTGGCTTCTTGCTAGAATATTGTGTACTTTGCTGATCTTGATTCACAACAATATCAGTAGGTCTCTCGAAAGAATTAGAAAAGAATTTCGATGTTGTTGGGGTCTGCACATCTAATGTATCAATTTGACTTTGCTCCTCGTCAACAAATAGAGAGTTCTCCGCATTATTTCCTACTATGTCTATTCTCCTCATTCTTAATTCATGGAGGACATCTCTGAAATATTTGTACTTTTTACTATCATTGCTATTTACACCAACCACACTTCCAAATTCATTTTCTGATGCAGGAAGGATAGTTGCCAGCTTTCTTAAAGATATATCTTGTAAGAAATTATTGACTACTGGTGTCATCCTTGAACCCCATCTAAGTGATGTTTCCTTCAATCGCTGGTACGCATATTTTAAATCACTTAGTTCTTGAGTTGTACGAGTATCACTGGCATTGGTTAGTCTTATTGGTTCAGGTGCATTTGAGTTATATGCAAAGTTTTTTAGATGTCCGTCAGAAAATTCCCTGCCACTGATCTCCTTTTGCCTTGGTCTTGGGGCTTGATACGTACTACTCTTCTCCGAGGATCTCGTATTGGTTCTGGAATTTCCTTCGGATACGGAAAAGTGTATTTTTACTGCCAGCTTTCCGTTCAGTAAATTCCAGTAGTTATCACCTGTTTTTACATAACTGGAGGAGAATCCTGCATTGTTTACTTTTGAATATTCTTGCAATACACGTTTCGTGATCAAGTGGAAAAATATACGTTCGATTTCTGATTTACTCAAATCCTTTCCTGCTCCGTGTTGTGGCAAAAGATCATGACCAGCTTGTACAATCTTTGAATTCCTCGAACCTTTAAATACGTTCTGACAATAGATCATAGTCACTCGGTCATTTTGTATCGATTTAACAAGTTTTCCAATTTCCTGGGCTATTTTTGTGACATCCCTCTCTTCCTTAACCACATTATTAGTATTACGACAATTATCGCAATTTTTATGGCACATTTTTGGATCGAAGTCTTCACTGAAATATGAGAGAACTAATTTTCTTCTGCAATCAGTATCATTTTCACAGTACGCTGTTACCTGCTGTAGTTTATCCAAGTGTTTTTGCTTGTTTTCCCTGTCTAGATTTTTATCTTTTTGAATCATAGTTTGCATAGTCCGAACATCTCTAAAAGAATAATATGTAATACAAATCGAATATTTTCCATCTCTTCCGGCACGCCCGGTTTCTTGATAATAACCCTCTAGGGTACGCGGAACAGTAAAATGATAAACAAATCTGACGTCACTTTTATCGATACCCATACCAAAAGCGACAGTTGCACAGATTACTTGAAGGCGATCTGCCTGCCATTCTTGTTGTATCCTTAATCTATCTTCCGGCTCCATTCCCGCATGATAATAATCACATTTTATTCCATTTCTTTTCAAAAGCTGGGACGTTTGTTCACATGAATTCTTTGAATGACAATAAACAATACCTGTCTGATTACGAAAGCGTGTTTTAATAGCATCACACATCTCAAAAACAGCATTTTTGTCCTTTTTCTTAACCTCGTAATACAGATTAGTTCTGTTGAAACTTTGGCGAAGAAAGAGGTTGTCTTTTAGTTTTAGGTTATAAACAATATCCATCTGGACTTGTTCACTAGCAGTTGCAGTCAGTGCCATCATTGGAATATCTGGATACTGACTCTTAAAATATGATAATTGTTTATAATCTGGCCTGAAATCATGTCCCCAATTAGAAACACAATGCGCCTCATCAACAACAATACGAGCTAATTGCTTATTATTATAGAGTTTTTCGATTGCACTTTTACACTTTTCTGAAACGCTTATCATTTCAGGAGAAAGATAAATAAGATCTAAAAACCCGTGAATAAATAAATTAAAAGTATGGTTTTTCTCTTCTAAACCACCTTTCGAACTCAACATTCTAGCCTCTATATTCAGTTGACGTAAGTGTTCTACTTGGTCTTGCATTAATGAAATTAGAGGTGATATAACAATTGTAGTCCCCTTAGTTTTACCTGATTGAACAATTGCAGGAAGTTGATAGCACAGGGATTTACCTCCACCCGTTGGCATTAAAACAAAAACATCTTTTCCACTTAGGGTTGCGTTGATAGCCTCTTCTTGATTTGATCTAAAAGAGTCCAATTTAAAAACCTGCTTTAGTTTTTTCATTAATTCTCCAGTCCAAGGGAATGAGGTCTTATTAGTGGCACTCTTCTCAAAAACCTCTAATGGTGATTCTGGAGGTTGTTCAATCACACCAAGCAGTGATATATCATCTTCTAATTCATCATCAGTTAATGAAGTAGAGTGATGTTCTTCAAGAAAAACTAAGTTGGTATTTTCCTTTTTAATAACCGGAAGAGGATCATCTTTTTCTGAGCCTATTTTTCTCTCTGTTATTATTTGTAGTTCATTGTCAAACTCTTCAATTTCTGATATTTTAGTCTTATTTTCGCGTTCTTCATCAAAACTTTCAAGATCATTATCAGAAAAGTTTTCTATCTCACGCCAATCTTCCTCTTCGTCATCATTCACATTCTTAGGTGTTGCACTTAATGGTCTATAGGGTGGCGTCAACGAGGTTTCGCGGTTTACGTGAGGATTATCTACTCCACTTGGATGGCCACTATTGTAGCGTGTGTACGTGTGCAGATCATCTACAATATCAATAGAATCATCAGATTCCTCTATTGCAATATCAGTATCTCTACTATGTAAAACTTCCGAATTTGATTTGGAACCACCTTTACTCGGGGAAGATAAGATTACATGTATGTTTTTTGGTGATTCAGATAAAATACTGGCTTGATAATCTGTATCCCTTGAGATATCTGAGCCATTATCTTCAATAAAATCGATGTCACTCTCATGTAATTCATCAGGTCTCTCCTCATCTTGGGTAGTCAAATAGTGTTGATCCATATCTTCTGCTTCAAAAGTGGTATCATCAGAGGTTATTTGTGGTTTCTTAACTCTCACCCTATATCCGAATGAATCATCTAATTCTGGGATTCGATAGTTGACTTGTTGCCTAGTCCTCATTGGCCTAATATGAGGCGTTGTAGTTGAATGATTGTCAAATGACTGCTGAGAATCATTACCGTAATTTATTGTAGAAGTGTTAGCTTGACTGTGGTCACTTATCCTTTTAACAGATGATTGTTGTGTATAATGGTTAGCATCCGGATTCTCATAAAGTATTTTTGATTGGCTAGTAACGTTAGGATCTGGAGGGCTTGGATTGCCAGTTTTAGGCCAGTATTTATATCCTCTTGGGATCTCCTTTGGATCTGAAGAGATATTGGTTATATCATCTAAAATGGTGGTGATATTCTTTAAATTTTCCTTCGCACTTTCTAACTCCCTCTCCATTTGCTTAATAGTTCTCATCTTAACTTCAATTTTAGGATTAATGATATTTTGAATTTGATTTCTTTTATTATCCTCTGAAAGAGAGGTGGACTCCATGATCACACATTTTGATAACAGGCTACTATTCAGTTCTTTATAATAATTTAATATAGTGCCTTGAGTCCTTATCATCCTGATGTATGCATCTTCTGTAGATAAAACATCAATGTTATTTTCTTTAGAGACATCGATAGCTGTTTGTGATACTCGCGGTAAAGTTGGTTGCTCTTGCACAGGAATATCACTCACAATATTACTATTATTAGAATTCTTATCCACTGGGAAAGTACTTAATATTCTGCTAGCACTAATATTTGAAGATTTGCTATTATCCGTAGGTACTGGTACAGATTGTATAATCGAGTTAATATTGCTAGTATTACTATTATTATTACTGCTGCTGTTCATATTGTCGTGATTTTCATTATTGTTATTACTAACCATAGCATGAATACTCGTTATATTCCCAGAGTTATTATCATTAGTCATTATTATCTCGTCATCATCATCTATAATTTCAATGCTGTCCTGAATAATAGAATCCGTTGATCTCGGTATTTCAAAAGATGCTACCGGCACGGTCTGTCGCCTCTTACTTTGGAAGTTCTTTTCCAAAGCTTTAAGGACCAAATCAATATCATGTTGGAATGTATTAGATTCTTTTAACCATTTATGTTCTCTCCGTAGGTTATTAGAAGGTTTCGTAACCATCTTTAAAAGCAGGATATATACGCAGATTACTGTCTTATTCTAATTTTGAATATCTAACAATAATCCAAGATATTGTGCTCCCAAACTTAATATGAAATGTACTACAACCGTCTACCAACACAACCCGTTCTCAAAGATTCTTCTTTGTGTTGATTTGTACTTAATTTGTGGTACTTTTGTTCTTCTTTCTATTTAACTCCAGATCCTAGAGGTGTTTTATCTCTTCAACCTATCATTAGTCTATGGGAAAGCAGCTCTTTCTGGTTTTTCTTCAGTAGCCGAAATCATTCTCTTCAATTAAGTTATGGTTTCAAGATGTAATAAAAACAATAGCTCATCGCGATTCCAACTGCAACTACAAAAAAAAAATCTCGAAAAAACAGCGAAGTTTCGTGATCATGTGACATAAGTAAAGATGAACATAATGCTGATTTGTAGAAATTATGCGATATTTAGTGTTATACATTTAATTAGAGCTATCCAACGTTATATTTATATTCAAGCCTTGGTAGGATTGGCTTTACTCATTTCTTCGTGGCGTCTAATTGCTGCTTGTCTTATCTGGTTTTCCAGCAACAAGGATGTCTGACTTTTCTCCTTGATAATATTCTGGATTTGTACGGACTCACTGTTCAATTTATCAATCTTCTTTTGGTAAAACGCGATGGCATCATCGGTGCTTTTCTCCACGTAGTAACCTGTACCAATATCAACCATAAACTTCTGGTTATCCACCACTGTACCCGGAATATATAGAGAGGACGAACCCGGTATCAGTATTTTCTGTTCAGCCTCACCATCTATACCTGAGACACGTTTTATATCTTCTACACACTCCATAAATTTACTCTTAGCCATGTTCAAAGCCTGTAGAGATTGACTGAAATGTTGCAACTCTTGATCTAGCTGCTGCTTCACAGCAGCAAGTTGTTCTGCGCTCAATGTAGTTAAATCAACTGTTTAAAACCATTTTTTTTTGAAAAAAAATATAACAATGCTATAATATTTTCAAAAAGACTATAATGTTAGTAACTTGTTCAAAAAAAAATAATAAGTTTTCCTCTGCTGGTGTGGTAGTATCACTGGGTAATATGACTACTAAATAAACATACTTTTCTGAGATGACATCGCCTGAATTCGTAGTGTATGAAGTTTCTGTACCAAATTTGTGTTTCTTCTTCAAAAATCTAGCCATTAATTACATCTTTTAATAATTTTTCATTTTTATTTTCTTTTCGCCCAATATTTTGAAATTTTCAGTAATTAAAAAAAAAAAAAATTATAAAAAAAAAAAAATTGATTTTAAGGGTCGATTGCCATTGACATCACTCCTCACTTTCACGGCCACGACAATCTAATCTAATGAATAATACCGATCCTACATCATTCCAAAGTATACTGGCCGGTGTAGCTAAGCTGCGGCAGGAGAAAGCTGGAGAAGATGCGTCAAAACCTGTAGAGACTAGAAATGATTCACAATCATCGGGTGGGACGGCACAATTGTACAATGCATCACCTCAGAAACAATCATCACCAATTAAAAACACTCCAACTGAATCACCCCAAATTATAAATGCCTTCAATCAGCAGAGATTCACGGAGGCCCCACCAGATAGCGATATCAACAGAAAGAGACCGTTCAATCCAGCGGCCAAGGGCAAGACAGTGTTGGTGAGCACCAGTCAGAAGGAAAACCCTCTTCTGAACCATTTAAAAAACACCAACTGGAGATACATAAAGTCTACACTTGGCAACAAAGTGTACTACGACTACATGGTACGGAACCGGTCGATCCTCTTTTTGACATTATCATACCACAAGCTGTATATCGACTACATAGAGAGACGTATGCTTCCCTTGAAAAAAAACAATGACAACATCCTCATATTTGTCGTGGACGATACAAACTCAGAGGATATCCTAAAGGACATCACAAAACTATGTATGTTCAATGGATTCACATTGCTCTTAGCCTTCAACTTCCAACAAGCAGCCAAATATATTGAAGGGTTAAACATATAGTATTTATTGCCTCCTATTTACGACCTGACGACATATAAAGTAATATTTAAAACATAGTAATGATGATATATTATAACGATTGTGTATATTTAACTGACTGTCACAAACTTTGCACTCAACAGGATTCGAACTCTGAACCTTAAATTTTTATCCTTCTCAACCTGAAAATTTTTTTCTTGGGCTGGAAAATTTTTTTTTTTTCAAAATGTGAAAAAAATAAAAAATTTGCGATGGGCATCGCAAACTAAGAACAAACTCTCTATATTACACTAAATAGTATTAATTTATTAGGTGCTTGTTTAGCGTTATATTGATAAAGACAGATATAGCAAACGAACCAATGGCTAAGGGATTTAAGTTAAAGGAGTTGCTAGCTCACGAGAAGGCTGTGCATCAAGCTGACACTGTTCAGAAGAAGAAGAAGAGTAAGAAAGTTGCTCCTGCTAAAGTAGAGAGCAGTTCTGAGTCTGAAGTCGAGGAAGAAGTTAATGATGACGAAGAGTATAAGAGTCAGGCTTTGTCCAAGAAGGAGAAGAGAAAACTAAAGAAGCAACAAATGAAGAAGGAAAAGGTTGAGGAAGAAGATAGTGAGGAAGAAGAGGAAGAAGAAACTAAGTTGGATCTAGAAAGACTAGAGCAAAGTGAATCTGAATCTGAATCTGAATCTGAGGAGTTTGAAGAGTCTAAGGAAGTTCAGGACGAAGATAAGGAAGAAGAAGAAGAAGAAGAAGAAGAAGAAGAAGAAGAAAAAGATGTTCCATTATCCGATGTTGAATTTGATTCTGATGCTGATGTGGTCCCACACCATAAGTTGACTGTTAACAACACCAAGGCTCTAAAACACTCTTTGGAACGTATACAATTGCCATGGGCCAAGCATTCCTTCGAAGAACACCAATCTGTCACCTCTGAGGCTAACACTGATGAAGGTATTAAGGATATCTATGATGACACCGAGAGAGAATTGGCCTTCTACAAGCAATCCCTAGAGGCTGTTAACGTTGCCAAGGAGAAATTGAAGAAGTTGAAGGTTCCATTCCAGAGACCATTGGACTATTTCGCTGAGATGGTCAAGAACGATGAGCACATGGACAAGATCAAGCACAAGTTGGTCCAGGAGGCCAGTGAGAAGAAGGCCCGTGAGGATGCCAGAAAGCAAAGACAACTGAAGAAGTTCGGTAAGCAGGTGCAAGTTGCCACCTTACAGAAACGTCAAATGGAGAAGAGAGAAACCCTTGATAGAATCAAGAGTTTGAAGAAGAAGAGAAAGCACAACGAAATTGGCGACAGTGACTTCAACGTCGGCATTGAGGAAGCCACCGAGAGTAGTGGCTACGAAAACAAGAAACACAGACCTAACGCCAAGAGACAAGCCAAGAACTCCAAGTACGGCCAAGGTGGCATGAAGAGATTCAAGAGAAAGAACGACGCCAACTCATCTGCAGACATCACAGGCTTCCACAACAAGAAGTCCAAGTCCAGACCAGGCAAGAGCAGAAGAAGATAGGTAAATATATATATATAAATGGATATATATAGATACTTATTTGTGTACAATAGATATAAGACTCCAATACAAAAAAAGAAAATAGAGAATAATTCCAATTAAACAAATCAATGGCTTCATACTGCTATCTGCATAAATAAGAATTCTATGTAAAAATGCTTTACTTATGCTTAACTCCGATAATGGTTTGGCTCATATTTCCCCAGAAACAGCTGCAGGAGTTGCCTTTGTTCTCTCTCAAACCCGTCTCGAAAACGAATAAACACACTGAAAAAAAAAAAGTTAAAAGAGCCAACAAAAAAATTTAATGTCGTTTACGAGAGAACATATTTGAGTTGTATTTTATAAAGAGAACTTTTTTTTATTTCTTTTATTTGTTAGCTTCTCTTTCAATTGTTTTATTTCTATCTCTAACGCAAAACAATTAAATAACAATGTCTAACAAAGAGAAGTTTTTGAACGAGTTCCCAGTTTTGGTCGAAGAATTGACTTCTGTGCTAGAAGGCTATGGTATGCCAAAGGAAGCCATTGAATGGTACCAAAGGTCTCTAAACTATAACACTCCAGGTGGTAAGTTGAACAGAGGTTTGTCTGTTGTTGACACCTATGCTATTTTGAAGGGTTACAAGAGTGTCGATGACCTGGCTCCAGAGGAATACAAGAAGGTTGCCCTTCTGGGTTGGTGCATTGAGTTGTTGCAAGCTTACTTCTTGGTTGCTGACGATATGATGGACAAGTCTATCACCAGAAGAGGTCAACCATGTTGGTACCGTGTTGAGAACGTCAACGAAGTTGCCATCAACGATGCGTTCATGCTAGAAGCTGCCATCTACGTCTTGTTGAAGAAACACTTCAGACAGGACACATACTACGTAGATCTTCTAGAATTGTTCCATGATGTCACTTTCCAAACTGAATTGGGTCAGCTATTGGACTTGATCACTGCCCCAGAAGACCATGTTGATCTAAGCAAGTTCTCTTTGGCTAAGCACTCCTTCATTGTCATTTTCAAGACTGCTTACTATTCCTTCTACTTACCAGTCGCGCTAGCAATGTTTGCTGCTGGTATCAAAGACGAAAAGGATCTAAAACAAGCTCAAGATGTCTTAATTCCGCTTGGTGAATATTTCCAAATCCAAGATGACTACTTGGATTGTTTCGGTACTCCAGAACAAATCGGTAAGATTGGTACAGACATCCAAGACAACAAGTGTTCATGGATTGTAAACAAGGCTTTGGAGCTGGCAAATGCTGAACAAAGAAAGGTCCTTGACGAAAACTATGGTAGAAAAGATGCTGCTTGCGAGGAAAAATGTAAGGCTATTTTCAATGATCTTGCTATTGAAAAGCACTACAAAGAATACGAAGAAAAGGTCGCACAAGATCTAAGATCTATGATTGCCAACATTGATGAAAGTCGTGGATTCAAAAAGGAAGTCCTAACTATCTTCTTGGAGAAAGTGTATAAGAGAACTAAGTAAGTAAGAAGAATAATGTAACTATTGACAATTTTCAACTTTAGGAGCTATTAGACTGCCATCAATTAGATTTTTACATACAATTGAAAAAAAGACGAAAAAGTATATACTTTAAAATATATTATGATCCGATAAGGAGATATGTGTCATTATTTAGTGTTTAATCTGAGCTGGCTTCATCACTCTATTTTTTGGTTTTGATTTTAATTTGGAATGTCCTTCTCGTTACTTTCAAAAATTCAACGTTTTTGCTATATGGTACTGATGACAGGCTAACATGTTTTTTGTCAGTAATTTTAACAAACCTGAGCGGGAGTGAACCTACTCTACTTATTGTTGGCTTCTGAACCTTCTTAGAAATTTTAAGGATGGGTTTATTTGCAGGTTTTGTACTAACACCAGATGCAGTGGGTGTCTTTATCTTTATCTTAGTTTTTGAGGTAGCTTTAGGACTTCCTTTAATGGTCAATTTGACTGTGTTTTTATTTTCATTGTTTCCAGCCGTTGTGTTAGATATATCCTTGTCTTTTTTCAGCCCACTAGCAATTGCTTCTTTACTTTCGTTAGCTGATTTGATCTTCGTACTCAAATGTAGCTTCAATGTCCCTTCACGTTTAATAACCACCTTATTCTCGTCCAACTTCTTCAAAACCAACTTCTTTGCTCTTGGCATTGGAAGTGATACCTTATATTCATCCTCTAACGTAAACATCACAGCTATAATTTCATAAAGAACCTTCCTTTGAAATATAGATAGGAAAGGTGAGCGAATCATTTCCCATAATATTTCCTTCAGAGGATAATAAGAACTAAATTGTGATATCATCCAAGGTATGATGGTGTAAACACCACCCTTGAAAGCACGTTCCTTTTTCTGCCTTTCTTCCTCTTCGAAAGATTCTACAACGAGCATATTTTCCAGCTCCTCCTCATCACTCATGTCATCAATCATATCGCATGGACAAGTAAGTTTATTGATAGCATGAAAATCATCCATAATATCCTTGTTTCTTAGATCAATTAAGGTTGTATTTATTGCATCAATGAATGATAGAAGAAAGTTCTCTTTAACAAAAATATCAGTATCGAAGCAACAGGAGAGTGAGAATAACTTCAGAATTTCTGTATTTTTCAATCCACAAGATATAAGTATACTTCTCATTGCAGCTATCGATACATCTTGTATTCCTTCTCTGAAATGATAGGCTCTTTTTCCAGCTAAGTGTATAGTAGAAATACCATTATTAGAAATATCCTTGAGTCCAACAGTAGTCCACAGAGTATCCATATTATTCTCACCACTCCATCTCATAGATGATAGGCGCAGCAGGTCATCAAAATTTTGTGGTTCAAAATTTGAGAGACCTCTCATGTATAAGTCAGCCCTTAAATCAATTAAGGTAGAGGTCAAAACAAATTGATAACTTGGAACCCACTTTTCTAGATTATCATATCTTTTCAATTGCTCTAAAACCTTCTTTGTAAAGCTTGGATCGCCTCTCATACAGCATGCTACCACACATTTAAGAAGCTGTGAAATATAAAAGGTATCATCAAATGCATTATCTGCATTTTCATTGTATGATAATATGTCCAACAAAAAGCTCTTAACATTATATGGACAATCACCCTGTTCATCTCTAATGGTAGCAATGAACTCTGGAATTGCCTTCTTCAAAAAGTAGTTCTGTAGGTTACTAAAATCATTATTCTTGGGTATATTTGTACCTTCAAAACAAAACAATTTCCTAAATACCAGAACAAGATAATGATCCATGTAAGTGTTCTGAGGTATAAAATTTGCTAGAGCTCTTGCGGCCTCTATTCTAACACCATAAAAATATCTATCATCAACTATAGTACGAACCAATTGGGAAACATATATTTTAGCGGATACATTTGAGGTTATCACATCCGAGTAGAACCAGATACTCTCTAACTGTGCCTCAATATCACTATCGCGTTGAAGTTGGGTAGCAAACATGAAATCAGGTTGGTTTATATAGATTTTAGCAATCCATTCAAAATCGGAGTCAATTCGAATCCATTCTATAGATCCATCGTTAGTCTTTTGATTTTCATCCCCATTGATATTACTGGAAGTTATTCCTGGATTAACAATCCCCCATTCGGAACAATCGGCTTCAGTTTCTAAGACATTACCCAATCTTTGATCAGAGTTGTTTACTTCTCTCTCTTCATTTAATTTTTCATCTTCATTTGCTTTTTTACCTCTCGACTTCTTGTATTTAGTATTGTATTGAATGTCGATTTTAGTAAAAATATCTTTAATTTCTATAATGTGCTCATAAGGTGTACCATGAGAATCATGAATTCTAATTGTGATGGAGCCTGTGAAAACTGAAGTTGTATTAAAGTTTGGGGCCTCTATCGAATTCAAAGCTCTGTTAAAGAAGTTGTCTTCTATTTTTCCTTCCTTTTCTTTCAATTCATTAGGATCTGATTGACATTGCCTGATACCCATTTCCACCATCATCCTTTTTCTATTAAATCTCTGAGTTACCCGTAATATTGGAACACCAGATCCATATACCCATTGCTGGAAAAAAGATTCCAATTTATTCTTATTAACTTTTTCACAGACATGTTGGAAATGTAATGAACTTAACGAATTATTCGCTAAATCACCAGACATTGCTTGTAGAAAAATTTTTGGTAATACTCGAGACATACCAAACGATCGTTCCGTCTTCGTCATCCTACGATCAAGAATATGCAGTACCATAGGTGCCTTTAACCTCATAAATTGGAATAAAGAAGCACGATAAGAGATAGGTCGAGATGTCATATCAGATATACTATTTCCTAATGGTGGTTTTGCAACATCTTCTCTCAGTATCGCTTCATTGTTCATTTTTAATTTGTAATGATAAGCATTATTCCCAAAAATTTTCTTAAAGACCCTAAGAACCATGAAACCTGCCATACCAATACAACACCAATAATCATTAAGACCAGTTGGAGTGATATTGATTCCTGACCATTGATTAGCAATAGACCAAGCTAATTGTTCTGTTGTCGGAATAACTTGATCGATTATTTCTGGAGGATATAATAGTCTAGTATTTGCAATAGTTAGACCTGCAAAATCTAGTGATTGTGTAGAGACTGTAGGTAAGAATACCAACCCGTAAGATGCAAATGGAAAAGAGCCAAATTCTTTAGCATAAAAATCTAAAATTTTTTGCGAAATAATTGTTGAATTAATAACAACTTTCTTGTTGATATCATAACTGGGCAGTGTATAAATTTGAATAGGAACATAATCATCGTTCGTATTATTTGCATCCTCAAGGGGCTTTATTTCATCAAATTCTTCGTCAACATCTAACTTATTCGATATTTGAGGCAAAGTCCAAATATCAAACGCCCCTACTGCCCAACCAATAAACTGAGCCGATACAGGATTAAAAACTTGAAAAGTATAAGTTTTCTTCTTTATATCAGTAGGATGTAAGGATTCTTTCATAGTAGAAAATTCACTGCACGCTACTACTATATCTCTTCTCTGTGGATTGTCTTGATCATTTTCTTCATTTATGAGATTATCATCACCATCTGAATCATCGCCATCATCTTCTATCTCCCCTGTTTTATTAGTACCTGCATATGATCCTCTTCGACTATTGTTAGCTGATTTTTGAACTTGATTCTTGTTATTTTGTAAATCTCGCACCGTTTTTGGGACACTTATTTCTAATTCCCAAGTACACTTTTCATCCAATGTATCTATACATGGAACCCAGAAGGAGGCACCACATCCAAGCTCTGAGTTAGTAGTGAAACAATTCCATAATTGAGGTTCCTCAGACATGGTATCAAACACTAAACCTGAAACAGGATTTGATAGCACATAGTCAATTTTTATTGTGATTGGTGTGAAAACAGCCTCTTGTCCACCAGGGGTTCCCTTTATTGACGGCGTTATTGGTGTATAATTTGCTAACGATCCTGTGTTCTGTAAACTAATTTTGATATTAGACGGTATTTTCACTGTAATCTGAGACTTATTTTCGTCTTGTGGATGTGGCGAAAACTCTCCAATTTTTTCCTTATAAAATTCTGCCTGATGTATAGAATTATGTCTCAGTAATATATCCTCAGTTGTGCCGTATATATACTTTTCATCGAGAATCTTTTGTTGGTCATCAAATACATAATTCTCCGATCTTCTTCCTTCAATTTGAACATCAGTGACTTCAATACCTTTACAATCGAAAGAAACATAGTCAAGCTTCTGAACCAAAGGTATCAGAATTATATTGGTGCAACCTTTTATAGAGTGTTCTTCAATGTTAACATCCAAGGATACAGACTGGTGTGCAATTTTATATGTTCGTATATCCAGACTATCATCCAATACTGTGGTTGTAGTTCCTGGTGTGTTTACTGACAAAAATGACATATTAACCCCCAATAACCAATTATTGTTAAAATTGAAAAGACCTTTATTTTAGTTTAGAGTCAGATAAGATTCAAGGTGATAAGCACGTCTGACAATTAAACAACCAAACTAACAAAGAATTTTTAATATTCAAGCTCTTCAGTTGTGATGTTCTCGTGGTAGTATTAGTTCCAATGCTCAACTATAGTACCTCAGCTTATCTCAACCACTTAAGATAGCTTGTATATCAACAGGAGTTAAAAAAATTTAGCAGAATCAATAATTGTGATTTGGTACAGGTTGTCTGACTTCTTTCCCTGATGTTTTAATATCGGTTTACTGATTGAATGAGTTTAAACACTACAAGGTTTTCCATGCTAGACTTTACTTCTAGAAGCTGTGTTTTCAATTTTTCAATTTCTTGATTTTTTTTTCACTTAAACAAAAGGATCACGTGCATTTACCCAGACAAGAATTTAATTTTTCTATTTTTTTTTTTTCCGAAAGAATCGTATCGCCTTTACTTTGTCCTTGTCTACAACAGTTGCTAAGGTAGTTAAAATATCAATACGACTTTCAAGTGACTTCATTTGTATCATCGCAGCGTAAGCCATCAACATGCTCTTATCCATTTGTGTACTTTCTATATATACTATAAATTATTCTATTTTTTTTCTCTTTTGTTGGAACTACATGATCCTAATAAACCATCGAGGTACATTAATGGTTGCAGTTACCTGAAATAAGCTCTCGTGATGAAATTCCAAAGGTTTTTTTCAATATACATAACTTCTCAAAAATACCGTGCTTATTTAAGTTCATTCACTGTCAAGATGGCAACTATGTACTTTTGCCTTCAATAGTCAGGATCTACATTGATCATTGAAGGTTGTAGAGTTTATATAGTCAAGATGGCTGATCAGGCAGAAAAAACAAAAATACAAAAAAAACAAGCAACTTCCCTATTTTATCTTCCCTTCCATTAAATCACTCATTTTTTTTACAAAGAAAATTATTTACCCAATTTCCATAGGAAGAGACCAGTATAAAAGGGATAATTTTCTACTGGCTTAGCTAAACTTATATCCTCTGAGTTGTTCTTTGCTCTCAAAGAAATAACGTATAAATGATGGAATTATAGTAACCTGAGTATTGTTTCATTTTATACTCCCTATCATTTTTTTAAATGTATTTCCAAAAGGGAAAGCATAAAAAGGAAGAAAAGACAAAGATAACTATGCCGAGAGTTTCTACGGATTAGTACATCAACAACTCTATTTTATAATTTACCACTTATTCAACACTAAAATCAGGTAGAAACTGCGCCACTACTGTGTGAGAAATCATAGTATGTTGCCTTAGTCTCTTTTTCAAACTCATTATTTACCTCCTGAATACGTGTCGTCTTTCTAAAAAAAAATTTTTTTCAATGCTTGTCCTCGATTTAAGTTAACCTTCTCAATTAACCCTCAATCCCACTCCTCTCTCTCCGGGTCTTCTGTCTCCTTAAACCGACCTTACATATAACTGCGGTGTTCTTGGCATAGTTCTCTGCTGGCTTTCTCCTTGCGCTGTTTTCTTCATGCGCTGTTTTCTCCTTGCGCTGTTTTTCTCGTAGTTCTCTAGTTTTGTACGGTTCTAAGACAATCCCCGAGAAAAAAAGAAAAAAAACAAAAGCTTTTTTTTCACATTGTTTACCAGCAACAATTTAAAAAAAAAGAGGATTTTCACATTGTTCAAAAAATAAGGGGGATTTACTTTGATAAGCTATGGTTGTCGATTATATAAACTGTTCAAAGAATGAGAACATCATCGAAAACACTGTACTCTTTGTTTCTTTTTTTTTTTAAACAAAATGTTTTAAATTCTCTTGCTTAATAGAAAATTAATTCAGTGATTTTTAAAAACCGGATTAAACCAGAAATAACAAAAATATAACAAAAAGGTAGGACTTATTTTCTTAAAAATCCTAATTTTTCTTCATTTTTTACTTATCATTAATTATTTCATCTACATAGCATTTAGATGTGATGAAAGAAATACTGAAAAAGTTCTTTTTCAATAATACAAAGAAAAAGATAAAATGGAAGATGAGATTTTATTCCATTAGAACGTTTAGGTTTCTAGTGACGAATATTATTTTGGTACTTATAGTTTTAAAAACTGGTATCTTATCACCTTTATTGGAAACAAATATAACAATTCAGCATAAAAATGATTGGAAGATTGACTGGAGTGAAGTTTATAACCCATTCGAAATTAAACAAATTCCTTCAGAAACGATAGATGACCTCTATATGAAACGAAAAATTATGGGTAAGCCTATTGATTGGAATAATTATGCTTATGTTAACTATGCAACAAATGTCAACTATCTTTGCAACGGCTTGCTAGCGTTCGATGCACTCAAAAATAAGTTTCAAACCAAGGCTAAACTTGTAATGTTAATTGGTGACAAAATATTTGACCCAGCTATGAATAATCAACAACACATAAAGCAGTTGATCAAGAAATTGGAATTATTGGATACAGAACAAGTGATTATTAAAAATGTTTCTAGTATCGCCAAACAGGAAGAATCATCATGGCAAGAAAGTCTTACCAAGCTTCATTTATTCGATTTAGTGGAATATGAAAGAGTCATTTATTTTGATAACGATTCCATACTAAATGGAAATATGGATGAGTTGTTTTTTCTACCAGAACACATAAAATTTGCCGCTCCCCTTGCCTACTGGTTTCTCAATGAAACACAGATAAAAAATTCTTGCAAGGAATTGGAAGAGGAACGAATGCCGCGTAACATAAATCAACTAGTTAAAATATTGAATGTGAAGATCAAGAATAATGAGGAATTTTACAACGATTTACCAAGATTACCATATCACCTCTATATGGAAGATAAGGATATTAAGAAACTTTTGAATTCATCCTTACCAGTATCTTCTTTATTGTATGGTGAAAAACTAACAAATACTATTTGGGGGTCAGAACTGATGGTGGTCAAGCCATCTGCTGAAATATCGCACATCATTAGAAAAGATCTGTTACCAAAGCTTGTAGATCAAAAAAATATTTATGACATGGATTTGATCAATTTCTATCTTTATAATATGAGGGAGATAATAGGAAAGCAGTATATGAAGTTCAAAAAATCGAATAAAAATTTTATTCCAGAGACATTAGTAATCCCTTACAGCAGGTATGGCTTGTTGACCGGCTCTATAATAGACCCTACTATTCACGGACAAATTGGAAATGGTATTATGGGATTCCAAAACTATGATAAACTCGGAAATTTAAGTAATGAAAATTTTGTACAAGTTGTTGAAGAAGCAAAGTATGTCCATTATTCAGATTATCCGTACAGGAAGCCATGGACATACTTAACAACATACGAATTTGAGTGTACTGTTAGAAATGGAGATAAGGAAGATGAAGTTAACAAAAAATTATGCAATATTTGGACTGATCTCTTCGATAGATACCTTGAGGCATATCCAGTGTGCCAATATGAATAACAGATATAAAATACTTTTTGACGGATAAATACTATCAAAAAGATAATAGTGGTCAGTATACTAGCCTTTCTATATCAGAGATAGGCTGTTTTGTGAATAAAGATAACACATAGTTTATCAGGTTATGTTGTTCCAAGATAATTAACTTGGAATATGTACAGTGATATGATATGGTCACATGTACGACTTCATATCACATGTTATTAACGTTTTTCATGACAATGAATATAAAGAATGAACAATGATGGAATATTAATTTCAATTACTAGTTCTAGAATTCATTTCATATATGTGACATCATTGATATGTTTCAGATTGAACATTAAGTATTGATAAAAAGTAAGAAAATCATTTACTTACTACATCAGTCAAATTAATTGAAATACGCTGAATCCAGTTTCATTTGCTTAATTAATTGGTTAAAAGTAAACCGACTAAATGAGATTTAGTATGTCAAAAGTAAATAACGATGTAGCAGGCTTATCGAAAGGCAAGAGCGCAAAATCACAAAAATCTCACGTATAAATACCAGAGCATTTTTGATCTAAATACATTTTATATTCCTCTTTCATATTTATAAATTTAACTCTTATAAGAGACCACTAAGACCTTGTGTTATAACATAATAATAAAAATTTCGCAACTTTCATTCAATCTTTCGTGCCATTTTAAAATCATATATGCTACTTTCGAAAAAGGCAGAAACATTCAGTCTATTCCTTTGTAACAACAGCTTACTATTTAATATAGAGCGAATTAGCTCTTACAGTAATGCTGTCTTAAAAATACTTAACTAAGTGTTTGTGTCTAAGTAATAGGCTTAAACCGAAGTGACAATTAAAATTCAGTAACAAAAAAGTGGGATAAAACATAATAAATTTCAACAATTTACTAAATAAATAATAATTGTTATCTGAGTCATTATTAAGTAACACAGCAATTAAAATATTGAAAGTGCTAGGAATAATTCAGTATGTCCCTGCAAATGAATATAAAACAGGATAATTGAATAAAAGTACTATCGTAAAGATTTCAACGAAAAAGATGAAACACTCAAATTATTCCAATAGTTACATAGTACCTCTTATAGTACAAAGATATAGCCACCATTCTATTCTAATAGCAATAATATGCGAGCTACCCATAAATACTTTTTCTCAATGCCCATCTTAATGGAACGTTAAAAGTCAACCCGTATCTAATAAGAATGTCAATATTAACTTTCACTCAAGATTACTGGCAAACTGCTTAGGGCTCCAAAATTCTATTATTCCAAATTTTAACCAATTCTGGATATGAATATCAAATCACATCTTCGGGGAGTATCATACAGATGTAAACTTAGAAGTAACCATAAACAACAACAAAACATTAAAAAAATGATAACTATATTTACCCAGTTTTTTTTGTATTTGATAAAATATTCACAAATTCAATATAGTATTGATTATCAAGATTTACCCAGCAAAAAAATAAATAAAAAGTTCATACTCACAGACATTATTACCCAACCAATGGATAGAACTTTAGCCAACTGTAAGAAACCTAACAATTACAAAAGTTTTGGAAGACAAAAAAGTTATTCCATTTCAACCGACATAATAGAGCTATCATTCAAAATTAAACAATATATAACAATAAACTACTGTCAGAAAATTAAATACCAGATGAATCAGTGAAAATTTAAAAAAAATATATAATAATGCTTCAAAAAAACCAAATTGTAACTGAATAGAAAAAATTAATGGTGCTGTGGGGTCTGGGTGCTGTGGGGTCTGGGTGCTGTGGGGTCTGGGTGCTGTGGGGTCTGGGTGCTGTGGGGTCTGGGTGCTGTGGGGTCTGGGTGCTGTGGGGTCTGGGTGCTGTGGGGTCTGGGTGCTGTGGGGTCTGGGTGCTGTGGGGTCTGGGTGCTGTGGGGTCTGGGTGCTGTGGGGTCTGGGTGCTGTGGGGTCTGGGTGCTGTGGGGTCTGGGTGCTGTGGGGTCTGGGTGCTGTGGGGTCTGGGTGCTGTGGGGTCTGGGTGCTGTGGGGTCTGGGTGCTGTGGGGTCTGGGTGCTGTGGGGTCTGGGTGCTGTGGGGTCTGGGTGCTGTGGGGTCTGGGTGCTGTGGGGTCTGGGTGCTGTGGGGTCTGGGTGCTGTGGGGTCTGGGTGCTGTGGGGTCTGGGTGCTGTGGGGTCTGGGTGCTGTGGGGTCTGGGTGCTGTGGGGTCTGGGTGCTGTGGGGTCTGGGTGCTGTGGGGTCTGGGTGCTGTGGGGTCTGGGTGCTGTGGGGTCTGGGTGCTGTGGGGTCTGGGTGCTGTGGGGTCTGGGTGCTGTGGGGTCTGGGTGCTG